>CM060469.1:707465-757465 GCA_030544235.1 Lepturacanthus savala
GGGTCTGCAGACATGTTGAATTATGGGTAACGTAGTCACTGATGTTGTAATAAACATAATATCTGATAATATTCAGTTCCACACCAGAAATAAAAACCTTAAAGGCCTCATGGCTCCGCCTCTTCCTGTTGTCACAACCTGCCCTTCAAAATAAAAGCTCTAGAGGAAGGAGAACTACTTCCTGACAATAAAGGAGCTCAGATCACAGGTTGATGTCAGAGATTAGAACATTTATTGCTGAGGATTCTTATTCTTTACAGATAATTGTTGAAGATGAGAAATAAAAGAGGAGGAGGAGGAGAAGTAGGAGGAGGAGGAGGAGGAGGAGGAGGAGGAGGAGAAGTAGGAGGAGGAGGAGGAGAAGTAGGAGGAGGAGGAGGAGGAGAAGTAGGAGGAGGAGGAGGAGGATAAAAGCAAAATGCAGAGGAAGCTGAGCTCTGCAGTGACGCAGAGACCAGAGTGTGTGTTTTACAGTGTGTGTGTGTGTGTGTGTGTGTGTGTGTGTGTGTGTGTGTGTGTGTGTGGTGTGTGTGTGTGTGTGTGTGTGTGTGTGTGTGTGTGTGTGTGTGTGTGTGTGTGTGTGTGTGTGTGTGCCAGTAGCTGATCTATTTTTAGCTCCTCAGACTGACAGCAGGGACTAACGACAGAGAAATGAGGAGAGAAAGATGATGGAGAGAGAATAAAAAGAAGATGTTTTATTTAGTGAAGAGCATCACTCGAACACAACGATGAAACCTGATTATTGATTATTTATCATTACTGATGACATCATCAGACATTTTGATGTGACTAAGATATCTGAACACTTCTAAAAAGGAAATGATGATGATGCAGAGTGATTCAGTCTGATGTGTTATTGATATGTTATTGATGTGTTATTGATGTGTTATTGATGTGTTATTGATGTGTTATTGATATGTTATTGATGTGTTATTGATGTGTTATTGATATGTTATTGATGTGTTATTGATGTGTTATTGATGTGTTATTGATGTGTTATTGATGTGTTATTGATGTGTTATTGATGTGTTATTGATATGTTATTGATATGTTATTGATCTGTGTGTTTTCTGCTGTTTAATCTCTAATTCTCTTGTTATTGACAGTTTGACTGATTGATTCATGAACATCATCATCTTCCTGTTGGGATCCATCATCTCTCTTTGTTTCTTTTTGACGTTTCTTTAACTCTCCTAATCTCTGTCTGTCTCTTCAGTCCCAGGCGTCCTCCTCCAGGGTTTCTCCTCCTCCTCTTCTCCTCCTCCTCCTCCTCCTCTTCTCCTCCTCCTCTTCTCCTCCTCCTCCTCCTCCTCCTCCAGGGTTTCTCCTCCTCCTCTTCTTCTCCTGCTCCTCCTCCTCCTCCAGGGTTTATCCTCCTCCTCCTCCTCTTCTTCTCCTCCTCCTCCTCCAGGGTTTCTCCTCCTCCTCCTCCTCTTCTCCTCCTCCTCCTCTTCTCCTCCTCCTCCTTTTCTTCTCCTCTTCTTCTCCTCTTCTCTAACACAAAGGCTTTGGAGCGTCTCAGAGCAGCAGCAGCTCTCTCATCCTGCCGCCGGGGATGATGGGAGCTGTTTTACTGTGCTGTGTCAACAGGGGTGAAGTCTGTGTGTGTGTGTGTGTGTGTGTGTGTGTGTATAAACTAGTACTGACCTCCAATAGTCGACTATTCAACAACTGCTGTGATGTTGTGATGTCACTAGTCCTCCCTCCTCCTCCTGACTCTGAGTGCTGCAGGTTCCATTTGATTCTTTTAACCAACAAACTGTGTCCTGTCTGAGAGACGCCGCCGTGTTTTATATTATTTATGTGATAATATAATTTGATTTGACCACGTCACAAAGTCTAGCTGCTGTCTAAAAGAAAAGGTTTGACTATCAGTCAACTAAGGCAAAATCTGACGAATCAGATTCAGCTCTGGACATCCTTAGTCGAGGGACAGGTGTGGACAGATGTGGACAGGTTACGTATGTGTACAGGTGTGTGCAGATGTTTACAGGTGTGTCCAGGTGTGTCGAGGTATGTACAGATGCGTACAGGTGTGTCCAGGTGTTTATAGGTGTGTCCAGGTGTTTATAGGTGTGTCCAGGTGTTTATAGGTGTGTGCGGGTGTTATAGGTGTGTCCAGGTGTTTATAGGTGTGTCCAGGTGTTTATAGGTGTGTGCGGGTGTATAGAGGTGTGTGCGGGTGTATAGAGGTGTGTCCAGGTGTTTATAGGTGTGTCCAGGTGTTTATAGGTGTGTCCAGGTGTTTATAGGTGTGTCCAGGTGTTTATAGGTGTGTCCAGGTGTTTATAGGTGTGTGCGGGTGTTATAGGTGTGTCCAGGTGTTTATAGGTGTGTCCGGGTGTTTATAGGTGTGTGCGGGTGTATAGAGGTGTGTCCAGGTGTTTATAGGTGTGTCCAGGTGTTTATAGGTGTGTCCAGGTGTTTATAGGTGTGTCCAGGTGTTTATAGGTGTGTCCAGGTGTGTCCAGGTGTATAGAGGTGTGTCCAGGTGTTTATAGGTGTGTCCAGGTGTTTATAGGTGTGTCCAGGTGTTTATAGGTGTGTCCAGGTGTGTCCAGGTGTGTCCAGGTGTTTATAGGTGTGTCCAGGTGTTTATAGGTGTGTCCAGGTGTTATAGGTGTGTCCAGGTGTTATAGGTGTGTCCAGGTGTTTATAGGTGTGTCCAGGTGTGTCAGGTTACCTGAGGTCGTGGGTGTCCAGTCACCAGACACTGCAGCTCCAGAGTTTCTCCTTCTCTGATGGTGTAAACTCGTTCACTGTAACGCTCCTCCTCCACATTACAGGCCTGACCGGAGTGGACGATCCGCACTGTGGGAGGAGCTATAAACAACAACAACAACAACATCAAACAACAACAACAACAACAACGACAACAACATCATCAAACAACTTTTTTGTTTATCTCATGTAGAATTTTGCAGTAAATCCTGGACTTAATCCTGGGGCTGGAATAAACTGTGATATTAATGAAGTTAGTAACTAACTGATAGAAGGAGGGGGAGGAGGAGGAGGAGAAGGAGGAGGAGGAGGAGAAGGGGGGAGGAGGAGGGGGGAGGAGGAGGGGGGGGAGGAGGAGGAGTTGTGTGTTTGCTGACATCAGCAGCAAATGTTGGCAGAGTCATCAGAGGACAGAAAAAACACACAATCTAAAAATAGACCAGTGAGGAAAAGTGGGACAAACATCATCACAACTTCTCCTCCT
Organism: Lepturacanthus savala; assembly: GCA_030544235.1. Taxonomy (NCBI): domain Eukaryota; kingdom Metazoa; phylum Chordata; class Actinopteri; order Scombriformes; family Trichiuridae; genus Lepturacanthus; species Lepturacanthus savala. Next base: position 710,671 of record CM060469.1, read on the forward strand.
CCTGCTCCTCCTCCTCCTCCTCCTCCTCCTCCTGGTCCTCCTCCTCCTCCTCCTGGTCCTCCTCCTCCTCCTGGTCCTCCTCCTCCTCCTGGTCCTCCTCCTCCTCTGGTTTTATCAACAGTCATAGAATCGACACTCTTCTTCTGATCAGATTTGCATGTTTTGCATTATTTATTTTGTCTCTGATCTGGAAACTTTCTGTTTCTGATACCTGCACAAATATAAATAGTGTTTAATGTCACACTGTAGGTGTTGTTAAGGTGTAGTTATGGTATTGTTAAGGTGTAGTTATGGTGTAGTTAAGGTGTAGTTATGGTGTAGTTAAGGTGTAGTTATGGTATTGTTAAGGTGTAGTTATGGTGTAGTTAAGGTGTAGTTATGGTGTAGTTATGGTGTTGTTAAGGTGTAGTTATGGTGTAGTTAAGGTGTAGTTATGGTGTAGTTAAGGTGTAGTTATGGTATTGTTAAGGTGTAGTTAAGGTGTAGTTATGGTGTAGTTATGGTGTTGTTAAGGTGTAGTTATGGTGTAGTTAAGGTGTAGTTATGGTGTAGTTAAGGTGTAGTTATGGTATTGTTAAGGTGTAGTTATGGTGTAGTTAAGGTGTAGTTATGGTGTAGTTATGGTGTTGTTAAGGTGTAGTTATGGTGTAGTTAAGGTGTAGTTATGGTGTAGTTAAGGTGTAGTTATGGTATTGTTAAGGTGTAGTTAAGGTGTAGTTATGGTGTTGTTAAGGTGTAGTTATGGTGTAGTTAAGGTGTAGTTATGGTGTAGTTAAGGTGTAGTTATGGTATTGTTAAGGTGTAGTTATGGTGTAGTTAAGGTGTAGTTATGGTGTTGTTAAGGTGTAGTTATGGTGTAGTTAAGGTGTAGTTATGGTGTAGTTAAGGTGTAGTTATGGTGTAGTTAAGGTGTAGTTAAGGTGTAGTTATGGTATTGTTAAGGTGTAGTTAAGGTGTAGTTATGGTGTAGTTAAGGTGTAGTTATGGTATTGTTAAGGTGTAGTTAAGGTGTAGTTAAGGTGTAGTTATGAAGTAGGACACCAAACGTGTCCTGATGCCTCAGATGTCACATCTACACCTGTTCACCAAATAAATAACTCTCTCTCACACAACAACACACACTCTCACACACACTCTCTCACACAACAACACACACTCTCTCACACACTCTCTCACACACACTCTCACACACTCTCTCACACACACTCTCACACACTCTCTCACACACACAACACACACACTAACAGAAGCTGGTGGAGCTGCTCAGGTTGTTCCTGCTTCCTCTTCATTTTTTATAGATGGAGTCGTATTAATCTGTTTCCAAACACTGAGGCCTCCTGCCGTGACAACCAGGGATCTGTTTCCTCCCCTTTAACACTCTAATCTCTAAACTCATCCCTTTAATTCAGTTTAAAGCCACACACACACACACACACACACACACACACACACACACACACACACACACACACACACACACACACACACACACACACAGTGGTTAAATCAGGACAAACTACTGCCTTCTGAATCTCACTGCTTTACTGTTCGGCCCAAGGCTGTGTGTGTGTGTGTGTGTGTGTGTGTGTGTGTGTGTGTGTGTGTGTGTGTGTGTGTGTGTGTAAAGTTATTATTGTGTTGTCATTGTGTCATTGTTTTCTGATACTACACACACCTGTACTACAACACCTGTACTACACACACCTGTACTACAACACCTGTACTACACACCTGTACTACACACACCTGTACTACACACACCTGTACTACACACCTGTACTACACACCTGTACTACACACCTGTACTACACACCTGTACTACACACCTGTACTACACAGAGGAGGAGGAAGATGATGATGATGAGGAGGAGGCAGTGCAGTTTGTCTCCAGCATCCAATCAGAGTAGGGAACAGTCTTGTGGAGGCGGAGCTTCACAGCTGTAGATTCAGCTGTTCTGTGAACATCTGTCAATCATGACGTCACTGAAGTCCAAACAGCTGTGACTGACGGATGATTCTGAGGTTGCCTAGCAACAAGACCTGGAAACAGGCAGCTTTCATTCATGAGGCTTCAACAAAACATTGAGCAGCGCTGACATCACTGATAATCAATAACAGCTATTGATCACAGCGGATCAATCAATGGAAACCTCCCAGCTCTGATGAAGCCGCAGCTGGTAAACAGGTAGTTTAACTGTTGAGTTAAAGGAGAGATCTCACTGCTCCTCCTCCTCCTGCTGCTCCTCCTGCTCCTCCTCCTGCTCCTCCTCCTCCTGCTCCTCCTGCTCCTGCTGCTCCTCCTCCTGCTCCTCCTCCTGCTCCTCCTCCTCCTGCTCTGCTCCTCCTGCTCCTCCTCCTCCTGCTCCTCCTCCTCCTGCTGCTCCTCCTCCTGCTCCTCCTCCTCCTGCTCATCCTGCTCCTCCTCCTGCTCCTCCTCCTGCTCCTCCTCCTCCTCCTCCTGCTCCTCCTCCTCCTCCTACTCCTCCTGCTCCTCCTCCTCCTCCTACTCCTCCTGCTCCTCCTCCTCCTGCTCCTCCTCCTCCTCCTCCTGCTCCTCCTCCTGCTCCTCCTGCTCCTCCTGACAGTTGTTGATGTTTCAGAACTAAAGACGACAGGCTGAAACGTGACGGAGCTGCAGCTGACAGACGGAGAAACAACCTCTGACTCTCATGATGCAGCTGCTGACGGCTTATAAAACACACACACACACAACACACACAGACACACACACACACACACACACACACACACACACACACACACACAACACACACACACACACACACACACTGTACTCTGCTCTATTCTCCAAACACAGCCTTAATCCACACAGAGAGAGAGAGAGAACCAGAAGAGTGGGAGGAGGAGATGGATGAGGAAGAGGAGCAGGAAAACGAGGAGGAGGAGGTGGAGGAGGAGAAGGGGGGGGATAAAGAGGAGGAGGAGGAGGAGAGGGGGGGGATAAAGAGAGGAGGTGGAGAAGGGGGGGGGGGGATAAAGAGGAGGAGGAGGTGGAGAAGGGGGGGGGGGGGGGGATAAAGAGGAGGAGGAGGTGGAGGAGGAGAGGGGGGGGGATAAAGAGGAGGAGGAGGTGGAGGGGCTCCCTGAGCTGATTCTGCTGCTAAAGATCTCAGCAGGTTCACATTTCCTCTGTCTTTGATCTTTCTTTAAGATGCAGCTCTCTCTCTCTCTCACACACACACACACACACACACACACACACACACACACACACACACACACACACACACACACACACACACACACACACACACAGGGACATAACTTTTTAGACATAAATCTGCAAAACCAAAAAAACTGAGGACTACTACTGCGTTTTCATATTATAGTATTTTATTTACATATATATATATATATATATATATATATATATATATATATATATATATATATATATATATATATATATATATATATATATATATATATTCCAGATCATCAAAACAAACACACAGATGTTGCATCCTAATCCAGATGCAGGAAGGATCCTTCCTTTTTTCACCAGTAAAATCATTTCTGTGTAAAACTCTAACCTGAATGTAACTTTGTGATGTAATACGCCTCCTCTGCCTAATCTGATATATAAAACTAGAGATTATCTCACTCACACACACACACACACACACACACACACACACACACACACACACACACACACACACACACACACACACCACACACACACACACTATTATTCAGTGTTTGAATATATCATCATTCCTGCTAAACTACAGCTAAATGATAATAAAGGTTATTCCATGTTTATTTGTGGAGTGATGCTTTGCCTCCTGACACGTCGCCATGGTAACGCAGGAAGCTTCTCTTCACCTTCTCCATGAATTCATCAGGATCAGCTGTAAATCTGGGATTTATATACAATTTTCTACTAATTGATTATAGAAATATTATATAATTAGAAAAGGCGTGATGAATTAACTTCAAATGAATAAAAAATATAATAACTGGACTACAGCTGGACTACAACTGGACTATAACTGGACTACAACTGGACTACAGCTGGACTACAACTGGACTACAACTGGACTACAGCTGGACTATAACTGGACTACAGCTGGACTATAACTGGACTATAACTGGACTACAACTGGACTACAGCTGGACTACAACTGGACTACAACTGGACTATAACTGGACTACAGCTGGACTACAACTGGACTACAACTGGACTATAACTGGACTATAACTGGACTACAGCTGGACTACAACTGGACTACAACTGGACTATAACTGGACTATAACTGGACTACAGCTGGACTACAACTGGACTACAACTGGACTACAGCTGGACTATAACTGGACTACAGCTGGACTATAACTGGACTACAGCTGGACTACAACTGGACTATAACTGGACTACAACTGGACTACAGCTGGACTACAACTGGACTACAACTGGACTATAACTGGACTATAACTGGACTACAGCTGGACTACAACTGGACTACAACTGGACTACAGCTGGACTATAACTGGACTACAGCTGGACTATAACTGGACTACAGCTGGACTACAACTGGACTACAACTGGACTACAGCTGGACTATAACTGGACTACAGCTGGACTACAACTGGACTACAACTGGACTACAACTGGACTATAACTGGACTATAACTGGACTACAGCTGGACTACAACTGGACTACAACTGGACTACAACTGGACTACAACTGGACTATAACTGGACTATAACTGGACTATAACTGGACTATAACTGGACTATAACTAGACTACAACTGGACTATAACTGGACTATAACTGGACTATAACTGGACTACAACTGGACTATAACTGGACTACAGCTGGACTACAACTGGACTACAACTGGACTACAGCTGGACTATAACTGGACTACAACTGGACTACAGCTGGACTATAACTGGACTACAACTGGACTACAGCTGGACTATAACTGGACTACAACTGGACTACAGCTGGACTATAACTGGACTACAGCTGGACTACAACTGGACTACAACTGGACTACAGCTGGACTACAACTGGACTACAACTGGACTATAACTGGACTATAACTGGACTATAACTGGACTATAACTGGACTATAACTGGACTATAACTAGACTACAACTGGACTACAACTGGACTATAACTGGACTATAACTGGACTATAACTGGACTACAACTGGACTATAACTGGACTACAGCTGGACTATAACTGGACTACAACTGGACTATAACTGGACTACAACTGGACTACAGCTGGACTATAACTGGTCTACAACTGGACTATAACTGGACTACAACTGGACTATAACTGGACTATAACTGGACTATAACTGGACTACAACTGGACTATAACTGGACTACAACTGGACTACAACTGGACTATAACTGGACTATAACTGGACTACAGCTGGACTACAACCGGACTACAGCCGGACTACAACCGGACTACAACTGGACTACAGCTGGACTACAACCGGACTACAGCCGGACTACAACTGGACTACAGCTGGACTACAGCTGGATTACAACTGGACTACAACCGGACTTCAACCGGACTACAACCGGACTACAGCCAGACTACAGCTGGATTACAACTGGAGTACAACTGGACTACAACCGGACTACAGCTGGACTACAGCTGGATTACAACTGGACTACAACTGGACTACAACCGGACTACAACTGGACTATAGCTGGACTACAACCAGACTACAACCGGACTACAGCTGGACTACAACTGGACTACAGCTGGATTACAACTGGACTACAGCTGGACTACAACCGGACTACAACTGGACTATAGCTGGACTACAACCGGACTACAGCTGGATTACAACTGGACTACAGCTGGACTACAACCGGACTACAACTGGACTATAGCTGGACTACAACCCGTCTACAGCTGGACTATAACTGGACTATAACTGGACTATAACTGGACTACAGCTGGATTACAGATGTGACTAAAGGTGGACTACAGCTGGACTATAACTGGACTACAGCTGGATTACAGATGTGACTAAAGGTGGACTACAGCTGGACTATAACTGGACTACAGCTGGACTATAACTGGACTACAGCTGGACTATAACTGGACTATAACTGGACTACAGCTGGACTACAGCTGGACTACAGCTGGACTATAACTGGACTACAGCTGGACTATAACTGGACTATAGCTGGACTATAACTGGACTACAGCTGGACTATAACTGGACTACAACTGGACTATAACTAGACTATAGCTGGACTATAACTGGACTATAACTGGACTACAGCTGGACTACAGCTGGACTATAACTGGACTACAGCTGGACTATAACTGGACTATAACTGGACTACAACTGGACTATAACTGGACTACAACTGGACTACAGCTGGACTATAACTGGACTATAACTGGACTACAGCTGGACTATAACTGGACTATAACTGGACTACAGCTGGACTATAACTGTACTATAACTGGACTACAGCTGGACTATAACTGGACTATAACTGGACTACAGCTGGACTATAACTGGACTATAACTGGACTACAGCTGGACTATAACTGGACTATAACTGGACTACAGCTGGACTATAACTGGACTATAACTGGACTATAACTGGACTACAGCTGGACTATAACTGGACTATAACTGGACTACAGCTGGACTATAACTGGACTATAACCGGACTACAGCTGGACTATAACTGGACTACAACTGGACTATAACTGGACTATCACTGGACTATAACTGGACTACAACTGGACTATAACCGGACTACAGCTGGACTATAACTGGACTATAACTGGACTACAGCTGGACTATAACTGGACTACAACTGGACTATAACTGGACTATAACTGGACTACAACTGGACTATAACTGGACTATAACTGGACTATAACTGGACTACAGCTGGACTATAACTGGACTATAACTGGACTACAGCTGGACTATAACTGGACTATAACCGGACTACAGCTGGACTATAACTGGACTACAACTGGACTATAACTGGACTATAACTGGACTATAACTGGACTACAACTGGACTATAACCGGACTACAGCTGGACTATAACTGGACTATAACTGGACTACAGCTGGACTATAACTGGACTACAACTGGACTACAACTGGACTACAACCGGACTACAACTGGACTATAGCTGGACTACAACCAGACTACAACCGGACTACAGCTGGACTACAACTGGACTACAGCTGGATTACAACTGGACTACAGCTGGACTACAACCGGACTACAACTGGACTATAGCTGGACTACAACCGGACTACAGCTGGATTACAACTGGACTACAGCTGGACTACAACCGGACTACAGCTGGATTACAGATGTGACTAAAGGTGGACTACAGCTGGACTATAACTGGACTACAGCTGGATTACAGATGTGACTAAAGGTGGACTACAGCTGGACTATAACTGGACTACAGCTGGACTATAACTGGACTACAGCTGGACTATAACTGGACTATAACTGGACTACAGCTGGACTACAGCTGGACTACAGCTGGACTATAACTGGACTACAGCTGGACTATAACTGGACTATAGCTGGACTATAACTGGACTACAACTGGACTATAACTGGACTATAGCTGGACTATAACTGGACTATAACTGGACTACAGCTGGACTACAGCTGGACTATAACTGGACTACAGCTGGACTATAACTGGACTATAACTGGACTACAACTGGACTATAACTGGACTACAACTGGACTACAGCTGGACTATAACTGGACTATAACTGGACTACAGCTGGACTATAACTGGACTATAACTGGACTACAGCTGGACTATAACTGGACTATAACTGGACTATAACTGGACTACAGCTGGACTATAACTGGACTATAACTGGACTACAGCTGGACTATAACTGGACTATAACTGGACTACAGCTGGACTATAACTGGACTATAACTGGACTACAGCTGGACTATAACTGGACTATAACTGGACTATAACTGGACTACAGCTGGACTATAACTGGACTATAACTGGACTACAGCTGGACTATAACTGGACTATAACCGGACTACAGCTGGACTATAACTGGACTACAACTGGACTATAACTGGACTATAACTGGACTATAACTGGACTACAACTGGACTATAACCGGACTACAGCTGGACTATAACTGGACTATAACTGGACTACAGCTGGACTATAACTGGACTACAACTGGACTATAACTGGACTATAACTGGACTACAACTGGACTATAACTGGACTATAACTGGACTATAACTGGACTACAGCTGGACTATAACTGGACTATAACTGGACTACAGCTGGACTATAACTGGACTATAACCGGACTACAGCTGGACTATAACTGGACTACAACTGGACTATAACTGGACTATAACTGGACTATAACTAGACTACAACTGGACTATAACCGGACTACAGCTGGACTATAACTGGACTATAACTGGACTACAGCTGGACTATAACTGGACTACAACTGGACACACACATTCAGAACCTTCAGAGTCCAACGTGTTTTAAATGCAGGAAACTAAATATATTTAATTTTCTGATGAAAACAAGTAGAAAATCCTCATATTTTATAATAAAGAACCAACTTAAATGTTATTCTTCTTGAAAACTTAATGAATTATCAACTAATGGATTAACATTATTATTACTGGAATAAAAGGCTGTTATTATTATAATAAAAGGATTATTAGATTTATAACAAAGAGAGAGCAGTCACAGGCCTGCAGGACACACACTGTACACCTGTGTGTGTGTGTGTGTGTGTGTGTGTGTGTGTGTGTGTGTGTGTGTGTGTGTGTGTGTGTGTGTGTGTGTCACCTGTTGTGCCTGTAGGTATCTAAAAAGACTGAATGAACAGGAAACGCGCGCGCGACCACACACACACACACACACACACACACACACACTAAATCCCTCACAAGGTCAAGCGTGCGTGCGTTCGGTCGGTTTCCGGGTTAACCGCTGCTCCTGCCGTTAAATGACGTCACGTCGACGTCACTAGCACGATGATGTGATACGGTGACCGGTGGCCGGTCGCTCGGTTCTTACCGTACACGCCCTGGCCGTGCACGCCCTGCAGGAAGCCGGTGAACAGCCACAGGAGGCGGAGAACTAAACCCATCTTCACATCCTCCTCTGGCCGCCGCGCTGCTCCTCTCCCTCCGGGGGCGCGAGTTCGACTCCCCGCTCTCCCTCCTCCTCCGGCCGGCGTCCCTCCGCACGGAATCCGGCCCGGTGACCGGTTCTCATCCACAAACCCGAACGTTTCCCCCCGCCAGCTGCCCGCCGCCACCCCCGCACGCCCCGGACCGATGCGACGGGAAGGTCCGGTTCCTCCCGCAGGGAGAGCAGCTTCCTCCCGCAGCGCCTCAGCCGCGTCTCCTTGGTGGTGACATTGTAGGAAAAAAAGGTTAAAAATCCGAGAATAACGTCAGTAAGTTACGTCAGTGTCCTGCGTCCGGCCGGAAGGATGCTCCGGTCCACCGGGCTCCGCGGGTCGGTACCGGAGCCGCATCCATCATCTCTGCCCCCGCCTGCGGGTCCGGGTTCGCTGTCAGCGGCGCGTGGCGGCCCGTCAGGCCGGGGAGGGGAGGAGGGGAGGCGGGCTCCGTGACGCCGAGATGCCGCTGTGAGCTCCGGTCAGTCCGGTCGACTCGTCGGTGGGTTTCACCGGGGAGACGTCACCGAGCAACCGAGCGGTAAAGTCAGACAGCGGAGGACGCATCCGGGAGGATATTTTCAAAATAAAACTCGGTGACCAACGATTTTAAAGCAGGGGTTCTCAACCTGGAGGTTCGGTCCAGGTTGGGTCGCATGGAATTCAAACAGGGTCTGAAATGAATAAATATAAAATAAATAAATATATATATAGTACTGACTATTGATGTTGAATTGAAGCAAACCAAAAGTTCAGTTCAACAATCAGCTGTTTATTCCCATACAATTACCATCCAATAATACAATTTATCATAGGGGTATAAATGAACAGGTAAAGGTACATAACTTGCTCAGAACGGGAGATTCTCCGGAGAACCTCTTTAAGTCGTGTCGTCTTCTGTGTTCTTCTTTCTTCTTTTTTTCTTTGTCCTGACAGTGGGTTTTTATACTACGATCAAAACAATACCAAATAAGGGAAAGCTCCCTCCTTAATATGTCCCAATCTCTTTACCAGTGCCAAATATCTGTACTTTCAACATCCTGTTTTTTCCAATGACCATCAGGTCAGTGTACCCTGATGTTCACCATGACCTTGGGTGACCTGCCAAAGCTGGTCAGAGTTTCAACCTCCTGTTCTTTTCGTTAATAATGTACTGGGTGTACTGTGGAAATGTATTTTAACCACTATACTGTTTTTCTTAACCACTACACTATAGATACACTAAAGATATATATATATATATATATATATATATATATATATATATATATATATATCTATAGTATCTTTTATAGATATATAGATATATATCTATAGTATATATATATATATATATATATAGTATATATATATATATATATATATTTCTACTGATCAGATTCAACTATTAACCCATTGAAAGCTGATGTAGGAAATTCTTGCACTTTTATTTATTAATGAACAACGTGACGACCAGAAGGAACCAAGAAGTGTGTCAATGTGTGTAAAAGGATTAAAATCATAAAGTAAGAATTTGTTTAAGACATTTATGAAAAAATCAGAAACAATATTAATAGAAGAAAGAACTGGTCATCAGGAACTGACACTGTACAACACTGACATCTGGTGGTGAAACACTGGAACTACACCATCATCTTCATCACCATCATCACCATCATCATCATCATCACCATCATCTTCATCACCATCATCATCATCTTCATCACCATCATCATCATCATCATCATCACCATCATCATCACCATCATCATCATCATCATCACCATCATCATCACCATCATCACCATCATCTTCATCACCATCATCACCATCATCATCATCATCATCATCATCATCATCATCATCACCATCATCATCATCTTCATCATCATCATCATCTTCATCGTCATCATCATCTTCATCATCATCATCAGGATGAAGAGTTACAGGAGACATTTAACCACAAACAGCACAGATGGAGCAAGTAGAAGATCCTTTACTGAAGTAAAAGTACTACACAATTCAAATAAACAGTAAAAGTACACAAGTATTAGTAGTTGATGTAGTAAAATTACTACAGTAAAAGTACATTAGTTGTATAAAAGCCAGTCTATGTTTATGCAGTAAAGAAGAGAGTATTGTTGAAGTATTTATGTCGCCTTTTATGGAGTATTTCCACCCGTTTTAAGCTCAAAGTCTCTTATTTCCTGTTCTGGTTAGCGGGGCTTTTACTTTGATAGGTAGCCTACTTCCTGTTTCCTGCAGCGCTAAACGGAAGAAAACAGAAGTTGTCTACAGGATGAAGTGTGAACCCGGAGTAAATAAAGTAGAATAAAGTTCACCAGGTGATGTGTTGATGTACGAGAACCTCCCGAAGAGGAAAAGGTGAGTTTTTGTTGAAATATTGTGACGTCATTAATATTTAATTATCATTTTCTGACCGGAAACAGTGAGATAACCGTTAGTTAACGGTAATGTTTGTTCTCAGCTTTAAATGTAAAAGCATCAGTTAAACTGTTCCACTTTATTTATAATCTATATATATCTATAATATATATAGATGTTATATCTATATAAATATATCTATAATATATATAGATGTTATATCTATATAAATATATCTATAATATATATAGATGTTATATCTATATAAATATATCTATAATATATATAGATGTTATATCTATATAAATATACCTATAAATACACGATCATTAGTTGATGCAGTTAAAGGCAAACATTGTCTATAACCCAGTAGCATTAAAGAAGAAATAGTCTTAGTCAACTATTATTGATGTTGCCTTTTATTATGTAGCATCAACCGTTTGAAGCTTCAAGTGTCTTATGTTCTGCATTTTATTTTGATAAGTAGCCCACTTCCTGTTTTATGAACAGAAGTTATAGAAACGATAAGTACAGCTATGTTGTGACGTCACAGTCTGTAGTAAATGAGATAAAGTCAAAACTAAAGCCTCAAAACTTGGTAGCAGATAATTTAAATGTATTATATTATCTGTTTTAAATAGTTAATTTACACTATTTGACATTTCATGTAAAAAAAATTACACATTCCGTGTGATTCCGTGTGGGCTCATGGGTAGGGGGCGGGGCTAGTGGGTAGGGGAGGGGCTAGTAGAGAGAGGAGGGGCTAGTGGGTTGGGGAGGGGCGAGTAGAGAGAGGAGGGGCTAGTAGAGGGGAGGGACTAGTGGGTGGGGCTAGTGGATAGGGGGAGGGGCTAGTGGGTAGGGGAGGGGCTAGTAGAGAGGGGAGGGGCTAGTGGGTAGGGGAGGGACTAGTGGGTGGGGCTAGTGGATAGGGGGAGGGGCTAGTAGAGAGGGGAGGGGCTAGTGTGTAGGGGGAGGGGCCGTAACTCAACCCATTTTCAGGTGATAACTCACCTGCTGCTGGTGTGAAGTAGCAGCAGTGGATGAGAAGCTGCAGATACCAGATTGAAATCAGTTTTGTATGTGACGTACAGTCTCTCAACTGATTTGTTGATACTGTTTTAGTTGAGTTGTGCCACTCGTGACTCATCCCTGCAGCTGTGTGTATGAAGCGTTGGCGTCTACAGGTGGTCCTGCCTCTTCAGTGATGGAGCTGGAACAAAGTAAGACTTTTCTACTCAGACTGACCTGCACATCGCTCACTGTTCAAATGTCATTTAAAGCTTCTACATGGAACTTTCACTGATTCTTTCTCATTAGTGTGGCTGCTGGCCGTCCCAGTCACCATCCTGGTGATCGTGCTAGTGCACGTGTTGACTCACGTGCACGCTCGCAGCGGCGTGGGACGATCACAGGTGATGAGTTTTTCCTCCTTTCATGTTTCAGGCGTCAGGACAAGGTCGTGGTCACTCCTAATGTCTAACGTTGTATGACTTGAAGGAAAACGCTTCTTGACCATGATGTAATCAATCGTGTGGTGCTCTCCACTGGGTCTATGCCAGGTCCATCCCCTGGAGGCCTTATGGGGGCCGAGTGTGTTCACCAGCAGCAGGATGTTGTACCTGGGAAACTCCAAAAGCCTTAGGTCTGGTCTTGTTGTTGCTGTATGGACCACATGTGTCTTTACCGTTGGTGTAGGCATCCTTTCCAACCTTTAAATTCCACTCTCCTTGTACTATCATGATGTCTTTGTTAGGAGTTTTATCTCGGGCTGGTTTTAGACGGTGATAAAACTCTTCCACCTCACTGTCCTCATACATGGATTTTGGGGCATAGGCCTGGATGAGTGTGGGTGATGTTGGAAGGGGTTCTGTTGTATGAATGGTAGTGAGTCTAATTGAGACCGGCCAACAGCCAATGACAGTGTTGTTAGTGTTTTTTGTGACCTACATTTGTTGATGTTTCACCAAACCCTGTGAGCATAGATCACTGATGCTTAATATATTACAACGGCATTAGTCCATTTTGTGGACTATGACTACTAGTACTATGTTGTCTCTAGTGCAAAATATGCAGAGTTCCAGTCCATTTTTCACCTCTGTCCTGGTGCAGTTCTTGGTGACCAGGGCAGCAACCGAGCCGGTATGGGTAAAGCTGTGGTTGTCATCATATGGTGTGTCTCGGGTAATTAAACCTGGTTACACCCATACCTGTCCAGGTTAGATGCAGTTTATGTCATACCCACGAACAAAACAGCTACTGACACTTAAACGACTGCACTGAATTATTTTCTGCTGATGGACTGACTGAAACAACTGTTCTCTGTTTTTACCAGCGAGCCAAGATGATGATGATATTCCTCAACATTCTGGAAGATTTAAAGCAGGAGGAGTTTACGAAATTCAAGTGGCTGTTGGAGAAAAATACGGTCATCAAACAGGACAAGCTGGACAATGCAGAGAAGAAAGATGTGGTGGACCTGATGTTTAAGACTTATGGACCTGATGAAGCTGTGGAGCTGATGAAGAGCATTTTAAAGATCATACCCCGGAATGATCTGGTGAAGGATCTGGAGGAGGATCTGGAGGAGGAGATGACAAACATCGGAGCAGAAGGTCAGTCACAAACATGACACCACATCCAGATATTTTCATCAGGTTAGTTAGAGTCCAGACAAGTATCAGGCAGTTCCACAAACCTTTCAAACCCAAAATCTTTTGTTCTTCTGTATTTCAGCTCCTTCAATCTAAAATAGAATAATTTACACCACGTTAAGGTCTCAGCTTTAATTTGAGTAGGTCTATGTCATCATATATGAGATGTAGAACGACACATGAAGTCAGACTGAATGTTCATAACAACACAGACATAAGTACATAACGTGATGGCCACAGTAAATCTGGTCTTGGAGAACCACTCCTGAATGGCTTCTAGGAGGTTCTAGACCACCATCCATGAGGGGGAAGCAGTTCACTGTCAACACTGTGTTTAGTGGGGGGTCGGGTGCTGCTGACCTCGACTTGGGATGTTCTGGGTCTGAGTTTCCCCAAATAGTCTACATGTGCTTTGTGGACTTGGAGAAGGCATCCGACTGGGTCTCTTAAGGAGTCTCGTGGGGGGTGCTCTGCTAGTAGGAGGTTCCAGATCTTGACACAGGCCATCCAGTCCTTGTACTCCTGGTGTCGGAGCTTGGTCCACATTGTCAGGAGTAAGTTGGACCTGTTCTGTTCGTTACCTTTATGGACAGAATTTGTAGGCACACCCAGGGCATTGAGGTGTGGCGGTTTAGTGGCCTCAAGATTGGATCACTGCATTTCATGGATGATCTGGTCCTGTTGGCTTCATCACGCTGTTACCTTCAGTGACCTTCAATGGCCGTGACCTTTGGTTTGCATCCAAGTTCGAAGTGGCTAGGATGCGAATCAGCACCTCCAAATCTGAGCCTGTGTTCCTCAGCCAGAGAAGGGTGGAGTGCAGCCTATGGGTCGGGATGAGATCCTGCCTCAAGGGGAGGAGTTCAGGTATCTCAGGATCTTGTTCATGAGCGAGGGATGGATGGAGCAGGAGATTGACAGGTGGACCCGTGCAGCATCTGCACTGATGCAGACTCTGCACCGGTCTGTCATGGTAAAGAAGGAGCTGAGATGAGAAGGGAAGCTGTTGATTTACCTCTCAATCTACATTCCTGCCCTCAGCTCTCAGACCTTCTCTGGGTAGTTTTGACAGGGAGGAGTTTTGGGTACACATAGACCAATCACATCCTATTCCGTCAAACGCGTCAACACAGAGACAATAACTCATGTATGGCATTTTCACACTACGACAAAGACAATAAAATACATAGTCAATACAATGGCAGCTAAAAATGGGTAAAATTCCAGAAAAAGGAAACCACGTGAATACAAGTAAATACAAAGTAGATGAAATATCCTTAGAATAAGGTGTAGCCCCAAGAAGAAAAATGAGGTGAGGTGAATGAGGTGGTCCTGGCATCGAGTGAGGATGCCACCCTGGTGAAGTGGCCCAGGGACGTCCCTCTAGGAGGTGGTCTCAGGGAGGAGAGTCATAGCCATAGTCAGGCCAGCCATCGCTGGGAAAGCCTGGACCGGTGAGAGTGAAGTCTGGGCTTTTCTGCTGGTGCTGTTTCCCTGAGACCTGACCCGGATAAGCTGTAGAAGATAAATAGATAGATGGATGGAATCAGGGGAAAAAATGAACAAAACAAATATGCTTAGATCTTTATCATCATCCAAAGGTGCAAAAAACTACCTAAGGGAACAACAATGGCTTTGGTTGAATAAAAGAAAAAGTATATCTAACTACAGCTGCAGCTCGACCACCTTCCACAACACCAGGGCAACACCAGGGCAACACCAGGGCAACACCAGGGCAAAACCAGGGCAACACCAGGGCAACACCAGGGCAACACCAGGGTAACACCAGGGCAACACCAGGGCAACACCAGGGCAACACCAGGGCAACACCAGGGCAAAACCAGGGCTACACCTAGGCAACACCAGGGCAACACCAGGGCAACACCAGGGCTACACCTAGGCAACACCAGGGTAACACCAGGGTAACAACAGGGCAACACCAGGGCAACACCAGGGCAACACCAGGGCAACACCAGGGCAACACCAGGGTAACAAAAGGGCAACACCAGGGCAACACCAGGGCAACACCAGGGCAACACCAGGGTAACACCAGGGTAACACCAGGGCAACACCAGGGCAACACCAGGGCAACACCAGGGCAACACCAGGGCTACACCTAGGCAACACCAGGGCAACACCAGGGCAACACCAGGGCAACACCAGGGCAACACCAGGGCAACACCAAGGCAACACCAGGGCTACACCAAGGCAACACCAAGGCAACACCAGGGCAACACCAAGGCAACACCAGGGCAACACCAGGGTAACAAAAGGGCAACACCAGGGCAACACCAGGGCAACACCAGGGCAACACCAGGGTAACAAAAGGGCAACACCAGGGCAACACCAGGGCAACACCAGGGTAACACCAGGGCAACACCAGGGCAACAAAAGGGCAACACCAGGGCAACACCAGGGCAACACCAGGGCAACACCAGGGCAACACCAGGGCAACACCAGGGCAACACCAAGGCAACACCAGGGCAACACCAGGGCAACACCAGGGCTACACCAGGGCAACACCAGGGTAACACCAGGGCTACCTTGCAGGCAGGTATTTGTTCAGGACGTTGAATTGATATTTAAATTCATATTTGCTTCTCTTTCAGCAGATGGTGGTCAGCAGAAGTTTTCAGGATACAACAACAGTCTGATATTGAAATGTCAACAAGTGACTGAAGGAACTGATGAATCAGGAGTTAGACCCCTCCTCAAGAGTGTCTTCACTGCACTCTACATCACACTGGGAAAGAGTAAAGAGGTCAATACCCAACATGAAGTGAAGCAACTTGAGAAAGCTTACAAGATGCAGACTTCCCAGGACACGGAGATCAAGTGTTGTGAGATCTTTAAACTCTTAGCTGGCCAAAAGAAACACATCATCAGAGTCGTTCTGACAGTCGGAGTCGCTGGTGTTGGAAAAACCTTCTCAGTGCAGAAGTTCACTCTGGACTGGGCCGAGGGTTTGGAAAACCAAGACGTCAGTCTGCTGATTCCTCTTTCCTTCAGGGAGCTGAACTTAGTCCAAGATGAGCAGTTCAGTCTTCTCACACTGATCCATCGTTTCCACCCAGAGTTAAAGAAGCTCACAGCAGAGAAGCTCACTGATCCTGACTGTAAAGCTTTGTTCATCTTTGACGGCCTGGATGAAAGCCAACTCTCACTGGACTTTGAGAACGATGAGGTCGTGTCTGACGTCAAAAAAAAGTCCTCAATCAAGGTGCTGCTGACAAACCTCATCAAGGGAAATCTGCTTCTGTCAGCTCTCATCTGGTTGACTACCCGTCCTGCAGCAGCTAATCTGATCCCTCCTGAATGTGTTCAGAGGGTCACAGAAGTACGAGGCTTCACTGATGACCAGAAGGACGAGTACTTCAGGAATAGGTTCAGTGATGAAGAACTGTCCAGCAGCAGTGATGGAGATCTTTGCAGCAGAATCATCTCACACATCAAGAGCTCCAAGAGTCTCCACATCATGTGTCAGATCCCAGTCTTCTGCTGGATCACTGCTTCAGTTCTGGAGGACATGTTTACTACAGAGGAGACAGGAGAGCTGCCCAAGACCCTGACCAACATGTACTCACACTTCCTGCTGGTCCAGACAAAGATGAAGAAGACCAAGTATAATAAGAGACATAAGAAGAGTTTACAGGAGCTGACGGAGGCTGACAGGGAGGTTCTTCTGAAGCTGGGGAGGCTGGCGTTTGAACAACTGGAGAAAGGAAACATCATGTTCTACCAAAAAGACCTGGAGCAGTGTGGTCTTGATGTCACAGAGGCCTCGGTCTTCTCAGGAGTTTGTACAGAGATCTTCAAAAGAGAGAGTCTGAGCTTCCAAAAAACGGTCTACAGCTTTGTTCATCTGAGTGTTCAGGAGTTTCTGGCTGCAGTCTACATGTTCCACTGCTACAGCAGCGGAAACACAGAGATACTGAAGGACTTCCTGGGAGAAGACTACAGAGACTCCTCTCTGGAGGGCCTGCTGATGGGAGTCATGGAGAAATCTCTCAAGAGTAAAAATGGCCACCTGGACCTGTTTGTCCGCTTCCTTCATGGCCTCTCTCTGCTGTCCAACCAGAACCTCTTAGAAGGTCTGCTGGGTCAGACAAAGACCAGTCCAGAAACCATCCAGAGAATCATCGACAACCTGAAGCAGATGAACAGTGACAATGATTATCATCAAAACAGCGATCGACCAATGATGCAACACATCTTCAAATGGTTTATCCTGTCGAAGAAGACTGCTGGAATCTCTCC
Source organism: Lepturacanthus savala (assembly GCA_030544235.1). NCBI lineage: Eukaryota > Metazoa > Chordata > Actinopteri > Scombriformes > Trichiuridae > Lepturacanthus > Lepturacanthus savala. The sequence continues at coordinate 729,136 of CM060469.1, forward strand.
TGACAGAAGCATCAACATCTTCCATTGTCTGATGGAGATGAACGACCTCTCAGTCCATCAGGAGATCCTAGAGTTCCTGAAGTCAGACAACAGATCAGAGAAACTCTCTGAGATCCACTGCTCTGCTCTGGCCCACATCCTCCAGATGTCAGAGAAGGTTCTGGATGAGTTGGTCCTGAAGAATTACAACACATCAGATGAGGGACGATGGAGACTGATTCCAGCTGTGAGGAACTGCAGGAAGGCTGTGTGAGTCCAGATGTGATCCTCAGAAATAATAATAATAATAACAATCTTACAGAACTGCTACATCAGCGGTTGGTTCTGATGGTGCATCTCTCTCTCCTGTCTTGTTTCCTGTTATCTCTCAACTTTTTCTTTCCATTAAATAAATATATAATTAAAAACATTTCAGCTGAACCAATGACATGCTCTATCATGTTATCATGTGTCATCACAGACTTTCTGACTGTGGACTCTCAGAGACTCACTGTGAAGTTCTGGCCTCAGCTCTGAAGGCCAACCCGTCCCAGCTGAGAGAACTGGACCTGAGCTCCAACTGGCTGTCGGACTCCGTAGTGAATCTTCTCAGTGCTGGTCTGCGGAGTCCAAACTGCAGACTGGAGGTTCTGAGGTCAGTTCACTGCAGCTTTGGTAGATTTTTTTATATATATTCAACTCAATGAAGTTTTCAATAGTGTGTTAATAAAGCTTCTGTAGTCTGAGTTACACAGATCAGGTCAGTGTCTTTGTGTTTCTTCACTGTTTCCTTCCTGATCCTAACTCCTAACTTGGAGTTGAAACACTGGATGATTCCAAGCAGCAACTTCGTCTTCAAAAGTGATGTCATTTATTCATTATTCAGATTGAAGAGCTGCAGTTTGACAGAGATCAGCTTTAAAACTCTGGCCTCAGCTCTGATGTCCAACCCTTCCCATCTGAGGGAGCTGGTTCTGAGTCGCAACGATCTGCAGGATTCAGGCGCGAAGGAGCTGTGTGGTTTTCTGGAGAGTCCACACTGTCGACTGGAGACTCTGAGGTCAGACACTGTTTATTTCTGTGCTGAGATGAACATGATGTGACGGTTGTGGTGACACTAAACTGCAGATATGAAGCTGATGTGATGCTGATCAACACTGAGCATCTTAAAGTCTCTTTTCTTCTTCTGAGGTTTAGTGTATTGACTGTGTCAGAACAATGTTGAGCTGCACATTTAAAACCTTCATAGAAGTAGTAACATCTGCACTGTGACTCTGAACCTCTGAAACTCTTATATCTGACGGTTTGGAGCCTTCATCCTGTTGGTGTTCATCTGAGTTTACAGCTTCTAAACTTCTCCATTCTAAACCTTCATCAGATCTGAACACACCATGAAACACTGAATGATTCCAAGCAGCAACTTTGTCTTCAAAATTGGTATCATTTATGTTTTATTCAGTTTGAGGAGCTGCAGTTTGACAAAGATCAGCTGTTCGTCTCTGGCCTCAGCTCTGAAGTCCAACCCTTCTCATCTGAGAGAACTGAATCTGAAGCACAACCAGCTGCAGGATTCAGGAGTGAAGGAGCTGTGTGGTTTTCTGGAGAGTCCACACTGTAAACTGGAGACTCTGAGGTCAGACACTGTTTTACTTCTAATAACAGAGCTGTAAAGATGCTAAATCACACATGGATTATATGTAGTGTATCACTGAGGTTTGTGTGTTAGGAATCTGATAAACTTTCAGCTCTAAACACACCATGAAACACTGAATGACTCCAAGCAAAGATTTTGTCTTTTGAAGTGATGTCATTTATCCTTTATTCAGATTGGTTGGCTGCAAGTTGTCAGAGATCAGCTGTGCTGCTCTGGCCTCAGCTCTGAAGTCCAACCCTGGTCCAACCCTCCAACAACTGGATCTGACTGAAAACGATCTGCAGGATTCAGGAGTGAAGCTGCTGTGTGGTTTTCTGGAGAGTCCACGCTGTCGACTGGAGACTCTGAGGTCAGACACCGTTTATTTCTGTGTTTAGATGGACATGATGTGACGGTTGTGGTGACACTGGTAATAACAGAGCTGTTTGGAGGCGTGAAGGTGCTAAATGAACCAACTGACCACAACAGCACTATCAACAATTCTGTGTGGATTATATCTAGAAGTGTATCAGTGTGGTGTGGCCAGTCTGATAGAACATCAGCTCTAAACACGCCATGAAACACTGGATGATTCAAGCAGGATTTTTTTCTTCTAAAGTTTGTCATTTATTCTTTATTCAGAATGGAAAGTTGCAGCTTGTCAGGGATCAGCTGTGCTACTCTGGCCTCAGCTCTGAAGTCCAACCCTTCCCATCTGAGAGAGCTGAATATTTGGTTTAATGACCTGCATAGTTCCGACATCAAGCCACTGACTGAGCTCCAGAAAAGTTCTGCCTATAAACTGGAGGATGTGATGTAAGTAGAGAGTTTGCTTCAGTCTGTGCTGCTTCATCAGTTTAATATCAAACAGAATTTCCTGGTGAACGTCATGTGATCATGTGTTTGAGTTGATGTCTGTAGGAAATAAAGCTGGATTACAGCATCAAACTGTTTCTTCTCTCATCTCAACACTAATCTATTGATGAGTTCATGTTGGCCAGAGCTCTGTGATCAGTCGGACTGAGCCTGGTTCCACAGAACCATCATTGGGTTCAGTCCCCATGTGGTCTTCATACAGGACTGAGGTCCCTGCTGAGTCTCACTGAACTCTGATCATCACCTGCTGTTTCCTTTCATCAGATGGAGCTCTCTGTAAGACGGAGTGACCATCAGCAGTGTTGACAGAGATCAGCTGTTTCCTGAGGATCCATCTGGGCTGGAGTCTGGATCCGGATTTTATGTCCAGAGACACCCAAACACATCCAGCTCCAGAGACACTAGAGACATCCAGATACTCCATAGACATCCAGATACTCCAGAGACATCCAGATACTCCAGAGACATCCAGATACATCCAGATACTCCAGAGACATCTAGATACTCCAGAGACATCTAGAGACATCCAGATACTCCAGAGACATCCAGATACTCCAGAGACATCCAGATACATCCAGATACTCCAGAGACATCTAGATACTCCAGAGACATCCAGATACTCCAGAGACATCCAGATACATCCAGATACTCCAGAGACATCCAGATACTCCAGAGACATCTAGATACTCCAGAGACATCCAGATACTCCAGAGACATCTAGATACTCCAGAGACATCTAGATACTCCAGAGACATCCAGATACTCCAGAGACATCTAGAGACATCCAGATACTCCAGAGACATCTAGATACTCCAGAGACATCCAGATACTCCAGAGACATCCAGATACTCCAGATACTCCAGAGACATCCAGATACTCCAGAGACATCTAGAGACATCCAGATACTCCAGAGACATCTAGATACTCCAGAGACATCCAGATACTCCAGAGACATCAGAGACTCTTGAGAAGAGAGGCTAGAGTCTCCAGAGATGCTGATTTACAGCCTCAGTCATGAAGAACACCTTCTAGACTCCAACATGTCCAACGTCACGTGAACTTTATTTATTTGTGTTTACTTTTCACAATAAAGACAAATCTGATCCGGTAACAATACGGAAATAAAACGTTATTGATCAGGTGAACTTCTTCTTCACTGATGTTCACCCTCACTGATCGGAGTTCTGTGCCGTGTAGGGAAACCTGAGGAGCGCGGCCTCTCTGGGGCCGAGCCGCAGGTTGGTCGGGTCCAGTACTAATACTACTACTACTACAATATTAGTACTAACACAACTAACACTTAATTTATTCACTGTAGTACTAACACTATGATGACTACTATAGTACTAATACTACCATCACTACTACTACTATAGTACTAGTACTAGCAGACTGCTCCAGCAGTGGGTCCAACCTCTGGGGCGGGGCCCTGCAGAGGGTCAGCAGATGAGGGGTCATAAGATGAAGAAGGACAAACAGGTTTTATTCGTCTCATTTATCAAGAATGATGTTTCTTCTTATTCCTGCTGAACAGCAACATGTCCTGAAACCTCCAATAAATCCAATATAAAACCACAATCAGCAGGAAACGTGTATAAAACCTGTAAAATATTCATGTCTAGTAGTGTTGGATAAAACAGACTTCACCCTCCTCCTTCTCCTTTTGGTGCATTTTATTGTTATTTTCATATTATTTTCTGTGGATGTGTGAGAAAAATACATAAGAAATAACAAAGGTCAAAGGTCAGAGTGCATTTGTTTCTTTTTTTCCCGTTAACGTTTCTTTTTTAGTGAATTTTTCCTTCTACGATGTGAAGCTCTAGTAGTAGTAGTAGTAGTAGTAGTAGTAGTAGTCTAGTAGTACTAGTAGTACTAGTAGTAGTCTAGTAGTAGTCTAGTAGTAGTCTAGTAGTACTAGTAGTAGTACTAGTAGTAGTAGTACTAGTAGTAGTACTAGTAGTAGTACTAGTAGTAGTACTAGTAGTAGTACTAGTAGTAGTACTAGTAGTAGTACTAGTAGTAGTACTAGTAGTAGTTGATCCGTATTCCCCCAGACAGGGTTGATCTCCTATTAAGGCCCAATTTGTTTATTTATTCGGCCCAATTTGTTTATTTATTCGGCCCAATTTGTTTATTTATTCGGCCCAATTTCCACATTTATTTTCTTTTATTTCTTTGATCAAGTTAAAACAGTGGATGCAGCAGGTAAATACCTGAAACAATATTAAATCAAATGCAAAATGTTAAATCAAATACACAAATATTAATTCAAATAATAAAGTGCATTACCAGCATAAACAACATTCATGATAAACATTAATGAATAAATTATTGTTAGCAAAATCACACCTTATCAATGCAAAATGCAACAGTATAAATATAAATAACATAAATAATTTCACATTCTTAACCCAACTACATTCTACATATCCCTCTATCACACTCACACAAGCAGAGCCATAGATCTGCAAGTTAAACTAACAGTGAGCTGTCGGCACCCAAACTACATGTCCCACAATGCCCATGGCGAGTGGGCGGCGACTCGCACCAGCTGACTGGCTCACTTTCACCAACTTAAATGTACCAGAAATACAGTAAACAAACAACAACAACAGCAGTAAACACCCCATCGGCAGTGAAGTTTAACTTGTATGTGCTTTCAACCGACACACAACACATCACGCAGGTGGGAGCGAAGCGTTTTACACACGAACAGGGAAGCGTCAGTGAAGCCTTTTCAGAATAAAAGAAATAGAATATATATATATATATATATATATATATATATATATATATATATATATATATATATATATATATATATATATATATATATATATATATATATATATATATATATATATATATATATATATATATATAATATAAAATATCTAGAGGCAGGAGAAAAAATAAAATACACATTATATACAGAGTACAACGTAGTATAACGCTGCTGCAGTTCATGTACAACACTGACATCTGGTGGTGAAACACTGGAATTACACCATCATCTTCATCACCATCATCACCATCATCATCATCTTCATCATCATCACCATCATCTTCATCACCATCATCACCATCATCATCACCATCATCATCACCATCATCTTCATCATCATCATCTTCATCATCATCACCATCATCTTCATCACCATCATCTTCATCACCATCTTCTTCTTCATCATCATCAGGATGAAGAGTTACAGGAGACATTTAACCACAAACAGCACAGATGGAGCAAGTAGAAGATCCTTTACTGAAGTAAAAGTACTACACAACACAAATACTCCATTACAATTCAAATAAACAGTAAAAGTACACAAGTATTAGTAGTTGATGTAGTAAAATTACTACAGTAAAAGTACATTAGTTGTATAAAAGCCAGTCTATGTTTATGCAGTAAAGAAGAGAGTATTGTTGAAGTATTTATGTCGCCTTTTATGGAGTATTTTCATCCGTTTCAAGCTCAAAGTCTCTTATTTCCTGTTCTGGTTAGCGGGGCTTTTACTTTGATAGGTAGCCTACTTCCTGTTTCCTGCAGCGCTAAACGGAAGAAAACAGAAGTTGTCTACAGGATGAAGTGTGAACCCGGAGTAAATAAAGTAGAATAAAGTTCACCAGGTGATGTGTTGATGTACGAGAACCTCCCGAAGAGGAAAAGGTGAGTTTTTGTTGAAATATTGTGACGTCATTAATATTTAATTATCATTTTCTGACCGGAAACAGTGAGATAACCGTTAGTTAACGGTAATGTTTGTTGTCAGCTTTAAATGTAAAAGCATCAGTTAAACTGTTCCACTTTATTTATAATCTATATATATCTATAATATATATAGATGTTATATCTATATAAATATATCTATAATATATATAGATGTTATATCTATATAAATATATCTATAATATATATAGATGTTATATCTATATAAATATATCTATAATATATATAGATGTTATATCTATATAAATATATCTATAATATATAGAGATGTTATATCTATATAAATATATCTATAATATATATAGATGTTATATCTATATAAATATATCTATAATATATATAGATGTTATATCTATATAAATATACCTATAAATACACGATCATTAGTTGATGCAGTTAAAGGCAAACATTGTCTATAACCCAGTAGCATTAAAGAAGAAATAGTCTTAGTCAACTATTATTGATGTTGCCTTTTATTATGTAGCATCAACCGTTTGAAGCTTCAAGTGTCTTATGTTCTGCATTTTATTTTGATAAGTAGCCCACTTCCTGTTTTATGAACAGAAGTTATAGAAACGATAAGTACAGCTATGTTGTGACGTCACAGTTTGTAGTAAATGAGATAAAGTCAAAACTAAAGCCTCAAAACTTGGTAGCAGATAATTTAAATGTATTATATTATCTGTTTTAAATAGTTAATTTACACTATTTGACATTTCATGTAAAAAAAATTACACATTCCGTGTGATTCCGTGTGGGCTCATGGGTAGGGGGCGGGGCTAGTGGGTAGGGGAGGGGCTAGTAGAGAGAGGAGGGGCTAGTGGGTTGGGGAGGGGCGAGTAGAGAGAGGAGGGGCTAGTAGAGGGGAGGGACTAGTGGGTGGGGCTAGTGGATAGGGGCTAGTGGGTAGGGGAGGGGCTCGCAGGGAGGGCAGGGGCTAGTAGAGAGGGGAGGGGCTAGTGGGTGGGGCTAGTGGATAGGGGGAGGGGCTAGTAGAGAGGGGAGGGGCTAGTGGGTAGGGGGAGGGGCCGTAACTCAACCCATTTTCAGGTGATAACTCACCTGCTGCTGGTGTGAAGTAGCAGCAGTGGATGAGAAGCTGCAGATACCAGATTGAAATCAGTTTTGTATGTGACGTACAGTCTCTCAACTGATTTGTTGATACTGTTTTAGTTGAGTTGTGCCACTCGTGACTCATCCCTGCAGCTGTGTGTATGAAGCGTTGGCGTCTACAGGTGGTCCTGCCTCTTCAGTGATGGAGCTGGAACAAAGTAAGACTTTTCTACTCAGACTGACCTGCACATCGCTCACTGTTCAAATGTCATTTAAAGCTTCTACATGGAACTTTCACTGATTCTTTCTCATTAGTGTGGCTGCTGGCCGTCCCAGTCACCATCCTGGTGATCGTGCTAGTGCACGTGTTGACTCACGTGCACGCTCGCAGCGGCGTGGGACGATCACAGGTGATGAGTTTTTCCTCCTTTCATGTTTCAGGCGTCAGGACAAGGTCGTGGTCACTCCTAATGTCTAACGTTGTGTGACTTGAAGGAAAACGCTTCTTGACCATGATGTAATCAATCGTGTGGTGCTCTCCACTGGGTCTATGCCAGGTCCATCCCCTGGAGGCCTTATGGGGGCCGAGTGTGTTCACCAGCAGCAGGATGTTGTACCTGGGAAACTCCAAAAGCCTTAGGTCTGGTCTTGGTGTTGCTGTATGGACCACATGTGTCTTTACCGTTGGTGTAGGCATCCTTTCCAACCTTTAAATTCCACTCTCCTTGTACTATCATGATGTCTTTGTTAGGAGTTTTATCTCGGGCTGGTTTTAGACGGTGATAAAACTCTTCCACCTCACTGTCCTCATACATGGATTTTGGGGCATAGGCCTGGATGAGTGTGGGTGATGTTGGAAGGGGTTCTGTTGTATGAATGGTAGTGAGTCTAATTGAGACCGGCCAACAGCCAATGACAGTGTTGTTAGAGTTTTTTGTGACCTACATTTGTTGATGTTTCACCAAACCCTGTGAGCATAGATCACTGATGCTTAATATATTACAACGGCATTAGTCCATTTTGTGGACTATGACTACTAGTACTATGTTGTCTCTAGTGCAAAATATGCAGAGTTCCAGTCCATTTTTCACCTCTGTCCTGGTGCAGTTCTTGGTGACCAGGGCAGCAACCGAGCCGGTATGGGTAAAGCTGTGGTTGTCATCATATGGTGTGTCTCGGGTAATTAAACCTGGTTACACCCATACCTGTCCAGGTTAGATGCAGTTTATGTCATACCCACGAACAAAACAGCTACTGACACTTAAACGACTGCACTGAATTATTTTCTGCTGATGGACTGACTGAAACAACTGTTCTCTGTTTTTACCAGCGAGTCAAGATGACGATGATATTCCTCAACATTCTGGAAGATTTAAAGCAGGAGGAGTTTACGAAATTCAAGTGGCTGTTGGAGAAAAATACGGTCATTAAACAGGACAAGCTGGACAATGCAGAGAAGAAAGATGTGGTGGACCTGATGTTTAAGACTTATGGACCTGATGAAGCTGTGGAGCTGATGAAGAGCATTTTAAAGATCATACCCCGGAATGATCTGGTGAAGGATCTGGAGGAGGATCTGGAGGAGGAGATGACAAACATCGGAGCAGAAGGTCAGTCACAAACATGACACCACATCCAGATATTTTCATCAGGTTAGTTAGAGTCCAGACAAGTATCAGGCAGTTCCACAAACCTTTCAAACCCAAAATCTTTTGTTCTTCTGTATTTCAGCTCCTTCAATCTAAAATAGAATAATTTACACCACGTTAAGGTCTCAGCTTTAATTTGAGTAGGTCTATGTCATCATATATGAGATGTAGAACGACACATGAAGTCAGACTGAATGTTCATAACAACACAGACATAAGTACATAACGTGATGGCCACAGTAAATCTGGTCTTGGAGAACCACTCCTGAATGGCTTCTAGGAGGTTCTAGACCACCATCCATGAGGGGGAAGCAGTTCACTGTCAACACTGTGTTTAGTGGGGGGTCGGGTGCTGCTGACCTCGACTTGGGATGTTCTGGGTCTGAGTTTCCCCAAATAGTCTACATGTGCTTTGTGGACTTGAAGAAGGCATCCGACTGGGTCTCTTAAGGAGTCTCGTGGGGGGTGCTCTACTAGTAGGAGGTTCCAGATCTTGACACAGGCCATCCAGTCCTTGTACTCCTGGTGTCAGAGCTTGGTCCACATTGTCAGGAGTAAGTTGGACCTGTTCTGTTCGTTACCTTTATGGACAGAATTTGTAGACACCCAGGGCATTGAGGTGTGGCGGTTTAGTGGCCTCAAGATTGGATCACTGCATTTTGCGGATGATCTGGTCCTATTGGCTTCATCACGCTGTTACCTTCAGTGACCTTCAATGGCCGTGACCTTTGGTTTGCATCCAAGTTCGAAGTGGCTAGGATGCAAATCAGCACCTCCAAATCTGAGCCTGTGTTCCTCAGCCAGAGAAGGGTGGAGTGCAGCCTATGGGTCGGGATGAGATCCTGCCTCAAGGGGAGGAGTTCAGGTATCTCAGGATCTTGTTCATGAGCGAGGGATGGATGGAGCAGGAGATTGACAGGTGGACCCGTGCAGCATCTGCACTGATGCAGACTCTGCACCGGTCTGTCATGGTAAAGAAGGAGCTGAGATGAGAAGGGAAGCTGTTGATTTACCTCTCAATCTACATTCCTGCCCTCAGCTCTCAGACCTTCTCTGGGTAGTTTTGACAGGGAGGAGTTTTGGGTACACATAGACCAATCACATCCTATTCCATCAAACGCGTCAACACAGAGACAATAACTCATGTATGGCATTTTCACACTACGACAAAGACAATAAAATACATAGTCAATACAATGGCAGCTAAAAATGGGTAAAATTCCAGAAAAAGGAAACCACGTGAATACAAGTAAATACAAAGTAGATGAAATATCCTTAGAATAAGGTGTAGCCCCAAGAAGAAAAATGAGGTGAGGTGAATGAGGTGGTCCTGGCATCGAGTGAGGATGCCACCCTGGTGAAGTGGCCCAGGGACGTCCCTCTAGGAGGTGGTCTCAGGGAGGAGAGTCATAGCCATAGTCAGGCCAGCCATCGCTGGGAAAGCCTGGACCGGTGAGAGTGAAGTCTGGGCTTTTCTGCTGGTGCTGTTTCCCTGAGACCTGACCCGGATAAGCTGTAGAAGATAAATAGATAGATGGATGGAATCAGGGGAAAAAATGAACAAAACAAATATGCTTAGATCTTTATCATCATCCAAAGGTGCAAAAAACTACCTAAGGGAACAACAATGGCTTTGGTTGAATAAAAGAAAAAGTATATCTAACTACAGCTGCAGCTCGACCACCTTCCACAACACCAGGGCAACACCAGGGCAACACCAGGGCAACACCAGGGTAACACCAGGGCAACACCAGGGCAACACCAGGGCAACAGCAGGGCAACAGCAGGGCAACAGCAGGGCAACACCGGGGCAACACCAGGGCAACAGCAGGGCAACAGCAGGGCAACACCAGGGCAACAAAAGGGCAACACCAGGGCAACACCAGGGCAACACCAGGGCAACACCAGGGCAACAACAGGGCAACACCGGGGCAACACCGGGGCAACACTAGGGCAACACTAGGGCAACACTAGGGCTACACCAGGGCTACACCAGGGCAACACCAGGGCAACACCGGGGCAACACCGGGGCAACACCGGGGCAACACCAAGGCAACACCAGGGCAACACCAGGGCTACACCAGGGCAACACCAGGGCAACACCAGGGCTACCTTGCAGGCAGGTTTTTGTTCAGGACGTTGAATTGATATTTAAATTCATATTTGCTTCTCTTTCAGCAGATGGTGGTCAGCAGAAGTTTTCAGGATACAACAACAGTCTGATATTGAAATGTCAACAAGTGATTGAAGGAACTGATGAATCAGGAGTTAGACCCCTCCTCAAGAGTGTCTTCACTGCACTCTACATCACACTGGGAAAGAGTAAAGAGGTCAATACCCAACATGAAGTGAAGCAACTTGAGAAAGCTTACAAGATGCAGACTTCCCAGGACACGGAGATCAAGTGTTGTGAGATCTTTAAACTCTTAGCTGGCCAAAAGAAACACATCATCAGAGTCGTTCTGACAGTCGGAGTCGCTGGTGTTGGAAAAACCTTCTCAGTGCAGAAGTTCACTCTGGACTGGGCCGAGGGTTTGGAAAACCAAGACGTCAGTCTGCTGATTCCTCTTTCCTTCAGGGAGCTGAACTTAGTCCAAGATGAGCAGTTCAGTCTTCTCACACTGATCCATCGTTTCCACCCAGAGTTAAAGAAGCTCACAGCAGAGAAGCTCACTGATCCTGACTGTAAAGCTTTGTTCATCTTTGACGGCCTGGATGAAAGCCAACTCTCACTGGACTTTGAGAACGATGAGGTCGTGTCTGACGTCAAAAAAAAGTCCTCAATCAAGGTGCTGCTGACAAACCTCATCAAGGGAAATCTGCTTCTGTCAGCTCTCATCTGGTTGACTACCCGTCCTGCAGCAGCTGATCTGATCCCTCCTGAATGTGTTCAGAGGGTCACAGAAGTACGAGGCTTCACTGACGACCAGAAGGACGAGTACTTCAGGAAAAGGTTCAGTGATGAAGAACTGTCCAGCAGCAGTGATGGAGATCTTTGCAGCAGAATCATCTCACACATCAAGAGCTCCAAGAGTCTCCACATCATGTGTCAGATCCCAGTCTTCTGCTGGATCACTGCTTCAGTTCTGGAGGACATGTTTACTACAGAGGAGACAGGAGAGCTGCCCAAGACCCTGACCAACATGTACTCACACTTCCTGCTGGTCCAGACAAAGATGAAGAAGACCAAGTATAATAAGAGACATAAGAAGAGTTTACAGGAGCTGACGGAGGCTGACAGGGAGGTTCTTCTGAAGCTGGGGAGGCTGGCGTTTGAACAACTGGAGAAAGGAAACATCATGTTCTACCAAAAAGACCTGGAGCAGTGTGGTCTTGATGTCACAGAGGCCTCGGTCTTCTCAGGAGTTTGTACAGAGATCTTCAAAAGCGAGAGTCTGCGCTTCCAGAAAACGGTCTACAGCTTTGTTCATCTGAGTGTTCAGGAGTTTCTGGCTGCAGTCTACATGTTCCACTGCTACAGTAGCGGAAACACAGAGATACTGAAGGACTTCCTGGGAGAAGACTACAGAGACTCCTCTCTGGAGGGCCTGCTGATGGGAGTCATGGAGAAATCTCTCAAGAGTAAAAATGGCCACCTGGACCTGTTTGTCCGCTTCCTTCATGGCCTCTCTCTGCTGTCCAACCAGAACCTCTTAGAAGGTCTGCTGGGTCAGACAAAGACCAGTCCAGAAACCATCCAGAGAATCATCGACAACCTGAAGCAGATGAACAGTGACAATGATTATCATCAAAACAGCGATCGACCAATGATGCAACACATCTTCAAATGGTTTATCCTGTCGAAGAAGACTGCTGGAATCTCTCCTGACAGAAGCATCAACATCTTCCATTGTCTGATGGAGATGAACGACCTCTCAGTCCATCAGGAGATCCTAGAGTTCCTGAAGTCAGACAACAGATCAGAGAAACTCTCTGAGATCCACTGCTCTGCTCTGGCCCACATCCTCCAGATGTCAGAGAAGGTTCTGGATGAGTTGGTCCTGAAGAATTACAACACATCAGATGAGGGACGATGGAGACTGATTCCAGCTGTGAGGAACTGCAGGAAGGCTGTGTGAGTCCAGATGTGATTAACATTATAAATCACTGAAGATTAGGAGTTCTCCGAGTTCTTTCTTCTTCTTGCTATAAAATAATTCAACCTCATTAGTTTGTTAATCGGCTTCATGATGAATTAGTTTTTTTACAACTAAACATCAATCAGTGTTTATTGATTACCAAGTTGAATATCAACAAGTCATTTGCTCTGCTAGCATGCTAGCAATGCTGCATCAGTGTTTGGTTCTGAGGGTGGACATTTGTGTCTCTCTCTCAGAAAATGAAATGAAAACTGTTTCTTCATCAGGTTCATGAAATAAACAAAGTGTCATGTTATCATGTGTCATCACAGACTTTCTGACTGTGGACTCTCAGAGACTCACTGTGAAGTTCTGGCCTCAGCTCTGAAGGCCAACCCGTCCCAGCTGAGAGAACTGGACCTGAGCTACAACCCGCTGCCAGACTCCGGAGTGAATCTTCTCAGTGCTGGTCTGCGGAGTCCAAACTGCAGACTGGAGGTTCTGAGGTCAGTTCACTGCAGCTTTGGTAGATTTTTTCTATATATTCAACTCAATGTGTGTTTATAAAGTTTCAGGATTTGCTTGAGTACAACTGTAGAATTTCAAGATTTTCAAGGATGTCAAAATCCATCATATATTAATGCACATAAAATATTCCTTATTCAGATTGATTAACTGCAGTTTGACAGAGATCAGCTTTAAAACTCTGGCCTCAGCTCTGAATTCCAACCCTTCCCATCTGAGGGAGCTGGTTCTGAATCACAACCAGCTGGAGGATTCAGGCGCGAAGGAGCTGTGTGGTTTTCTGGAGAGTCCACACTGTCGACTGGAGACTCTGAGGTCAGACATTGTTTATTTCTGAGCTGAGATGAACATGATGTGACGGTTGTGGTTATATATCAACATATATATGAATAACATGAGTTAGCATAAACAGAGTCCCTGGTGAAGATGCAGAATTTAAAAGCTTAAGTCAGTATGTCATTAATGAGAGGTCTTTGTCACTATTTGTATTGGGCAATGTTTAACCTCCGTCCTGTTGGGTTCAGCTGTTTCACTTTACATCTTCTAAACTTCTCCATTCTAAACCTTCATCAGATCTGAAGCAGCAACTTTGACTGACACTCATTTATTCATTATTCAGATGTGAAAGCTGCTTTTTGTCAGAGATCAGCTTTGCATCTCTCGTCTCAGCTCTGAAGTCCAACCCTTCCCATCTGAGAGAGCTGGATCTGACTAACCACCGGCTGCAGGACTCAGAAGTGACGCTGCTGTGTGGTTTTGTGGAGAGTCCACGCTGTCGACTGGAGACTCTGAGGTCAGACGCCGTTTTACTGCTTTGCATCATGATGAAGCTGTTTCTCAGCACTTCAGTATTTCAACTTGATGGACAAAATTCACCTGCAAAATACAGTGTTTTATTAATTATATTTACAATTAAATACAATGAATGTAAGACTATGTCAAACAGGATGATAGCATGTAGTTTTTCTTTTTTATTATTATTTATTAACCTTTATGGTTACACCACAAGACATTTTTGATGTTATCCCCCAAATATTCCCTCAAAAGATATTAAATGCATACATTTTAGACATGTCTTCAAAAGAGGAATGTATGGAAGTAATATGTAAGTTGATTTTAAAACATTAACATTTTTCAAATGCAAAGAATATCACATCATTGACCCTTAGAGACGCATGGTTTCTATTTGTATTTTGACTCATTTGCTGAACATGGACAGTCAGTGTTGAAGCTGCTGAAGTCGCTGCTACTATTGAACCAGCAGCATGTTGTTATTAATGCTAATGATGCTCTTTGTCACCTTCTCATTCAGGTTGGTTAACTGCTTGTCAGAGACCAGCTGTGCTGCTCTGGCCTCAGCTCTGAAGTCCGACCCTTCTCCTCTGGTTCTGACTCACAACGAGCAGCAGGGTTCAGTGGTGAAGCTGCTGTGTGATGTTCTGGACAGTTCACGCAGTAAACAGGAGGATGTGAGGTCAGACAGCGTTTGATTCTGTGCTGAGATGAACCTGATGTGACATTAAACTGAGCTGCACATTTAAAACCTTCATAGAAGAAACATCTGGACATTTATCTCTGAACCTCTGAAGCTTTTATATCTGACAGTTTGTCACATCCTGTTCAGCTGTTTGAGTTTAACTTCTACTTCGTCTTCTGAAGTGATGTCATTCATTCTTTATTCAGATTAACCAAGTGCCTCTTGCAAGGGTTCGGGGATGTCTGCCATGGTGTGTTCTCAGCTCTGAAGTCCAACCCTTCCCATAGGAGAGAGCTGAATGTTCAGTCCGACGAGCTGCAGAGTTCCGACATGAAGCCTCTGTCTGAGCTCCAGGAAAGTTCGGAGTTCTGACTGAGCCTGGTTCCACAGAACCATCAGTAGGTTCAGGTTCTTCCTCCAGGACTCTGCTCCTTCTCTCTGTTTGACGGCACTGATGAGCAGCTGTTTCCTGAGGATCCACCTGGACCTGGACCTGGTTCTGGATCTGGATTTGACTCTTCTTCAGGTGACACCATGTGGATAAATCAGTGTTTATTTAGCTCAGCTGATGCTACACACACAGATACCAAGCTTGTCTCTATGAGGTGAACTCTCACTCCTCAGTCTTTCCATGAACCGACAAAAAAAAACGTTCTTTTTACTGATACAACGATAAATTGTCTTATCGCTGCTATTTTTCAATAAAAACTAGTGTTGGACTCATAAAATCTGCTGCTTCTAAACCTTCTTCATCGTGTTGAAGTGATTTTTATTCAATCTGTTTGTGACGTCAGAGCCCAGATTATTGACAGAGTGAGACGTCGCTCCGTATCAACCTATCTTTGTAAAACACGCCCTGACGTGTCCCTACGATGTGATTCGTCAGATTAGATCACATGACTGGATTCTATTGGCTCTGACGCTTCCATAGAGCTGTCAATCACCCAGACTGACCAATAGGATCTCAGATATCACTGACTGTTCCTCCTCAGGTCCATAAATAGATCATTATTATTCTATATGGTTTATCATGGTACTGTTATAGAATGATTCTATTATTATATGGTATAGATGTCATTATTATTGACTGTTGAAGATGTTCCAACATCAACTAAAACACCTGTAAAATCCGTCTGGTTCATCTTATATTATTATTATATATATTATTATAAAGCTGATGTTTGGTGGATTAATTATAACACTTTATTTTACTGATCCATGGATGAATTCAGCTACTAACACATGATTTACAGCTGATTTTCAACATAAAGAGATGTTTTTTTGGAGGCGGAGCTAATTCTGTCCACTTTTTCCTTCATTCTACCTGGATTTACTTCAACACTGAACGTTTTAAACAGATTCTGTGACTAATACAACTATCACACAGCTGTAGCTGCTTCATATAAACCTGTAGCTGCTTCATATAAACCTGTAGCTGCTTCATATAAACCTGTAGCTGCTTCATATAAACCTGTAGCTGCTTCATATAAACCTGTAGCTGCTTCATATAAACCTGTAGCTGCTTCATATAAACCTGTAGCTGCTTCATATAAACCTGTAGCTGCTTCATATAAACCTGTAGCTGCTTCATATAAACCTGTAGCTGCTTCATATAAACCTGTAGCTGCTTCATATAAACCTGTAGCTGCTGCATATAAACCTGTAGCTGCTTCATATAAACCTGTAGCTGCTGCATATAAACCTGTAGCTGCTTCATATAAACCTGTAGCTGCTTCATATAAACCTGTAGCTGCTTCATATAAACCTGTAGCTGCTTCATATAAACCTGTAGCTGCTTCATATAAACCTGTAGCTGCTTCATATAAACCTGTAGCTGCAGATAAACTACATGAAGTCTGGACATTATCTACAGGTAGATGATGAACACACCTGGAGAGGAACAGGTTAATGACTGTAGTAGTAGTACTACTGGAGTACTACTACTACAGTACCAGTACCAGCTCCTCCTGCAGCTGATTTAACTCATTTAATTCTATCAGTTAAATCACTGACAATCACCTACTGCATCTGTTTGTTTGTGTTTGTTTGTTTGTGTTTGTTTGTGTTTTCTTTGCAGCAAACATCATTGTAACGTCTGTTCTCGCTGCTGTTTGCACTGATCTGATCTGATCAACATTATTTCAGGATTATTCTCTAAACCTGAATGAATAAACAGAAACACGTTAACATCAGAATCATCTGAATAAAACGACTCTTTCTGTTGGTTGATGACGTCATGTGACAGGAAGTAGTTACAGGAAGTTGTTCATCATCACGTCTGAGGAACATTCAGCTTTTATTTCACATATAAAACGACATCATCGATGTTAATGGGTTGAATTTCTCCTGAAACTTCAGTTCAATTCAATATTTATCAGGAAATCTGCTGAAAATGAACCTGTTTGTTAGAATAAACATTCAAATGTAATGAAGTCGCTGCTTTAATGACTTTATTTCATAGAACAGTGACTCATCATTTATTCACTGCATCCATAAAACATCTGCAGCAGTTAATTAATTAACTGTTAATTAATTAACTTTTAATTAATTAACTGTTAATTAACTGTTAATTAAAGCAGCTGTTTTGTCCTGATTGACAGAGACAGTGAAGTGAATATCTGTGATGTCACAGATTCCAACGATTCACTGATTCATCAAAGAAACGCTGAAACATTGATGTGGATCAATAACGTTGTTGGTGTCTGACGTTTCTGATCATCTTCATTGATCCGTTTTCTTAAAGGAAACTGACGTATTGATCAGACTCGGATCAATCAACAGACAAAAAGACAAAGAAGCTTTAAATGATCTGATCAACCTGGAACTATTGATCCAATCAGGTCTGATCGATCGCTGCCGTCTCATTGGCTGAGACTAACGAAGGTTCCGGATTTAATCCAACACGAGGAACGTCTTCTAGCGGCGGCGGCGTCTTCTAGCCGTCGGCCATCTTGTCGAGGGCGGTGAGCGGCGCCAGGACGCGGCTCTTGTTGGTCTCCACCACGTGTCCGTTCTGGATCATCTCGTCCAGGATCACGTGTACCCGGTCCAGGTTGAACATGATCTGACGGAGGGGGCGGAGTCAAGGAAACGGGAGGAAAAACAGAAAAACACAGAAAAAGCTGCTGATGAAGATGATGATGATGATGATGATGATGAAGGATACGTCCAGTTCACTCTGAGGAAACAAAGAAAAACAAAGAGACGAAGCTTCAAACGATGAAGAAACTGATCAATCTGTAACTATTGATCCATCAACTTCAACCAATCAGCTGTTGTTCTGATGATCAATCATTAATCAATCATTAATCAATCATTAATCAATCATTAATCAATCATATTTTTCCTTTAGAGGTTGATGACATGATTTAATTCATCTGTTTTTTTCCAGCTTCTTGTTTCCTCATGTTGTGATGATGCAGATTAATTAAATATTTAAATTCGATGCAGATTAATTAAATATTTAAATTCGATGCAGATTAATTAAATATTTAAATTCGATGCAGATTAATTGATTTCCTGTTTAAATCTCCTGAAGGTCGTGAACTCACCACACGGCTGAAATATTTATCCAGAACCTCCACGAAGTTATGAACCAGCTCATAGACGGACAGCTCGTTCTGAGGCCACAAAACATCAATAGATTATCAATAGATTATCAATAGATGTTTGTAATAGATTATCTGTTCAGTAGAGACACTGGATTATTACTGGATTATCAGTAAAACTATTAGTAAATTATGACTAGATTATCATGAAGTTACTAACAGATGATCATCAGATTATCAGTGTATTATGACTATATTATGACTATATTATGACTATATTATGACTATATTATGACTATATTATGACTATATTATGACTATAGGCAGGTCCAGCTGAGCTCACCTCGCTGTCGGTGACTCCTACTACGATGTAGAGGGCAGCGTACTGTCTGTAGACCAGCCTGAAGTCTTTATACTCCACGAAGGAACACTGAAACCAGCAGAGAGACACGGGTTAGTCCTTCTCAGTCCTCCCGGCGCCGGTTTCTCCCGGCGGTTCCTGAAGGCAGCAGCTACTTCAGGGACCTGGTCTTTCTTGCGGGACAGGCAGCAGCGGACCACGTCGGCCTCCAGCGCCGCCCTCCGGCTCAGCTCCACGGGCTGGAAGTAGCGGGACAGCCGGGTCTGGCCCTGGCGGTTCACCATCAGGACGAACTTTATCATGGTCTGAAACACACGGGGAGGTTAGAGACCTGGATACGGTACCAGGGGAGCAGCTGACGTCTCCTGATACACTATCAATACATTATCAATACACTATCAATACACTATCAATACATTATCAATACACTATCAATACACCATCAATACATTATCAATACACCATCAATACATTATCAATACATTATCAATACATTATCAATACATTATCAATACACTATCAATACATTATCAATACACTATCAATACACTATCAATACACTATCAATACATTATCAATACATTATCAATACATTATCAATACACCATCAATACACTATCAATACACCATCAATACACCATCAATACATTATCAATACACTATCAATACACTATCAATACATTATCAATACACTATCAATACACTATCAATACATTATCAATACACTATCAATACACTATCAATACATTATCAATACACTATCAATACACCATCAATACACTATCAATACACCATCAATACACCATCAATACATTATCAATACACTATCAATACACTATCAATACATTATCAATACACTATCAATACACTATCAATACATTATCAATACACCATCAATACACTATCAATACATTATCAATACACTATCAATACACCATCAATACACTATCAATACACCATCAATACACCATCAATACATTATCAATACACCATCAATACACTATCAATACATTATCAATACACTATCAATACATTATCAATACATTATCTGTTCAATGCAGGTACCACGACATTAGTACTGAATTAGCAATAGATTATTACTAGATTATCAGTTTTTTACAGCTTTTGCTCCTGTGGTGTCGGATTGTCCGAGCAGCACCTGAAGGGAGCACCAAACTATTATTATTAATATTATTATTATTCTATAAAAATATACAGGTTTATAACCGTTAATTACAGCCGTTAATGATTAGATCCCGGTATTTTAAACCCAGCAGAACGTTTATTTTCTATTATTTACGTTGTTATTAAACTGCATCACTTATCGGTTATTAACGGAAAACCGTACCGTGACTCACCGGCAGCTGTAAATTATAAACTTGTATTAAAGCGATAATGCATCACTATGGTTTAAATACCGGCGGTTTACGTTAAAAAGGTTAAATGAGTTTAAAAGTGACAGGAAGGCTTCTGTTTTCAAGGCTAACGAGGCTAGCTAGAGCTGTTAGCATTTACAGCGCATGCGTAGTGAGACCGTATGTGGTGCGTTTAAGGGTAACAGTAAAAACTGGTAAATAAGAACTTTACGTTCCGCTCGTGTGTTAATACTTCTACAAACTTCATTAAAGACTCGCTGCAGAACAGAAAATGTATCATGATTAAACACAAAAATCATCATACGAACGACAGTAAAAGCATTTTATATTAGATTTATTTGATTTAAAATTCATGTTATGTCTCCTATGATATAATTTCTATTAGATTAGATTAGATAGGACTTTATTGATCGTTTGGGGGGTTCCTCAGGGAAATTGAAGTTCCAACATGTCACATACACACTGTTAAAACTATAGACACACACACACACACACACACACACACACACACACACACACACACACACACACACACACACACACACACACCAGAGAAATATGTAAATAAATAAAAACACCCTAAATACTAACAGAGAAAATAAAATAGATAATAAAAATCAAAGTAAATGCCTATACACACCTTGTTATTACTACATAGTTATTATAAAGGTCACTTGTTATGAGGTAGATGAGTAGATTATTACACATGGAATTATTGGAAAAATAGAAATGAATTACACATGGTTACCTATTCTGTCTACATTATTATGAATTATATAAATATATAAAGATTATAGTACAAGTATAATAGATATACGTATTTAAATAGCTCCACCTCAACCATAATGCATATGGTATGCATGTATCTGAATTACTAGTACTTACTTACCAGCAAGTAAGAACACATGACAATTAACACTTTGAATTGGATCTGTATTAATAACAGATTTGGGCCTTTCCGACACTTTCCCTGCGCAGTGAAGGTAACACAGTGTCCGGATCTGTCCCGGCATGCATCGCGGCCGGGTGACCGGGAGAGGGACAGCAGTAATGGCGGCCGGTTAGCTTCACACACACCAGACACCGCGTCACAGCAGCCGCATCACCGCAGCGCTCCGGCGGCAGCAGCCGGCCTCTCGCACCGCGGCGGAGCGGAGACACGGAGCGGAGACACGGGCTCCAGGGGGGGACGGGAATCCTCCTTCAGCGGGACTTTACTGGTACTTTTCTAAAAAAACAAACATGGATGAGCAGCCCGGCGGAGGAGGAGGTGGTGGTGGTGGAGGAGGAGGAGGAGGAGGAGGGGCCGGAGCGGCAGCGGCAGCCCCGCGGCAGCAGCAGCCGCCGACGCCGCAGCAGCAGCCGGGCAGCAGCAGCGGCGCGACCCCGCCGATCAGCGGTGGAGTCATGGTGCCGCACCAGCCGGACGAGCTGCCCCGGCCCCAGCAGCAGTACACCATCCCCGGCATCCTGCACTACATCCAGCACGAGTGGGCCCGCTTCGAGATGGAGAGGGCGCACTGGGAGGTGGAGAGGGCCGAGCTGCAGGTATGTTAGCCCGGACTGAGGGGGACTGAGAGGCCCGTAGCCTCCGGGGCTACTGCGTTCTGGAGAGTCTCACTATACACCGTTAAAATTAGGTCGACGCTGCGATTATCTCGCCCCTATTGTTTCCTACATGTACAAATCACAAAAAACAGTGTTTACCTTAAAGCCACGGTTATTGTCCGCCACGACGGGAGGTTTGTTTTCTTCATTATCGCGTAGTTTTCAAAACAAATGGTGTTTAATCTCGCGTGTGCCTGTAAATTCTCTCAATAACCTTCTTCGGAAGTGTATTTTCTGCTCCACAGCGCCCCCCATCCTGTTCACTGTGGCGCAGGTGAAACTCGGAATTACACATCCGAAACAAGTTTTTGATAGAAATCCGAGGCACGCGCGAGATTAAACACCTTTTTGTTTCGAAAATTACGCGATATTGAAGAAAACAAAAATCCCGTCGCGGCAGACAACAACCGCCGCTTTAAGTTAAACCACGTTTTACTGGTTGTTCTATAATGACTTTAGCGGGAATAACGGTGAAACTCCACGGTGCGGAGCTGGCTGATACGGACGGAGAGGGACATAGTCTTACACAAGTCTCCGGTGCTACCGCATTCTGGAGAGTGTCAATGTACACCGCTAAAATTAGGTCGGAGCTGCGATTATTTCGCCCCTATTGTTTCCTACATCTACAAATCACAAAAAAACAGTGTTTACCTTAAAGCCACGGTTATTGTCCGCCACGACGGGAGGTTTGTTTTCTTCAATATCGCGTATTTTTTATTTAAAAAAAACAAACATTTCTTCGGAAGTGTGATTTCTGCTCCACAGCGCCCCCTCCGTCCCGTTCATTGTGGCGCAGGTGAAACTCGGAATTACACATCCGAAACAAGTTTTTGATAGAATTCAGAGGCACATTTGTGATTAAACACCTTTTTGTTTTGAGAATTACACACTATTGAAGGGAATTAAAATTCCGTCGCGACAGACAACAACCGCCGCTTTAAGTTAAACCCCGTTTTAATGGTTGATTTATCTGATTTAATCCCGAATTTTAACGGATAACTGGGATGTTTGTATCCGAGCGGTTGAACGGAAATAGCGGCGCCGAAGACAGTTTCAGATTCGAAGTCATCGGAATATATTTAGTTTTCTTTATTGTTCCGTGTTGGTTAAGAGATTTAACAATAAAGATAATTATATATTAATTAAAAGGTCATAACAGAGCATGACATGTTGTAACTGTGATTTATTTTGTAAATGCATAAAGTATTTAATATTTAATACGATGTTACTGTTGCTAAATATTAATATTTGTAAACATGTAAACATTTATTTTTTATTGCCGTTTTTTGTTGCTAAGCAATAAGAACAATAAGAACAACAGTTTCATTTAATATATTTTATCTCCCCCATAACCCCCAATCACAAACTGACTTCAGCACCGGGTTAGCCGTTAGCCTTTAGCCGTTAGCCTTAGCATCCTCTGGTGTTGTCAGTGTCCTGTTTTAGCTCCTGGTAATTATTCATCCCTCATGAGTCAACACAGAAACCTCTTCATACCGAACCAGTCATAAAGCAGAAGTGAATCCCGCTGACTAGCAGCTAATCTGTTGTTTCCATTTTGGTTTGTCACGCTAGCCCCCTGGACTAGCTGCTAATGTGGCTAACGTTGCTAACGTCTGAGCCAGAGAGAAGAACTCCCCATATTTTAATTTAGTAAAAGTACCAATAAAGCGATGTAAAAACCTCCAATACAAGTAGAAGTCATGTCCAATTCACAACAAGGAGCTAAATCAAATAACTTATTAATCAAATTATTTATTAATAAATTATTTTATATCATTTTCACCAAATGATGGAGATTCCCTGAGTCCAGTTTGTCAGATTGTGTCTGTCACTGATTTGTGTGTGTGTGTGTGTGTGTGTGTTATAGTGTGTGTGTGTGTTCGTTCCAGCTGCTCCATTAGAGAAAATAATCATTATCACTGTTATTTTGGTTAATATCGAAATCATGATTATTGTTTAGTAACATTTTAGTTTGAGATGTTAAACAGATTTGTTGTTTTGCCATGTTGATATCAGACCTGGCATGTTTCACTGTTACTGCTGCTGCTAACACTGTTACTGCTGCTGCTAACGCTGTTACTGCTGCTGCTAACGCTGTTACTGTTGCTGCCAACGCTGTTACTGCTGCTGCTAACGCTGTTACTGTTGCTGCTAACGCTGTTACTGCTGCTGCTAACGCTGTTACTGCTGCTGCTAACGCTGTTACTGTTGCTGCCAACGCTGTTACTGCTGCTGCTAACGCTGTTACTGCTGCTGCTAACGCTGTTACTGCTGCTGCTAACGCTGTTACTGCTGCTGCTAACGCTGTTACTGCTGCTGCTAACGCTGTTACTGTTGCTGCCAACGCTGTTACTGTTGCTGCCAACGCTGTTACTGCTGCTGCTAACGCTGTTACTGCTGCTGCTAACGCTGTTACTGCTGCTGCTAACGCTGTTACTGCTGCTGCTAACGCTGTTACTGTTGCTGCTAACGCTGTTACTGCTGCTGCTAACGCTGTTACTGCTGCTGCTAACACGGTGTGTTATAGTGTGTGTGTTATAGTGTGTGTGTTACAGTGTGTGTGTTATAGTGTGTGTGTGTGTGTTACAGTGTGTGTGTGTGTTACAGTGTGTGTGTGTGTGTGTGTGTGTTACAGTGTGTGTGTGTGTTACAGTGTGTGTGTGTTACAGTGTGTGTGTGTGTTATAGTGTGTGTGTGTGTTGTTCTACTCTGAATACCTTCAACATGACAGAGTTCCTGAACTTGAAACCTTTATCTATAAAACTCCATTGCTCATTTTATATATATATATAAATAATGAGATCACCTGAGTCCAGTTTGAGAGATAATGTTCGGTGTGTGTGTGTGTGTGTGTATATGTGTTATAGTGTGTGTGTGTGTGTGTGTATGTGTTATAGTGTGTGTGTGTGTGTGTGTGTATATATGTGTTATAGTGTGTGTGTGTGTGTGTATATATGTGTTATAGTGTGTGTGTGTGTGTGTATATATGTGTTATAGTGTGTGTGTGTGTGTATGTGTTATAGTGTGTGTGTGTGTGTGTATATATGTGTTATAGTGTGTGTGTGTGTGTGTATATATGTGTTATAGTGTGTGTGTGTGTGTATATATGTTGTGTGCGTGTGTATATATGTTATTGTGTGTGTGTGTGTGTGTGTATATGTGTTATTGTGTGTGTGTATATGTGTTATAGTGTGTGTGTGTATATGTGTTATAGTGTGTGTGTGTGTGTATATGTGTTATAGTGTGTGTGTGTGTGTATATGTGTTATTGTGTGTGTGTGTGTATATATGTGTTATTGTGTGTGTGTGTGTGTGTGTGTGTGTGTATATATGTGTTATTGTGTGTGTGTGTGTGTGTATATATGTGTTACTGTGTGTGTGTGTGTGTGTGTGAACTGATCATTAAACCAGATTATGTGAACTCTACTGTGAGATAAACTGTTACTGGACCAGAGGATGCAGCAGCTCAGCTGACTGAGGAGGAACGTGTGTGTATCCGTCTGTGTGTGTGTCCGTCTGTGTGTGTGTCCGTCTGTGTGTGTGTCCGTCTGTGTGTGTGTCCGTCTGTGTGTGTGTCCGTCTGTGTGTGTGTCCGTCTGTGTGTGTGTCCGTCCGTCTGTGTGTGTGTCCGTCCATCTGTGTGTGTCCGTCCGTCTGTGTGTGTGTCCGTCTGTGTGTGTGTCCGTCCGTCTGTGTGTGTGTCCATCTGTGTGTGTGTCCGTCCGTCTGTGTGTGTGTCCATCTGTGTGTGTGTCCGTCCGTCTGTGTGTCCGTCCGTCTGCGTGTGTGTCCGTCCGTCTGCGTGTGTGTCCGTCCGTCTGCGTGTGTGTCCGTCCGTCTGCGTGTGTGTCCGTCCGTCTGCGTGTGTGTCCGTCCGTCTGTGTGTGTCCGCCCGTCTGCGTGTGTGTCCGTCCGTCTGCGTGTGTGTCCGTCCGTCTGCGTGTGTGTGTGTGTGTCCGTCCGTCTGTGTGTGTGTGTGTGTGTCCGTCCGTCTGTGTGTGTGTCCGTCCGTCTGTGTGTGTGTCCGTCCGTCTGCGTGTGTGTGTCCGTCCGTCTGCGTGTGTGTGTGTCCGTCCGTCTGTGTGTGTGTCCGTCCGTCTGTGTGTGTGTCCGTCCGTCCGTCTGTGTGTGTCCGTCTGTGTGTGTGTGTGTGTCCGTCCGTCTGTGTGTGTGTGTCTGTCCGTCTGTGTGTGTGTGTCCGTCCGTCTGTGTGTGTGTCCGTCCGTGTGTGTGTGTGTCCGTCCGTCTGTGTGTGTGTCCGTCCATCTGTGTCCGTCTGTGTGTGTGTGTGTCCGTCTGTGTGTGTGTCCGTCTGTGTGTGTGTGTGTCCGTCCGTCCGTCTGTGTGTGTGTCCGTCTGTGTGTGTGTGTCCGTCCGTCCGTCTGTGTGTGTGTCCGTCTGTGTGTGTGTCCGTCTGTGTGTGTGTCCGTCTGTGTGTGTGTGTGTCCGTCCGTCCGTCTGTGTGTGTGTCCGTCTGTGTGTGTGTCCGTCTGTGTGTGTGTCCGTCTGTGTGTGTGTGTGTCCGTCCGTCCGTCTGTGTGTGTGTCCGTCTGTGTGTGTGTCCGTCTGTGTGTGTGTCCGTCCGTCTGTGTGTGTCCGTCTGTGTGTGTGTCCGTCTGTCTGTCCGTGTGTGTCCGTCCGTGTGTGTGTGTGTCTGTCCGTGTGTGTGTGTCGTTGTCATGCACATGTTGAAGCAGCAGGTGGCGATATCATTTCAGCCAATCACAGGGCTCCACACGTCTCCATGGTAACAACTTCCTGTTTACCATCACATGGTGTAACAACATCAACAAGACTAACAGTTTGGTAAAAGTGTGTGTGTGTGTGTGTGAGTGTGTGTGGCTGCTACCTGTCTAGGTGTTTCCTGCCTCTCACCTGAATCAGAGCTGCTCCATTATAGCAGGAATCATATGATTATCATATGATTATCATATGATTATCATATGATTATCATATGATTATCATATGATTATCAGCACACGTTAACACCCTCCACACACACACACACAGATCTGAGATCAGCTGATCACATCTGTAAAATGTTGAAGTGATTTAACCTGAAGCAGCAGGTGAAACACTGAGTTCAAAGGTCAGCCGGAGAGCAGTGTTCTCTCCTATAGTTGTGTGTGTAACGTCAGCGTGGCGTTGCCGTGGTGACAGCGTGTTTTGGTAACGAGGTCAGAGCAGCAGGCTGTAATTAGGCGTCCTGGCCTACTGGGCCCTGCTCTGACAGCCTGAGACCAGCAGCTGCTAAAAGTAGAAAGACACTAATAACTCACACACACACACTGACGCACACACACACTGACGCACACACACACTGAGACACACACTGAGACACACACACACACTAAAACAAACAGACTAAACCAACTTTTGATTCCTGGTTTACTCTTTAAGAATTAAGTGGTGAAACCGTGTGTGTGTGTGTGTGTGTGTGTGTGTGTGTGTGTGTGTGTGTGTGTGTGTGTGTGTGTGTGTGTGTGTGTGTGTGTGTGTGTGTGTGTGTGTGTGTGTGTGTGTGTGTGTGTGTGTGTGTGTGTGTGTGTGTGTGTGTGTGTGTGTGTGTGTGTGTGTGTGTGTGTGTGTGTGTGTGTGTGTGTGTGTGTGTGTGTGTGTGTGTGAATGATGCAGTTGTTCAGAGGAATGCTGCTACACACACATCGTCATACACTCCCCTCCCCAGGGAGCGCTTGATTCATGCTCACCAGGTGCAGCAGGTGGGTGGAGCTTAAACAGTGACATCATCAGATACAAACACATCAGCTGTGGAGATTCAGTGTGTTATCTCACACACACACACACAGGAACTGCAGTGTAGTTTTTCATAGTAAAAATCAATTATTGCTGCTTTTAATTAAGTTTGTTTTTTCTATTCATAGAAAACAGTATTTCTGAGTGAGATACTGATGATAAAACATCTTTTTTTAAAGCATGTGAGGAAAAGAAGGAGAAACTACCGTCTGAAAGAGGAAACTGCTTTTTAACATAATGCTGACAGATTCCCTTTAATCCTCTGGTTAAACTCTAATCTGAGAAGTTTTAACGTGTCACGTGTGTTTCAGCAGGTTCATGACCTCAGGATCAGCAGCTTTCAGCTCAAAGAGCAGAGACACAACAAATATGGAGGGAACGAGGGGCGGGGTTAACGAGGGGCGGGGTCAACGAGGGGCGGGGTCAACGAGGGGCGGGGTCAACGAGGGTGAACTCCTCGGTGTCGTTCCTCCAGAGATGCAGCAGAAACTGATCATTGATGAGTTTCCTGTCCTGTCTGACTCCTAGTGATGTCACTGATCTGTTACCATGACGATTATTATCTTCATTATTTTTTTGCTAGAAAAAAAACTAAGAAAAATCTGCTGTGTGTGTGTGTGTGTGTGTGTGTGATCTCACACACACACACACACACACAGCCGTCCTGTGTGTGTGTGTGTGTG
>CM060469.1:762465-822465 GCA_030544235.1 Lepturacanthus savala
GAAGCTGTGGAACCTCACCAAGACCGTCCCCGCCAAAAAGTAATGGCCGACACACACATTAGGTTATTGATGAGGGATTAGTTCAGAGTAGTTTGACCGTGAAGCTGCGACTTCACTTCTAATCAGTTTATTCAGGACGTTGCTGCCTACTTAAATACTTAGATTATTCTACTACGTCATAATGTTTGATCAGTAGAATCTGCTTCTCCTCAGCAGCAAACACACAATCTACAGCTTTTCTCTGAATGAGTTCAAATAAACTCTCCTGTAAATCAGCTGTTTTCATCTCTAACCGTTTCTGACTCTTTGTTTTCTAGAAGTGCCTCATTTGATGTGGAACCCATCTACACATTCAGAGCTCACGTGTACGTACACACACACACACACACACACACACACACACACACACACACACACACAACAGATAATCTATCATTGATCTCTGATAACAGATAATCTATCATTGATCTCTGATAACAGATAATCTATCATTGATCTCTGATAACAGATAATCTATCATTGATCTCCTCCAGAGGTCCAGTCCTGTCTCTGGCCATGACGTCCAGTGGTGAACAGTGTTTCAGTGGAGGACTGGACGCCTCCATCCAGTGGTGGAACATCCCCAGTTCTAATGTAGACCCCTACGACACCTACGGTACACACACACACACACACACTAATACACACCCCTACGACACCTACGGTACACACACACACACACACACTAATACACACCCCTACGACACCTACGGTACACACACACACACACACACTAATACACACCCCTACGACACCTACGGTACACACACACTAATACACACCCCTACGACACCTACGGTACACACACACTAATACACACCCCTACGACACCTACGGTACACACACACACACACACACTAATACACACCCCTACGACACCTACGGTACACACACACACACACACTAATACACACCCCTACGACACCTACGGTACACACACACACACACACTAATACACACCCCTACGACACCTACGGTACACACACACACACATTAATACACACACACACACATTAATTACACACACACACACATTAATTACACACACACACACATTAATACACACACACACACATTAATTACACACACACACACATTAATTACACACACACACACACACACATTAATACACACCATGTCCTCACCATAATGTGTAAGACCTTTTCCTCTCGTCCAATCAGATCCCAGCGTCCTGGCCGGGTCGTGGGCGGAGCATACGGACGCCGTGTGGGGATTGGCTTACAGCGGCATCAAGAACCGCCTCCTCTCCTGCTCCGCTGACGGAACCGTCAAACTATGGAACCCACAGGAGAAGAAGCCCTGCATCAGCACTTTCAACGCTAACAGGGGTGAGGAGGAGGAGGAGGGAGGAGGAGGTGATGGGAGGAGACAGGGGGAGGAGACAGGGGGAGGTGGGAGGAGGTGACGGGAGGAGGAGACAGGAGGTGATGGGAGGAGGAGACAGGAGGCAGTGGGAGGAGACAGGGGGAGGTCGGAGGAGGTGATGGGAGGAGGTGATGGGAGGAGACAGGGGGAGGCGACAAAATTAGATGAGACAGATGGAGACAAAGTGGTCGTCATTCAGCCTGTGTGTGTGTGTGTGTGTATTGATGTGTGTATTTATTTGTGTGTGTGTGTGTGTATTTTTGTGTGTGTGTATTGATGTGTGTATTTATTTGTGTGTGTGTGTATTTATTTGTGTGTGTGTGTGTGTGTGTATTGATGTGTGTATTTATTTGTGTGTGTGTGTATTTATTTGTGTGTGTGTATTGATGTGTGTATTTATTTGTGTGTGTGTGTATTTATTTGTGTGTGTGTGTATTTATTTGTGTGTGTGTGTATTTATTTGTGTGTGTGTATTTATTTGTGTGTGTGTATTTATTTGTGTGTGTGTGTGTGTATTTATTTGTGTGTGTGTATTTATTTGTGTGTGTGTATTTATTTGTGTGTGTGTGTGTGTGTGTGTGTATTTATTTGTGTGTGTGTATTTGTGTGTATTTATTTGTGTGTGTGTGTGTGTGTATTTTTGTGTGTGTGTATTGATGTGTGTATTTATTTGTGTGTGTGTGTGTGTATTTTTGTGTGTGTGTATTGATGTGTGTATTTATTTGTGTGTGTGTGTGTGTATTTTTGTGTGTGTGTATTGATGTGTGTATTTATTTGTGTGTGTGTGTGTGTGTGTATTTATTTGTGTGTGTGTGTGTGTATTTATTTGTGTGTGTATTTATTTGTGTGTGTGTGTGTGTATTGATGTGTGTATTTATTTGTGTGTGTGTGTGTATTGATGTGTGTATTTATTTGTGTGTGTGTGTGTATTGATGTGTGTATTTATTTGTGTGTGTGTATTGATGTGTGTATTTATTTGTGTGTGTGTGTGTATTGATGTGTGTATTTATTTGTGTGTGTGTGTGTATTGATGTGTGTATTTATTTGTGTGTGTGTGTGTGTATTGATGTGTGTATTTATTTGTGTGTGTGTGTGTATTGATGTGTGTATTTATTTGTGTGTGTGTGTGTGTGTGTGTGTGTGTGTGTGTGTGTAGAACACGGCGTCCCTACATCAGTAGACTTCAACGGTTGTGACCCCGCCCACATGGTGGCGTCCTTTAACAGCGGCGACGTGGTGGTGTACGACCTGGAGACTTCCCAGAATGCACTGGTGCTGAAGGGGCAGGGAGAAGGCAGTAAGGACACACACACACACACACACACACAGATAATACCATGCACACATATATACACACACACACTGTAATATATGTGTAACAAAAATAACATATCCTCCTCCCCCCCTCCTCCTCCTCCCCCCCGCTCCTCCCCCCCCCCCCCCCCCCCAGCCCTCCCTGGGTCGAACCACATCAATAAGGTGGTCAGTCATCCAACTCTCCCCGTCACCATCACGGCTCATGAAGACCGACACATCAAGTTCTACGATAACAAGTCAGGTGAGTCCTGATCTGATTGGTCGACCAGCTCGTCTCTGATTGGTCGCCCAGCTGAGTGGGAGCCACTGTTCTAGCAGCTTATAATAGGTTATATTGTGATATATTATATCTAACATGTGCAGGTAAAGTGATCCATGCGATGGTGGCTCACCTGGACGCTGTGACCAGTTTGGCTGTGGATCCTAACGGCATCTACCTGATGTCTGGCAGTAAGTTCTGCTGCTACATATACATAGAAATATATTGGGGTTTTTATGTGTGTGTGTGTGTGTGTTTCCTCTATCTGAGGCAGAGAGGGGCGGGTGTTGACTGGTAGACACGCCCTCTCGTGTGTTCTAAGCAGTGACGATGTATTTGATTGGCTGTGAGTCAGGAAGTGGTTGTAAAAGTGATGAAAACTATGAAATGATGTGTTTCCCCAGCTTTAAGAGTAGAAATACGTAATAACCCTGGTGTTAAAGGGTAGGACATGTGGTTTAAATGGGCCACGTTAAAGGGGCCTCACTGATCGGTAATTATTGATTAATTAATGATTGATCTGCTCCTGGTCAGGTCACGACTGCTCCCTGCGGCTGTGGAACCTGGACAGTAAGACGTGCGTCCAGGAGATCACTGCCCACCGCAAGAAGAGCGAGGAGGCCATCTACGACGTGGCCTTCCACCCCTCCAAGGCCTACATCGCCTCCGCTGGAGCCGACGCCCTCGCCAGGGTCTACGTGTAGGAGCAGGAGGACCAGGAGCAGGAGGAGGAGGACCAGGAGGAGGACCAGGAGGAGGAGGAGGAGGCGGGGCGAGAGACACCCACCCACACACAGAGAGAGAGACAAACAGGATTCAGGTCTCTGAATAAAAGAATATATATTAATAACAGACTGGAGGTGAAGCAGGACACACACACACACACACACACACACACACACACACACACTCTGCCTGGACTGAGACCTGCTCACCTGTCCTGTTGTGATGTCACTACATGAAGCCCCGCCCACCTCCGTGTCGACACTAGCAGACGACGCCCTCGAAGGAAAAATCAGTTTAGAGATAAAAGCCGAGGATTTTATATCTGGTTTTCTTTTTCCTAAACGACACGATTGAATTAATTTATTAAACAAATTTATCAGCCGATGGATTTAAAATCAAATTAATGTGTAAAAGCTGCGATTCCAATAAATTAAGGTCACATCGTGCTGTGTTTCAGAGTGAGTGTGTGTTTTAGAGGGGTGTGTATTTTAGTGTGTGTGTTTCAGGGTTTTTCACTGAGTGTGTGTGTGTATATTAGTGTGTGTGTGTGTGTGTGTGTGTGTGTGTGTGTGTGTTAATCTCTGAACTCAGCAGCAGCATCAGTTAAATCCATCAGACCTGAACTCGTTTCCGTCGTGTTGGATTTTTCCTTCAAAAGCGTCAAAAATCTGCAGCAGAACAGAAACATCTGGATCTTTTAAGTTTTTAATCAAATCAGAACGAAAGTTAAAAAAAACCAAACGTTTTGTTGGTTTTAACCTTTTTTACAGTTTTTACTGAACGTTGAATTCAGAAGTTTCAGTCCCATCAGTTTCTGCTGCTGCTTTCAGCTGATTGGACGTCTGTCCTAACGGGAGCAGGTGATTGGTTCACCCCCCACCCCCCCCAGCCCCTGGTGGGCCAATCAGGGCCCTGCTTCTCAGCCACCGATGTAACGAGCGAAGGATGCGGTCGTTGCCGTTAGTTACGTTTCAAATCGTCTTTGTCGGTGTAAAATAAATCTAGTTTTTATAATCCTTTTTATATTCGTGGAAACTCGTCTTGTTAGCGACGCCGAGGAGGGCCCCGCCCCCTGCCCCTCCCCCCCTCGATACCGTCCAATCCCGCCGCCATTGTGACTCACAGGCCCCGCCCACCCACTTCCTGTTTCCTGTTGTCGCATGAGGATCGAAACTCCGTCTGACGCGTGGAGACGGAAACGCTGGTTTCTCCTGATCTGACTTAGATTTGATGAAGAGGAGGTGGAGCAGGAGGAGGAGGAGCAGGAGGAGGAGGAGGAGGAGCAGGAGGAGGAGGAGCAGGAGGAGGAGGAGGAGGAGGAGCAGCAGCAGCAGCATCTGTCTAATCAATTAATTCAGTTTTTATTATCAGTCATTTTTTATCTAATATTTTCTTTTTCTTCTGTGATAAACTGATCTTAATGAGAATCTGAAGAACCGATAATCAATCAATAGAGAAAATAATTGATCAGAGTAAAACTTACTAAAAGTAAATATCAATAGAAATTCAATCGAGATTTAACAGCTGATCATTTCCTTCATTAACAATTTAATTGATTTAAGAAAACAGGTGTTTAAAAAACAATTAAGGAATTTCTACTTTATTTTCTTTAAAATGACTCAAACCATGAACTTAATCATCAAAATAATTGATGAATTTAATTGATTTAGTTGGTAATTAATTGATCGCTCGACTAATTTATAGAGAAATTGAATCCATCTCCTTTAAAACAGTTAAAACGTCAGAAATCACAGAATAAAACCAGAAAATATTTTATTTTAGTTGAATCAATCATCAAAATAGTTCAGTTTATTTTTTAATGAGGTGATTAATCGACTGCAGCTTTAACAGAATCTGAACCTGGAGGTTTGGTTTTTACCGACTGTGGGAGAGCACCTGAAAGCACCGTGACTCCTGCTCCTCCTCCAGCTCCTCCTACTCCTCCTGCTCCTCCTCCTCCTCCTCCTGCTCCTCCTGCTCCTCCTACTCCTCCTGCTGCTCCTCCTCCTCCTGCTCCTCCTCCTCCTGCTCCTGCTCCTGCTCCTCCTCCTCCTCCTCCTGCTCCTCCTCCTGCTCCTCCTGCTCCTCCTCCTGCTCCTCCTGCTCCTCCTTCTCCTCCTGCTCCTCCTCCTCCTCCTTTCATGACGTATTTATATCACAGCGTTTTGTTTTCAGTCTCCAGGAGGAACCGTCCAATCAGAGCCCTCCTGGAGCAAAGATTTGAAAGCTGCCAGCTGATTGGCTGAGAGTTTTAATGGTTGTGCTCAGTCGTCATTTTATTTTTGTAACTTGTGGGATTAGCAGCGCGGCGGCTCCATCACGGCTCCAAACGTCATTTGATTATTTTTGGTTTTGTTTTATTTTCAGCCACACTACAACTTACTGTGTAACTAAAGACTTTTTGTTTGTGTAATGCATGATTAATACAATAAAAGTATTTTTTCTAGTCTTCCAAAAAATGGGGAAAAAAAAGTTCTGATCAGTTTGCGAGTTTTGATGAGTTTTGTAAGTTTTTTTTTTTTTTTTTGATTTACAAACTATGAAACATCAGATTTTAAAGATTGTACCACATAGAATACAACTGTTGAAATGTATATAAAATGTCTATAATAACTATTAAATGGTGTACCTGTACAGAGGCTGCTGTCTGCTCATCATTCAACTGTCCCGCCAAAATAAAAGCACCCAAAAATCTACGTCTGAAACCTGAAACATCCAGTTCAATGTGGAGGAAAGTCAGGAAAATAAATATTTTTGCATGTTTTCTACATGCTATAGTATGTTGTTTTTAACATGCTATAGTATGTTTTGTTTTTTTAACATACTATAGTATGTTATTTTTTAACATGCTATAGTATGTTTTGTTTTTTTTAACATGCTATAGTATGTTTTGTTTTTTTTAACATGCTATAGTATGTTTTGTTTTTTAACATGCTATAGTATGTTTTTTTAACATGCTATAGTATGTTATTTTTTAACATGCTATAGTATGTTTTTTTTTAACATGCTATAGTATGTTTTTTTTTTACATGCTATAGTATGTTTTTTTTTAACATGCTATAGTATGTTTTGTTTTTTAACATGCTATAGTATGTTTTTTTTTAACATGCTATAGTATGTTTTTTTTAACATGCTATAGTATGTTTTTTTTAACATGCTATAGTATGTTTTTTTTAACATGCTATAGTATGTTTTTTTTAACATGCTATAGTATGTTTTTTTTAACATGCTATAGTATGTTTTGTTTTTTTAACATGCTATAGTATGTTTTTTTTAACATGCTATAGTGTGTTTTGTTTTTTTTAACATGCTATAGTATGTTTTTTTAACATGCTATAGTGTGTTTTGGTTTTTTTTAACATGCTATAGTATGTTTTTTTAACATGCTATAGTGTGTTTTGGTTTTTTTAACATGCTATAGTATGTTTTTTTTAACATGCTATAGTATGTTTTGTTTTAACATGCTATAGTATGTTTTGTTTTAACATGCTATAGTATGTTTTTTTAACATGCTATAGTATGTTTTTTTTAACATGCTATAGTATGTTTTTTTAACATGCTATAGTATGTTTTGTTTTTTAACATGCTATAGTATGTTTTTTTAACATGCTATAGTATGTTTTTTTAACATGCTATAGTATGTTTTTTTTAACATGCTATAGTATGTTTTTTTAACATGCTATAGTATGTTTTTTTAACATGCTATAGTATGTTTTTTTTAACATGCTATAGTATGTTTTTTTTAACATGCTATAGTATGTTTTTTTAACATGCTATAGTATGTTGTTTTTAACATGCTATAGTATGTTGTTTTTAACATGCTATAGTATGTTGTTTTTAACATGCTATAGTATGTTTTGTTTTTAACATGCTATAGTATGTTTTGTGTTTTTAACATACTATAGTATGTTTTTTAACACGCTATAGTATGTTGTTTTTTTTAACATAGTATCGTATGTTTTTTAACATGCTATGGTATGTGTTTTTTTAACATAGTACCGTATGTTTTTTAACATGCTATATTATGACGTTTTTGTGCAACTTAAAATCAAACATGTAAAGATGTTTTCATTTTATTGAACATGTTTCACAGCGTGAGCAGCTTCGATGACGTTGTAGCGTCTGCCGCTTCCTCTAGAGGCGGCGGTTGCGGTGGTTGCGGTGGGCGCGCGGCAGGCGGCGAGCGGCGCGCGGCGTCCGTCCAGCGCGTCGTCGCTGAGCGTCATGGCGTCCAGACGCTGCCGCAGCAGCAGCCGCAGCCGCTGGTTCTCCTGGATCAGGTCCTCGCGGTGTTTCCGCAGAGCGACGCGCCGCAGCAGCGCCGCGTTACGGCGCCGCGTCAACGGCTGCAGCTCCGAGAACGGAGACGCCGCCTGGACACCACAGAAGAAGAAGAAGAGTTGACGTCAGTTCCTACTAAACACGTGGTTCCTGATCAAAAACACCAAACATTCAGTCATTTAGGACTTTAGTCCTTTAAATGCTGCTTTATCTGCTGCAGTTTGTCACTTTTATATCATGATGTACAATAAAAATAATGTAGCTCGTTGTTCATCTGACTTTATGCAGCTGTTACCCTGACAACAACCCTGTTACCCTGACAACAACCCTGTCACCCTGACAACAACCCTGTTACCCTGACAACAACCCTGTTACCCTGACATCAACCCTGTCACCTTCAACCCTGTTACCCTGACATCAACCCTGTCACCTTCAACCCTGTTACCCTGACAACAACCCTGTCACCTTCAACCCTGTTACCCTGACAACAACCCTGTCACCTTCAACCCTGTTACCCTGACAACAACCCTGTTACCTTCAACCCTGTTACCCTGACAACAACCCTGTTACCTTCAACCCTGTTACCCTGACAACAACCCTGTTACCCTGACAACAACCCTGTCACCTTCAACCCTATTACCATGACAACAACCCAGTTACCCTGACATCAACCCGGTTACCCTAGTTACCATGTCTGCACCAAGTATTGTAAACATGAAATAAATCATGTAATAAATGCCCACCTCCTCCTCTCTGACCTCCTCCTCTCTGACCTCCTCCTCTCTGACCTCCTCCTCCTTCATGGTCGATGACATCACTTCCTGCTGCTCCTCCATCTTGTGACACATCTCAGCGAGGCGGAGTAGCCCCTCCCCCTGCGGAGCAAACACAGTCATGTGACGGACCAGCGACAGACGGTCATGTGACGTCGAGGCGTGGCGTCACCTTGGCGACGGCGGCCCTCAGCCGGGTGGCGGCGGCGTGGCCGAGGAGGCTGAGGGTGGCGAGCTGCCTCCTGGCGGCCGCCTGGTCGGTGGTCAGCTGATGGCGGAGCTGCTGGGTCTGGAGGGTCAGCTGGGTCCTGGCGGCCGTCAGATCCCTCGCCGCCGCCTCGTTGTCCGTCACGCTGGAGTCCAGCTTCCCCCGCAAGATGGCCGCCAGGTCCTGGGGGACAAGGTGGACATCACGTGACGTTAAAGTGCCCTCTAGGAGCTGAAATATGTGCTAAGGCACGTCCGGTGTTGGTCTCTGACCTGCAGCCTCTTCAGGTTCTTCATGTTTGCGTCGAGGGCCTGGACGGAGTCCTGGTTCCTGGAGACCAGGTCCTGCAGGGCTGAGGCGTGAGCGGCGTGATGCTGCCGGGTCTCCTGGTTCTGCCGGGTCCTCTCCAGCAGCTTCTCCTGGTTCTGGTGCAGCAGAGCCGAGGCCTGTTGGGTTCAGAGAGGACAAAGACACGTCTGACGTCTCTGAGGGGTTCGGGATAGGTGTGAACGGGTCTAGGTGGAGCGGCGTTGCCACGGTTACCCGCTCCTCGTAGGCGTTCTGGTAGGACGCCATGCTGTTGGCGTAGAGCTGCTGGATCTGGACCAGCGCCGCCCGGTGCTGCTGCTCCACCGTGAAGGCGGCGTCGTCCAGCTCAGCTCCACGCTCAGAGGCCTGAGCCGCCATGGTTCTCCTGGAGGACAAGAAATTAAAACTAAAAATATATATATGTACGGTTTCTGAGACCTGCTTCACATCTTCTGGTTCCTATCAACAGGTGTTTCAGCCTCAGAATTCATCTGAATTTATTGGTTTTAGTCTCAGAAACAGCATCAGCCACTAGTTTTTACTGGGATTCAGGTCCAGGGATTGGTCTGGAACCAACGTGCTGCTGGTTTTACTGGTATTTTCCTCTTTAACATGAGTCAACTCGACCTCTCCAGGTGTTGTAGGTAACGTGACCCCGGCGCTGACCTGTGACCCCGGCGCTGACCTGTGACCCCGGTGCTGACCTGTGGTCCCGGTAGCAGCAGCAGACGTCCTGCAGACCTTCCTCCCACAGCTGCTGCAGCAGCTCCATGCGTCTGTTCTGCTGCGTCCACAGACGCTCCACCTGCTGCAGGTGGAGGCGCCGCGCCGCCGCCGACTGACGCTCCGCCTCCCACAGGTCACGCTGCAGCGTCTGAGGAGACGGGGGTCAGAGGTCAGGTTCCCCAAGAGAAAAAAGAATCCATTCCAGAGCAGCACCAGAGGTAAGAACTGGAGTTTTAGAACCACTGATAATAAAATATATGATAAAATAATAAAATTACTTCTTAAAACTTACACCCATGGTTCAGACTTATTTGTGAAAACGCTGTGGCCAATCGCAGAAATCCATAGAGAGACTAGACACCGGCGGCCATCTTACGACAGGGTGCTGTCTCACCCATAACAATGTATTTTAATGGTTCGTGTTCTTTTAAATAAAAATCAATGTTTGGTTTGTTATAAACGTCAGAGATGAAGTTATGACGCTGCAAACCTATAGATTTATTGTGTGTATATAATAATCTATAATAGTGTTGATAAGAAAACAAACTGTAAATCCGTCAAGTCACAGACTTGGTTTGACCTTAGCAAGATGGCCGCCGGGTGAGGACGTTTGAGTCTCTACTGTAGGACATCTAGACTTCATGATGTAGATCTATGCCCTCAGAACCCAGGTCTCTGGTGGACCAGGTCTCTGTTGGATCTGATCTCTGTTAGACCTGGTCTCTGTTGGACCAGATCTCTGTTAGACCAGGTCTCTGTTGGACCAGGTCTCACCCTGGCGATGCTCTGCAGGCCGTCCAGCTGCCTGTGGACCGTCTGGCTGAGGACGGACACGTCTCCTCTGAGCTGGTCCGTCCTGGTCTGGCGGAGGATGGACCTCCATCCATCACTGATCTTCATCAGGTTCACGGCCGTGTTCTTCTCCTCCTTCTGCAGCTTGTCCTGGAACAGCAGCAACTCAGCTATTATTTATTTCCACCTGTTTATTATAATATAAATATAATATAATATATATGTATTGATTGACGTATTGATTGACGTATTGATTGACGTATTGATCTGTTTCTATGTGTCCAGGTAACAGCAGCAGTAAAGCGTTGGTACCTTGAGGAACATGGTGAGGATCTCCTCCTTCTTCTTGGCCATCTCCTCCTCAGCCTGAGCTCTCTGCTGCAGGTACAGCAGCCGCTCTCCCTCCGTCTTCACTCCTCCTTTCCCTCCTCCTCCTCCTTTCTTCACTTTCTTCGGCATCTCACAGATCAGCGTCTACAGAGTCAGAGCCTGGAATCACAATTTAAAGTGAGACCAGGAAAAACTCCCTAAAAAAAACTCTTTAACCGTCAGAAGCAGCGTCGCTGAGTCACAGACGTCGCTCTACATATGATAACATGTATATAAAAAAGTCAAACGTCTTTAACATGTTGTATAAAAGTCATAACATGTTGTATAAAACAGGAAAGTTCAGATAATTTAGGGTTGAAAATCTCAAATTTCAGCTTGAATCGAAGGAATGCCCCTTTAAAATGAGACCTAATAATAATAATAATAATAATATAATGAAACAAAACGCTGATATGAAGGTAGAACTTATGATTTTATGACGTCATAACTACTAATAACTACTAAATATCAACACACAAACAAGGGATGTACAGGAATTAAATAAGACCGACAGACGAGTAAATGCTACTATAATTATATTATATTATATTATATTATATAATATTATATTATTATAATATAATAATAGTTTCTGACCTGAGAGGAAACAGATGAACGTGTCCGATTTGTTCAAGAAGCGATTGGCGTCGTGTTTGTGTTTCCGTCACCATGGCAACAGCTTCAGTAAGAAGATCGGTCACGTGACAACTATATATTTTATATATATATTTTTTTACTGAAAATGAAATGAGACACACAATGTAGCTACAGTATAAATGCTTATTCTGTAAAATATTAAATAAATACCGCTTAAGAAAGTTCCGTCACCATGGCAACAGCTTCAGCCGGAAGAAGAAGGGTCACGTGAGAACTTTTTTTTTCTGAATATAAAGTGAGACAAATGGTGTAGCTGCAGTATAAATGCTCGTACTGTTTTGTTAAGATATATAATATTTAAATTAAAATAATAACTTTTAATAAAGTTAAACAGAAACAGCTGGAAGGTGTCGCAACATGTCGGCGTCCGTCACCAGGGCAACAGCTGCAGACGGTAGAAGAAGAAGAAGAAGGGTCACGTGACAACTGTAATTATTTACTGTAGAAGACAAGTAATGCACAGTAATATGTGAATAAAGTTTTTTTTGTAAATAACGAGCCAGGAAACAGTGAAGTTCTTCATATTCTCCAGTTTTATTGGGCCCGATACGTGATAGAATCTCAGCTGCGCGCACAATCGGCCGCCATCTTGTGTCGGGCCGCTTAGAGCATTAAGCTTCAATTTTCAACCGATTTTCAAACTGTTTCATTTGTTATAACATCTAGGAGCTGAAATATGTGCTAAGGCACATATTTCTGTTTAATAATTATAGTATATAATTAACTATAGTAACTATGAACAGAACCATAACACAGCTGGAGCTGGACCTTCCCAATATGGCCGCCGAGGGGTCACGTCGGCGCGTAGCCTGACCCACCACCTCAGTTACCATAGTAACCATCATTAGCGTCAATAGACTACTAACACAATAGAGTAATTAAACATATCAAATACTGTAACATGTTATATAAAATATTTAAAATGTACTTTGACATATTATTATATTGAATTCTATGTTATAGTATAATATAAAATAGCTTCTACTGTAACAGATAATCCAACGTTAATTTAATAAATCTGATGATGTTTGTAATAAACTAGTTTGGTGCAGTTTAATCAGCAGAGGGCAGCACTTCATATACTTGTATGCTCATTATTCTCAATAAAGACATTTAGGAAAAAAAAACTTTATTGAGAGACACAAGAGAAACAGGTAATAAATACATAAAAAGGACAGAAGCACCAGATGTTTCATTTACAGAGACAGAAAATCTGATATTTGAACCTTTTGTTATTGTTCCTTGTCCTTAAAACAGAGTTAAAGGTACATTTTAAACACTTTAACCACAAAGTCCTCGGCTTCAAAATGTCCTGGAGGAAAAAAAGTCTAATTAATAAGAATATTACAGGCTCTGCCCTCGATAGAAGAAGAATATAAAAGCACAGGAAATGACAGACATCTACAGGTGTTGGCAAATGTACATCAGGATAATTACAACATTAAAGATGTGGTTTTTATTTTTAATAAAAACATGCAAATACAACATTTGAGAATCATGTTTTTAATTTTTTGTTCATTTTCTCTAATTTCTTCTTCCTGAAGGTTTTAAAATGTTCTAAACTGAAGGAGAGTTTAGAGTCACCTGACCAATGAGACGCCTTCTTTAAAGTCATGTGATCAACACCTGAGCAACACAAAAAAAACAGGTAAGTCAACCTGGAGTTTCTGGATATGAACAATACGTTTTTAAACTTCTGAAGAGTTCAGAAGCTAAAA
Organism: Lepturacanthus savala; assembly: GCA_030544235.1. Classification (NCBI taxonomy): domain Eukaryota; kingdom Metazoa; phylum Chordata; class Actinopteri; order Scombriformes; family Trichiuridae; genus Lepturacanthus; species Lepturacanthus savala. The sequence goes on from CM060469.1 coordinate 776,026, forward strand.
AACCTGAAAAACACAGAAATAAAAGTGATGTTTTCCGGATGAAGACGCTCCACTCGGTTTACAAAATAAAAGAGGAAAACATTTTAAAAAGAAGTGTTTAACATTTAAGAAACAACTCATGATGAAAACCTTCATCTTCGGCTCCATCAGTGACTGATTAATTGTTAATTATTAATTCTCCTCGTTAATTAATCACTCCTCAACTAAACCTTTATTTTCCAAACAGCGACGGGTCTCAAAAGGTTTTTAATGAGAATAAAAGATCTTTGATTCAAGAAAATATTAAAAATAGATTCCAGTATAAAGGGGGCGGGGCCTGATTTGTGACCTCACATGGTACAGATTCACCTTTGACCATTTTCCCAAACGAAACGTTTGGGAAAATGATTCAACGTTTTCTTCTTCTTATTCTCATATTTTAGGGTCGAGAGTTGGTTTAGAATTAAATATAAACTGTTAAATATCTTTACTTGCACTTTAAAATGTCACAGAATCCAGTTTTAAGAAGCATTCATCACGTCTCTATAAATGTACATTATGTGTTCATGTTTCCATTTGTAGACTTTTATTTTTTTACAAAAATCATTACAAAATGTGATTTTTTTGTTTTCTGACACAAAATTATTTGACAGAGGACCCCATGGCGTCAGATAAGTGTGTGTGTGTGTGTGTGTGTGTGTGTGTGTGTGTGTGTGTGTCCTCAGTTGTTCTCGTTGAAGTCTCGGCAGATTCCCCGGACCAGCGGTGGGATGAACTCGGCGAGGCCGGTGAACTCGCGGGTGAAGAAGGTGTGACTGTCCTGCGGCTCCGACGACATGGACTTCAGGTCGTCCAGCGGCGCCCAGGCCACGCCCACCGAGAAGATGGTGATGCCTGGTGATTGGTGGGACGGGGATATGGAGGCGGGGTTAGAGGTCAAGTATGTTTTACCCTTTTTATTCCCTCTCTCCCCCCCACACACACAAACACACGCACACACACACACCTAGATTGTGTGCGTTCATGGCCGGGTGTCTGACGTCATCGTATGATTGGCCGTCTGTCACCACGATCAGGAAGTTGCGGCCAGGTGCAGCTCGTCTGAACGACAGAAGAGAAAAATTCCTTGAATCAAAGTTTCTACAGAGAAAAGAACATCAGGTGAATTCTAGTTCCTGCCTGGTTTACTGCAGGTGTGATGTCATCATTTATAGGTGAGACGTTATTATGTACAGGTGTGATGTCATCATTTATAGGTGAGACGTTATTATGTACAGGTGTGATGTCATGTACAGGTGTGATGTTGTGTTGTACAGGTGTGATGTCATGTTGTCCAGGTGTGATGTCATGTTGTCCAGGTGTGATGTTATGTTGTCCAGGTGTGATGTTGTGTTGTCCAGGTGTGATGTCATGTTGTCCAGGTGTGATGTTGTGTTGTCCAGGTGTGATGTTGTCCAGGTGTGATGTCATGTTGTCCAGGTGTGATGTCATGTTGTCCAGGTGTGATGTTGTCCAGGTGTCACCTGAACAGGTTGTGGCTGGCGTAGCTGATGGCGGCCCCGGTGGCGGTGCCTCCACTCATGTAGGGGATCCTCCTGAGGGCGGCGGCCACCTCATCTTTGCTGGAATGTTCTGTCAGACTGAACTCCAGCCGCTGGTCATAGGTGAACTGCACCGCACCTGCAACACCACACATAGACTGTCAGCCAATCAGATGCCTCCGCCCGTCCATGGGGTCAACAGATGGTGATTTGCGTCCGGCGAGGCCGACCGATGCGAGCGCCCACGTCTGACACGTCGAAGCTCCTGGCGATTCCCTCCAGGAAGTCCAGGACCAGCCGGAAGTTGGTCTCTCCGACGCTGGACGAGCCGTCGATGAGGAAGCCGATGTTGACCGAGTTGTAGCAGGTTTTACCTGGAACAGGTCAGAGGTCAAAGATCAGACGGCAGAACAAAGACTTGAAGGATTTAAAGAAATATATGAAGGTTTATTGAATATAATGTAAATTACTGTAATAATGTAACTTTTTTATGACGACATGCTATAGTATGACTTTTTGATGGCGACATGCTATAGTATGACTTTTTTATGACGACATGCTATAGTATGACTTTTTGATGGCGACATGCTATAGTATGACTTTTTTATGACGACATGCTATAGTATGACTTTTTGATGACGACATGCTATAGTATGACTTTTTTTGGACGACATGCTATAGTATGACTTTTTTATGACGACATGCTATAGTATGACTTTTTGATGGCGACATGCTATAGTATGACTTTTTGATGACGACATGCTCTAGTATGACTTTTTTTGGACGACATGCTATAGTATGACTTTTTTTTGACGACATACTATAGTATGACTTTTTGATGACGACATGCTATAGTATGACTTTTTGATGACGACATGCTCTAGTATGACTTTTTTTGGACGACATGCTATAGTATGACTTTTTTTTGGCGACATGCTATAGTATGACTTTTTTTTGGCGACATGCTATAGTATGACTTTTTTATGACGACATGCTATAGTATGACTTTTTGATGACGACATGCTATAGTATGACTTTTTGATGACGACATGCTCTAGTATGACTTTTTTTTGACGACATGCTATAGTATGACTTTTTTTTGGCGACATGCTATAGTATGACTTTTTTATGACGACATGCTATAGTATGACTTTTTGATGACGACATGCTATAGTATGACTTTTTTATGACGACATGCTATAGTATGACTTTTTGATGACGACATGCTCTAGTATGACTTTTTTTGGACGACATGCTATAGTATGACTTTTTTTTGACGACATACTATAGTATGACTTTTTTATGACGACATGCTATAGTATGACTTTTTGATGACGACATGTTATAGTATGACTTTTTTATGACGACATGCTATAGTATGACTTTTTGATGACGACATACTATAGTATGACTTTTTGATGACGACATGCTATAGTATGACTTTTATATGACGACATGCTATAGTGACACGGTGGCGCAGGGGTTAGCGCTGTTGCCTCACAGCAAGAAGGTCGCAGGTTCAAGACCTCCTTGGTCCGGGGTCTGGGACCTTTCTGTGTGGAGTTTGCATGTTCTCCCCGTGTCTGCGTGGGTTTTCACCGGGTACTCCGGCTTCCTCCCACAGTCCAAAAACATGCTGAGGTTAATTGGCAACTCTAAATTCCCCATAGGTGTGAGTGTGTGAGTGAATGGTGTGTGTGCCCCACGATTGGCTGGCGACCATCTGGGGTGTATCCCTGCCTCTCGCCGTAACGTGCTGGGATAGGCTCCAGCAGACCCCTGCGACCCTAATGAGGAATAAGCAGGTATAGAAAATGACTGACTGACTGACTGACATGCTATAGTATGACTTTTTTTTGGCGACATACTATAGTATGACTTTTTGATGACGACATGCTATAGTATGACTTTTTGATGACGACATACTATAGTATGACTTTTTTATGACGACATGCTATAGTATGACTTTTTTTTGGACGACATGCTCTAGTATGACTTTTTTTGAACGACATGCTATAGTATGACTTTTTTTGGACGACATGCTCTAGTATGACTTTTTTATGACGACATGCTATAGTATGACTTTTTTATGACGACATGCTATAGTATGACTTTTTTATGACGACATGCTATAGTATGACTTTTTTTGGACGACATGCTATAGTATGACTTTTTTTGGACGACATGCTCTAGTATGACTTTTTTTGGACGACATGCTCTAGTATGACTTTGTTATGACGACATGCTATAGTATGACTTTTTTTTGACGACATGCTATAGTATGACTTTTTTTGGACGACATGCTCTAGTATGACTTTTTTTGGACGACATGCTATAGTATGACTTTTTTTGGACGACATGCTATAGTATGACTTTTTTTGGACGACATGCTCTAGTATGACTTTTTTTGGACGACATGCTCTAGTATGACTTTTTTATGACGACATGCTATAGTATGACTTTTTTTTGACGACATGCTATAGTATGACTTTTTTATGACGACATGCTATAGTATGACTTTTTTTTGGCGACATGCTATAGTATGACTTTTTTATGACGACATGTTATAGTATGACTTTTTTATGACGACATGCTATAGTATGACTTTTTTATGACGACATGCTATAGTATGACTTTTTTATGACGACATACTATGGTATGACTTTTTTATGACGACATGCTATGGTATGACTTTTTTATGACGACAGGCTATAGTATGACTTTTTTATGACGACAGGCTATAGTATGACTTTTTTTTGGCGACATGCTATATAGTATGACTTTTTTATGACGACATGCTCTAGTATGACTTTTTTTGGACGACATGCTCTAGTATGACTTTTTTTGGGCGACACGCTATAGTATGACTTTTATATGACGACACGCTATAGTATGACTTTTTTTTGGCGACATGCTATAGTATGACTTTTTTTTGGCGACATGCTATAGTATTACTTTTTTATGACGACATGCTATAGTATGACTTTTATATGACGACATGCCAAAGTATGACTTTTTTATGGCGACATACTATGGTATGACTTTTTTATGACGACATGCTATAGTATGACTTTTTTTTGACGACACGTTATAGTATGACTTTTTTATGACGACACGCTATAGTATGACTTTTTTATGACGACATGTTATAGTATGACTTTTTGATGGCGACACGCTATAGTATGACTTTTATATGACGACACGCTATAGTATGACTTTTTTTTGGCGACACGCTATAGTATGACTTTATTTTGGCGACACGCTATAGTATGACTTTTATATGACGACACGCTATAGTATGACTTTTTTTTGACGACATGTTATAGTATGACTTTTTTATGACGACACGCTATAGTATGACTTTTTTTTGGCGACATGCTATAGTATGACTTTTTTTTGGCGACATGCTATAGTATGACTTTTTTTTGGCGACATGCTATAGTATGACTTTTTTTTGGCGACATGCTATAGTATGACTTTTTTATGACGACATGCTATAGTATGACTTTTTTTGGACGACATGCTCTAGTATGACTTTTTTTGGACGACATGCTCTAGTATGACTTTTTTTGGACGACATGCTCTAGTATGACTTTTTTATGACGACATGCTATAGTATGACTTTTTTTTGACGACATACTATAGTATGACTTTTTTTTGGCGACATGCTATAGTATGACTTTTTTATGACGACATGTTATAGTATGACTTTTTTATGACGACATACTATAGTATGACTTTTTTTTGGCGACATGCTATATAGTATGACTTTTTTTTGGCGACATGCTATAGTATGACTTTTTTATGACGACATGCTATAGTATGACTTTTTTTGGACGACATGCTCTAGTATGACTTTTTTTGGACGACACGCTATAGTATGACTTTTATATGACGACACGCTATAGTATGACTTTTTTTTGACGACATGCTATAGTATGACTTTTATATGATGACATGCTATAGTATGACTTTTTTTTGACGACATGCTATAGTATGACTTTTTTTGGCGACACGTTATAGTATGACTTTTTTATGACGACATACTATAGTATGACTTTTTTTGGCGACATGCTATAGTATGACTTTTTTTTGGCGACATGCTATAGTATGACTTTTTTTGGACGACATGCTCTAGTATGACTTTTTTTGGACGACATGCTATAGTATGACTTTTTTTTGGTGACATTCTCTAGTATGACTTTTTTATGATGACATGCTATAGTATGACTTTTTTTTGGCGACATGCTATAGTATGACTTTTTTTTGGCGACATTCTCTAGTATGACTTTTTTATGATGACATGCTATAGTATGACTTTTTTTTGGCGACATGCTATAGTATGACTTTTTTTTGACGACATGCTATAGTATGACTTTTTTATGACGACATGCTATAGTATGACTTTTTTTTGGCGACATTCTCTAGTATGACTTTTTTATGATGACATGCTATAGTATGACTTTTTTTTGGCGACATGCTATAGTATGACTTTTTTTTGACGACATGCTATAGTATGACTTTTATATGACGACATGCTATAGTATGACTTTTTTATGACGACATGCTATAGTATGACTTTTTTTTGGCGACACGCTATAGTATGACTTTTTTTTGGCGACACGCTATAGTATGACTTTTTTTTGGCGACACGCTATAGTATGACTTTTTTTTGGCGACACGCTATAGTATGACTTTTTTATGACGACACGCTATAGTATGACTTTTTTTTGGCGACACGCTATAGTATGACTTTTTTTTGGCGACATGCTATAGTATTACTTTTTTATGACGACATGCTATAGTATGACTTTTTTTTGGCGACATGCTATAGTATGACTTTTTTATGACGACATGCTATAGTATGACTTTTTTTGGGCGACATGCTATAGTATGACTTTTTTATGACGACACGCTATAGTATGACTTTATTTTGGCGACACGGTATAGTATGACTTTTATATGACGACACGCTATAGTATGACTTTTTTATGACGACACGCTATAGTATGACTTTTATATGACGACACGCTATAGTATGACTTTTTTTTGGCGACACGCTATAGTATGACTTTTTTTGACGACACGCTATAGTATTACTTTTTTATGACGACACGCTATAGTATGACTTTTTTTTGGCGACACGCTATAGTATGACTTTTTTTTGGCGACATGCTATAGTATTACTTTTTTATGACGACATGCTATAGTATGACTTTTTTTTGGCGACATGCTATAGTATGACTTTTTTATGACGACACGCTATAGTATGACTTTATTTTGGCGACACGCTATAGTATGACTTTTATATGACGACATGCTATAGTATGACTTTTTTTTGGCGACACGCTATAGTATGACTTTATTTTGGCGACACGCTATAGTATGACTTTTTTATGACGACACGCTATAGTATGACTTTTTTATGACGACACGCTATAGTATGACTTTTTTTTGACGACATGCTATAGTATGACTTTTTTTTGGCGACATGCTATAGTATGACTTTTTGATGGCGACATGCTATAGTATGACTTTTTGATGGCGACATGCTATAGTATGACTTTTTTTTGGCGACACGCTATAGTATGACTTTTTATGACGACACGCTATAGTATGACTTTTTATGACGACACGCTATAGTATGACTTTTTTATGACGACACGCTATAGTATGACTTTTATATGACGACACGCTATAGTATGACTTTTTTATGACGACCTGCTATAGTATGACTTTATTTTGGCGACACGCTATAGTATGACTTTTATATGACGACACGCTATAGTATGACTTTTTTATGACGACACGCTATAGTATGACTTTTTTTTGGCGACATGCTATATAGTATGACTTTTTTTTGGCGACATGCTATAGTATGACTTTTTTTGGACGACATGCTCTAGTATGACTTTTTTTGGACGACATGCTATAGTATGACTTTTTTTTGGCGACACGCTATAGTATGACTTTTTTTTGGCGACACGCTATAGTATGACTTTTTTTTGACGACATGCTATAGTATGACTTTTTTTTGGTGACATGCTATAGTATGACTTTTATATGACGACATGCTATAGTATGACTTTTTTTTGGTGACATGCTATAGTATGACTTTTATATGACGACATGCTATAGTATGACTTTTTTATGACGACACGCTATAGTATGACTTTTTTTTGGTGACATGCTATAGTATGACTTTTTTTTGGTGACATGCTATAGTATGACTTTTATATGACGACATGCTATAGTATGACTTTTTTATGACGACACGCTATAGTATGACTTTTTTTTGACGACATGCTATAGTATGACTTTTTTTTGGTGACATGCTATAGTATGACTTTTATATGACGACATGCTATAGTATGACTTTTTTATGACGACACGCTATAGTATGACTTTTTTATGACGACACGCTATAGTATGACTTTTTTTTGGTGACATGCTATAGTATGACTTTTATATGACGACATGCTATAGTATGACTTTTTTATGACGACATGCTATAGTATGACTTTTTTTTGACGACACGCTATAGTATGACTTTTTTTTGGCGACACGCTATAGTATGACTTTTTTTTGGCGACACGCTATAGTATTACTTTTTTATGACGACATGCTATAGTATGACTTTTTCTTGGCGACATGCTATAGTATGACTTTTATATGACGACATGCTATAGTATGACTTTTTTATGACGACACGCTATAGTATGACTTTTTTATGACGACATGTTATAGTATGACTTTTTTTTGGCGACATGCTAAAGTATGACTTTTTTTTGGCGACATACTATAGTATGACTTTTTTATGACGACATGCTATAGTATGACTTTTTTTGGGCGACACGCTATAGTATGACTTTTTTATGACGACATACTATAGTATGACTTTTTTTTGGCGACATGCTATAGTATGACTTTTTTATGACGACACGCTATAGTATGACTTTATTTTGGCGACACGCTATAGTATGACTTTTATATGACGACACGCTATAGTATGACTTTTTTTTGGCGACATGCTATAGTATGACTTTTTTTTGGCGACATGCTATAGTATGACTGTTATATGACGACATGCTATAGTATGACTTTTTTTTGGCGACACGCTATAGTATGACTTTTATATGACGACACGCTATAGTATGACTTTTTTATGACGACACGCTATAGTATGACTTTATTTTGGCGACACGCTATAGTATGACTTTTTTTTGGCGACATGCTATAGTATGACTTTTTTTTGGCGACATGCTATAGTATGACTTTTTTATGACGACATGCTATAGTATGACTTTTTTTGGACGACACGCTCTAGTATGACTTTTTTTGGACGACACGCTCTAGTATGACTTTTTTTGGACGACACGCTATAGTATGACTTTATTTTGGCGACACGCTATAGTATGACTTTTATATGACGACATGCTATAGTATGACTTTTTTATGACGACACGCTATAGTATGACTTTTTTATGACGACACGCTATAGTATGACTTTTATATGACGACATGCTATAGTATGACTTTTTTATGACGACATGCTATAGTATGACTTTTTTTGGGCGACATGCTATAGTATGACTTTTATATGACGACATGCTATAGTATGACTTTTTTATGACGACATGTTATAGTATGACTTTTTTTTGGCGACATGCTAAAGTATGACTTTTTTATGACGACATACTATAGTATGACTTTTTTATGACGACATGCTATAGTATGACTTTTTTTGGGCGACACGCTATAGTATGACTTTTTTATGACGACATGCTATAGTATGACTTTTTTTTGACGACACGCTATAGTATGACTTTTTTTTGGCGACACGCTATAGTATGACTTTTTTTTGGCGACATGCTATAGTATTACTTTTTTATGACGACATGCTATAGTATGACTTTTTTATGACGACACGCTATAGTATGACTTTTTTATGACGACATGTTATAGTATGACTTTTTTTTGGCGACACGCTATAGTATGACTTTTTTATGACAACATACTATAGTATGACTTTTTTTTGGCGACATGCTATAGTATGACTTTTTTATGACGACACGCTATAGTATGACTTTATTTTGGCGACACGCTATAGTATGACTTTTATATGACGACACGCTATAGTATGACTTTTTTTTGGCGACACGCTATAGTATGACTTTTTTTTGGCGACATGCTATAGTATGACTTTTATATGACGACATGCTATAGTATGACTTTTATATGACGACACGCTATAGTATGACTTTTTTATGACGACACGCTATAGTATGACTTTATTTTGGCGACACGCTATAGTATGACTTTTTTTTGACGACACGCTATAGTATGACTTTTATATGACGACACGCTATAGTATGACTTTTTTATGACGACACGCTATAGTATGACTTTTATATGACGACATGCTATAGTATGACTTTTTTTTGACGACACGCTATAGTATGACTTTTTTTTGGCGACATGCTATAGTATTACTTTTTTATGACGACATGCTATAGTATGACTTTTTTTGGGCGACATGCTATAGTATGACTTTTTTATGACGACATGCTATAGTATGACTTTTTTTGGGCGACACGCTATAGTATGACTTTTTTTTGGCGACATGCTCTAGTATGACTTTTTTATGACGACATGCTATAGTATGACTTTTATATGACGACACGCTATAGTATGACTTTTATATGACGACATGCTATAGTATGACTTTTATATGACGACATACTATAGTATGACTTTTTTTTGGCGACATGCTATAGTATGACTTTTTTATGACGACACGCTATAGTATGACTTTATTTTGGCGACACGCTATAGTATGACTTTTATATGACGACACGCTATAGTATGACTTTTTTTTGGCGACACGCTATAGTATGACTTTTTTTTGGCGACATGCTATAGTATGACTTTTATATGACGACATGCTATAGTATGACTTTTATATGACGACACGCTATAGTATGACTTTTTTATGACGACACGCTATAGTATGACTTTATTTTGGCGACACGCTATAGTATGACTTTTTTTTGACGACACGCTATAGTATGACTTTTATATGACGACATGCTATAGTATGACTTTTTTATGACGACACGCTATAGTATGACTTTTTTATGACGACACGCTATAGTATGACTTTTATATGACGACATGCTATAGTATGACTTTTTTTTGACGACACGCTATAGTATGACTTTTTTTTGGCGACATGCTATAGTATTACTTTTTTATGACGACATGCTATAGTATGACTTTTTTTGGGCGACATGCTATAGTATGACTTTTTTATGACGACATGCTATAGTATGACTTTTTTTGGGCGACACGCTATAGTATGACTTTTTTTTGGCGACATGCTCTAGTATGACTTTTTTATGACGACATGCTATAGTATGACTTTTATATGACGACACGCTATAGTATGACTTTTATATGACGACATGCTATAGTATGACTTTTATATGACGACATGCTATAGTATGACTTTTTTATGACGACACGCTATAGTATGACTTTTTTTTGACGACATGCTATAGTGTGACTTTTTTATGACGACACGCTATAGTGTGACTTTTTTACGGCGACACGCTATAGTATGACTTTTTATGACGACATGCTATAGTATGACTTTTTTTTGGCGACATGCTATAGTATGACTTTTTTTTGGTGACATGCTATAGTATGACTTTTATATGACGACATGCTATAGTATGACTTTTATATGACGACACGCTATAGTATGACTTTTTTTGACGACACGCTATAGTATGACTTTATTTTGGCGACACGCTATAGTATGACTTTTTATGACGACATGCTATAGTATGACTTTTTTTTGGCGACATGCTCTAGTATGACTTTTTTTGGACGACATGCTCTAGTATGACTTTTTTTTGGTGACATGCTATAGTATGACTTTTTTATGACGACACGCTATAGTATGACTTTTTTATGACGACACGCTATAGTATGACTTTTTTTTGACGACATGCTATAGTATGACTTTTTTTTGACGACACGCTATAGTATGACTTTTTTTTGGCGACATGCTATAGTATTACTTTTTTATGACGACATGCTATAGTATGACTTTTTTTGGGCGACATGCTATAGTATGACTTTTATATGACGACATGCTATAGTATGACTTTTTTTGGGCGACACGCTATAGTATGACTTTTTTTTGGCGACACGCTCTAGTATGACTTTTTTATGACGACATACTATAGTATGACTTTTTTTTGACGACATGCTATAGTATTACTTTTTTATGACGACATGCTATAGTATGACTTTTATATGACGACACGCTATAGTATGACTTTTTTTTGGCGACATGCTATAGTATGACTTTTATGACGACATGCTATAGTATGACTTTTTTATGACGACACGCTATAGTATGACTTTTTTTTGGCGACACGCTATAGTATGACTTTTTTTTGGCGACATGCTATAGTATGACTTTTTTTTGGCGACATGCTATAGTATGACTTTTTTATGACGACACGCTATAGTATGACTTTATTTTGGCGACACGCTATAGTATGACTTTTATATGACGACATGCTATAGTATGACTTTTTTTTGACGACATGCTATAGTATGACTTTTTTATGACGACACGCTATAGTGTGACTTTTTTTTGACGACACGCTATAGTGTGACTTTTTTACGACGACACGCTATAGTATGACTTTATTTTGGCGACACGCTATAGTATGACTTTTTTATGACGACATGCTATAGTATGACTTTTTTATGACGACACGCTATAGTATGACTTTTTTATGACGACACGCTATAGTATGACTTTTATATGACGACACGCTATAGTATGACTTTTTTTTGGCGACACGCTATAGTATGACTTTTATATGACGACACGCTATAGTATGACTTTTTTATGACGACACGCTATAGTATGACTTTTTTTGGACGACATGCTCTAGTATGACTTTTTTTGGCGACATGCTATAGTATGACTTTTTTACGGCGACACGCTATAGTATGACTTTTTTTGGACGACACGCTCTAGTATGACTTTTTTTGGACGACACGCTATAGTATGACTTTATTTTGGCGACACGCTATAGTATGACTTTTTTTTGACGACATGCTATAGTATGACTTTTATATGACGACATGCTATAGTATGACTTTTATATGACGACACGCTATAGTATGACTTTTTTTTGACGACATGTTATAGTATGACTTTTTTATGACGACACGCTATAGTATGACTTTTTTTGGGCGACACGCTATAGTATGACTTTTTTATGACGACACGCTATAGTATGACTTTATTTTGGCGACACGCTATAGTATGACTTTTTTTTGGCGACATGCTATAGTATGACTTTTTTATGACGACATGCTATAGTATGACTTTTTTTGGGCGACACGCTATAGTATGACTTTTTTATGACGACACGCTATAGTATGACTTTATTTTGGCGACACGCTATAGTATGACTTTTTTTTGGCGACATGCTATAGTATGACTTTTTTTTGGCGACATGCTCTAGTATGACTTTTTTTGGACGACATGCTCTAGTATGACTTTTTTTTGGTGACATGCTATAGTATGACTTTTATATGACGACATGCTATAGTATGACTTTTTTATGACGACACGCTATAGTATGACTTTTTTATGACGACACGCTATAGTATGACTTTTTTTTGACGACATGCTATAGTATGACTTTTTTTTGACGACACGCTATAGTATGACTTTTTTTTGGCGACATGCTATAGTATGACTTTTTTTTGGCGACATGCTATAGTATGACTTTTTTATGACGACACGCTATAGTATGACTTTATTTTGGCGACACGCTATAGTATGACTTTTATATGACGACATGCTATAGTATGACTTTTTTATGACGACATGCTATAGTATGACTTTTTTTTGACGACATGTTATAGTGTGACTTTTTTACGACGACACGCTATAGTATGACTTTATTTTGGCGACACGCTATAGTATGACTTTTTTACGACGACACGCTATAGTATGACTTTTTTACGACGACACGCTATAGTATGACTTTTATATGACGACACGCTATAGTATGACTTTTATATGACGACACGCTATAGTATGACTTTTATATGACGACACGCTATAGTATGACTTTTTTTGACGACACGCTGTAGTATGACTTTTATATGACGACACGCTATAGTATGACTTTTATATGACGACACGCTCTAGTATGACTTTTTTTGACGACACGCTGTAGTATGACTTTTTTATGACGACACGCTATAGTATGACTTTTTTATGACGACACGCTATAGTATGACTTTTATATGACGACACGCTATAGTATGACTTTTTTTTGGCGACACGCTATAGTATGACTTTTATATGACGACACGCTATAGTATGACTTTTTTATGACGACACGCTATAGTATGACTTTTTTTGGACGACACGCTCTAGTATGACTTTTTTTTGGCGACATGCTATAGTATGACTTTTTTATGACGACACGCTATAGTATGACTTTTATATGACGACACGCTATAGTATGACTTTTATATGACGACACGCTATAGTATGACTTTTTTATGACGACACGCTATAGTATGACTTTTTTTGGACGACATGCTATAGTATGACTTTTTTATGACGACACGCTATAGTATGGCTTTATTTTGGCGACACGCTATAGTATGACTTTTATATGACGACATGCTATAGTATGACTTTTTTAGCGACATGCTATAGTATGACTTTTTTTGGACGACATGCTATAGTATGACTTTTTTTTAGCGACATGCTATAGTATGACTTTTTTATGACGACATGCAATAGTATGACTTTTTTATGACGACACGCTATAGTATGACTTTTATATGACGACACGCTATAGTATGACTTTTTTATGAAGACATACTATAGTATGACTTTTTTTTAGCGACACGCTATAGTATGACTTTTATATGACGACATGCAATAGTATGACTTTTTATGAACATGCTTTTTAGCGACAAAAAAAAGTCATACTATAGCATGTCGTCATAAAAAAGTCATACTATAGCATGATGTCCAAAAAAAGTCATAGTATAGCATGTCTTCATAAAAAGTCATACTATAGCATGTCGTCATAAAAAAAGTCATACTATAGCATGTCGCCAAAAAAAAGTCATAGTATAGCATGTCTTCATAAAAAGTCATACTATAGCATGTCGCTAAAAAAAAGTCATACTATAGCATGTCGTCATAAAAAAGTCATACTATAGCATGTCGTCATATAAAAGTCATACTATAGCATGTCGACATAAAAAAGTCATACTATAGCATGTCGACATAAAAAAGTCATACTATAGCATGTCGTCATAAAAAAGTCATACTATAGCATGTCGCTAAAAAAAAGTCATACTATAGCATGTCGCTAAAAAAAAGTCATACTATAGCATGTCGTCATAAAAAAGTCATACTATAGCATGTCGTCATATAAAAGTCATAGTATAGCATGTCGTCATAAAAAAGTCATACTATAGCATGTCGTCCAAAAAAAGTCATACTATAGCATGTCGCTAAAAAAAAGTCATACTATAGCATGTCGTCATATAAAAGTCATACTATAGCATGTCGTCATAAAAAAGTCATACTATAACATGTCGTCATATAAAAGTCATACTATAGCATGTCGTCCAAAAAAAGTCATACTATAGCATGTCGTTCATAAAAAGTCATACTATAGCATGTCGTCATAAAAAGTCATACTATAGTATGTCGTCCAAAAAAAGTCATACCATAGCATGTCGCTAAAAAAAAGTCATACTATAGCATGTCGTTCATAAAAAGTCATACTGTAGCATGTCGTCATAAAAAAGTCATACTATAGCATGTCGCTAAAAAAAAGTCATACTATAGCAAGTCGTCATAAAAAAGTCATACTATAGCATGTCGTCATAAAAAAGTCATACTATAGCATGTCGTCATAAAAAAGTCATACTATAGCATGTCGTCCAAAAAAAGTCATACTATAGTATGTCGTCCAAAAAAAGTCATACTATAGTATGTCGTTAAAAAAAAGTCATACTATAGCATGTCGTCATATAAAAGTCATACTATAGTATGTCGTCATAAAAAAGTCATACTATAGCATGTCGTCATAAAAAAGTCATACTATAACATGTCGTCATATAAAAGTCATACTATAGCATGTCGTCCAAAAAAAGTCATACTATAGCATGTCGTTCATAAAAAGTCATACTATAGCATGTCGTCATAAAAAGTCATACTATAGTATGTCGTCCAAAAAAAGTCATACCATAGCATGTCGCTAAAAAAAAGTCATACTATAGCATGTCGTTCATAAAAAGTCATACTGTAGCATGTCGTCATAAAAAAGTCATACTATAGCATGTCGCTAAAAAAAAGTCATACTATAGCAAGTCGTCATAAAAAAGTCATACTATAGCATGTCGTCATAAAAAAGTCATACTATAGCATGTCGTCATAAAAAAGTCATACTATAGCATGTCGTCCAAAAAAAGTCATACTATAGTATGTCGCTAAAAAAAAGTCATACTATAGCATGTCGCTAAAAAAAAGTCATACTATAGCATGTCGTCCAAAAAAAGTCATACTATAGCATGTCGCTAAAAAAAAGTCATACTATAGCATGTCGTCATAAAAAAGTCATACTATAACATGTCGTCATATAAAAGTCATACTATAGCATGTCGTCCAAAAAAAGTCATACTATAGCATGTCGTCCATAAAAAGTCATACTATAGCATGTCGCTAAAAAAAAGTCATACTATAGCATGTCGTTCATAAAAAGTCATACTATAGCATGTCGTTCATAAAAAGTCATACTATAGCATGTCGTTCATAAAAAGTCATACTATAGCATGTCGTCCAAAAAAAGTCATACTATAGTATGTCGTCCAAAAAAAGTCATACTATAGCATGTCGCTAAAAAAAAGTCATACTATAGCATGTCGTCATAAAAAAGTCATACTATAGCATGTCGTTCATAAAAAGTCATACTATAGTATGTCGTCCAAAAAAAGTCATACTATAGCATGTCGCTAAAAAAAAGTCATACTATAGCATGTCGTTCATAAAAAGTCATACTATAGCATGTCGTTCATAAAAAGTCATACTATAGCATGTCGTTCATAAAAAGTCATACTATAGCATGTCGCTTAAAAAAAGTCATACTATAGTATGTCGTCATAAAAAAGTCATACTATAGCATGTCGCTAAAAAAAAGTCATACTATAGCATGTCGCTAAAAAAAAGTCATACTATAGCAAGTCGTCATAAAAAAGTCATACTATAGCATGTCGCTAAAAAAAAGTCATACTATAGTATGTCGTTCATAAAAAGTCATACTATAGCATGTCGTCATAAAAAAGTCATACTATAGCATGTCGTCATAAAAAAGTCATACTATAGCATGTCGCTAAAAAAAAGTCATACTATAGTATGTCGTTCATAAAAAGTCATACTATAGCATGTCGCCAAAAAAAAGTCATACTATAGCATGTCGCCAAAAAAAAGTCATACTATAGCATGTCGTCATAAAAAAGTCATACTATAGCATGTCGTCATAAAAAAGTCATACTATAGTATGTCGTCATAAAAAAGTCATACTATAGCATGTCGCTAAAAAAAAGTCATACTATAGTATGTCGCTAAAAAAAAGTCATACTATAGCAAGTCGTCATAAAAAAGTCATACTATAGCATGTCGCTAAAAAAAAGTCATACTATAGTATGTCGTTCATAAAAAGTCATACTATAGCATGTCGCCAAAAAAAAGTCATACTATAGCATGTCGTCCAAAAAAAGTCATACTATAGCATGTCGTCCAAAAAAAGTCATACTATAGCATGTCGCCAAAAAAAAGTCATACTATAGCATGTCGTCATAAAAAAGTCATACTATAGCATGTCGTCATAAAAAAGTCATACTATAGCATGTCGTCATAAAAAAGTCATACTATAGCATGTCGTCATATAAAAGTCATACTATAGTATGTCGTCATAAAAAAGTCATACTATAGCATGTCGTCATATAAAAGTCATACTATAGCATGTCGTCATAAAAAAGTCATACTATAGCATGTCGTCATATAAAAGTCATACTATAGCATGTCGTCATAAAAAAGTCATACTATAGCATGTCGTCATAAAAAAGTCATACTATAGCATGTCTTCATAAAAAAGTCATACTATAGCATGTCGTCATAAAAAAGTCATACTATAGCATGTCGTCATAAAAAAGTCATACTATAGTATGTCGTCATAAAAAAGTCATACTATAGTATGTCGTCATAAAAAAGTCATACTATAGCATGTCGTCATAAAAAAGTCATACTATAGCAGGTCGTCATATAAAAGTCATACTATAGCATGTCGCTAAAAAAAAGTCATACTATAGTATGTCGTTCATAAAAAGTCATACTTTAGCATGTCGTTCATAAAAAGTCATACTATAGCATGTCGCTTAAAAAAAGTCATACTATAGTATGTCGTCATAAAAAAGTCATACTATAGCATGTCGCTAAAAAAAAGTCATACTATAGCATGTCGTCATAAAAAAGTCATACTATAGCATGTCGCTAAAAAAAGTCATACTATAGTATGTCGTTCATAAAAAGTCATACTATAGCATGTCGCCAAAAAAAAGTCATACTATAGCATGTCGTCCAAAAAAAGTCATACTATAGTATGTCATCATAAAAAAGTCATACTATAGCATGTCGCTAAAAAAAAGTCATACTATAGTATGTCGCTAAAAAAAAGTCATACTATAGCAAGTCGTCATAAAAAAGTCATACTATAGCATGTCGCTAAAAAAAAGTCATACTATAGTATGTCGTTCATAAAAAGTCATACTATAGCATGTCGCCAAAAAAAAGTCATACTATAGCATGTCGCCAAAAAAAAGTCATACTATAGCATGTCGTCATAAAAAAGTCATACTATAGCATGTCGTCATATAAAAGTCATACTATAGTATGTCGTCATAAAAAAGTCATACTATAGCATGTCGCTAAAAAAAAGTCATACTATAGCAAGTCGTCATAAAAAAGTCATACTATAGCATGTCGCTAAAAAAAAGTCATACTATAGTATGTCGTCATAAAAAAGTCATACTATAGCATGTCGTCATAAAAAAGTCATACTATAGCATGTCGTCATAAAAAAGTCATACTATAGCATGTCGTCATAAAAAAGTCATACTATAGCATGTCGTCATATAAAAGTCATACTATAGCATGTCGTCATAAAAAAGTCATACTATAGCATGTCGTCATATAAAAGTCATACTATAGCATGTCGTCATAAAAAAGTCATACTATAGCATGTCTTCATAAAAAAGTCATACTATAGCATGTCTTCATAAAAAAGTCATACTATAGCATGTCGTCATAAAAAAGTCATACTATAGCAGGTCGTCATATAAAAGTCATACTATAGTATGTCGTCATAAAAAAGTCATACTATAGCATGTCGCTAAAAAAAAGTCATACTATAGCATATCGTTCATAAAAAGTCATACTATAGCATGTCGCTAAAAAAAAGTCATACTATAGCATGTCGTTCATAAAAAGTCATACTATAGCATGTCGTCATAAAAAGTCATACTATAGTATGTCGTCATAAAAAAGTCATACTATAGCATGTCGCTAAAAAAAGTCATACTATAGCATATCGTTCATAAAAATTCATACTATAGCATGTCGTTCATAAAAAGTCATACTATAGCATGTCGCTTAAAAAAAGTCATACTATAGTATGTCGTCATAAAAAAGTCAAACTATAGCATGTCGCTAAAAAAAAGTCATACTATAGCAAGTCGTCATAAAAAAGTCATACTATAGCATGTCGCTAAAAAAAAGTCATACTATAGTATGTCGTTCATAAAAAGTCATACTATAGCATGTCGCCAAAAAAAAGTCATACTATAGCATGTCGTCCAAAAAAAGTCATACTATAGTATGTCGTCATAAAAAAGTCATACTATAGCAGGTCGTCATATAAAAGTCATACTATAGCATGTCGCCAAAAAAAAGTCATACTATAGTATGTCGTCATAAAAAAGTCATACTATAGCATGTCGTCATAAAAAAGTCATACTATAGCAGGTCGTCATATAAAAGTCATACTATAGTATGTCGTCATAAAAAAGTCATACTATAGCATGTCGTCATATAAAAGTCATACTATAGTATGTCGTCATAAAAAAGTCATACTATAGCATGTCGTCATATAAAAGTCATACTATAGCATGTCGTCATAAAAAAGTCATACTATAGCATGTCGTCATAAAAAAGTCATACTATAGCATGACGTCATATAAAAGTCATACTATAGCATGTCGCTAAAAAAAAGTCATACTATAGCATGTCGTCCAAAAAAAGTCATACTATAACATGTCGTCATAAAAAAGTCATACTATAGCATGTCGCTAAAAAAAAGTCATACTATAGTATGTCGTTCATAAAAAGTCATACTATAGTATGTCGTTCATAAAAAGTCATACTATAGCATGTCGCCAAAAAAAAGTCATACTATAGCATGTCTTCCAAAAAAAGTCATACTATAGCATGTCGTCATATAAAAGTCATACTATAGTATGTCGTCATAAAAAAGTCATACTATAGCATGTCGTCCAAAAAAAGTCATACTATAGCAGGTCGTCATATAAAAGTCATACTATAGTATGTCGTCATAAAAAAGTCATACTATAGCATGTCTTCATAAAAAAGTCATACTATAGCAGGTCGTCATATAAAAGTCATACTATAGTATGTCGTCATAAAAAAGTCATACTATAGCATGTCGTCATAAAAAAGTCATACTATAGTATGTCGTCATAAAAAGTCATACTATAGTATGTCGTTCATAAAAAGTCATACTATAGCATGTCGCCAAAAAAAAGTCATACTATAGCATGTCTTCCAAAAAAAGTCATACTATAGCATGTCGTCATATAAAAGTCATACTATAGCATGTCTTCCAAAAAAAGTCATACTATAGCATGTCTTCCAAAAAAAGTCATACTATAGCATGTCGTCATATAAAAGTCATACTATAGTATGTCGTCATAAAAAAGTCATACTATAGCATGTCTTCCAAAAAAAGTCATACTATAGCATGTCGTCATATAAAAGTCATACTATAGCATGTCTTCCAAAAAAAGTCATACTATAGCATGTCTTCCAAAAAAAGTCATACTATAGCATGTCGTCATATAAAAGTCATACTATAGTATGTCGTCATAAAAAAGTCATACTATAGCATGTCGTCATAAAAAAGTCATACTATAGTATGTCGTCATAAAAAAGTCATACTATAGTATGTCGTCATAAAAAGTCATACTATAGCATGTCGTCATAAAAAAGTCATACTATAGCAGGTCGTCATATAAAAGTCATACTATAGTATGTCGTCATAAAAAAGTCATACTATAGCATGTCGTCATATAAAAGTCATACTATAGCAGGTCGTCCAAAAAAAGTCATACTATAGTATGTCGCTAAAAAAAAGTCATACTATAGCATGTCGTTCATAAAAAGTCATACTATAGCATGTCGTCCAAAAAAAGTCATACTATAGCATGTCGTTCATAAAAAGTCATACGATAGCATGTCGTTCATAAAAAGTCATACTATAGTATGTCGTCCAAAAAAAGTCATACTATAGTATGTCGTCCAAAAAAAGTCATACTATAGCATGTCGCTAAAAAAAAGTCATACTATAGCATGTCGCTAAAAAAAAGTCATACTATAGCATGTCGTCATAAAAAAGTCATACTATAGCATGTCGCTAAAAAAAAGTCATACTATAGTATGTCGCTAAAAAAAAGTCATACTATAGCAAGTCGTCATAAAAAAGTCATACTATAGCATGTCGTTCATAAAAAGTCATACTATAGCATGTCGTTCATAAAAAGTCATACTATAGCATGTCGCTTAAAAAAAGTCATACTATAGCATGTCGCTTAAAAAAAGTCATACTATAGCATGTCGTCATAAAAAAGTCATACTATAGCATGTCGTCATAAAAAAGTCATACTATAGCATGTCGTCATAAAAAAGTCATACTATAGCATGTCGTCATATAAAAGTCATACTATAGTATGTCGTCATAAAAAAGTCATACTATAGCATGTCTTCATAAAAAAGTCATACTATAGCATGTCGTCATAAAAAAGTCATACTATAGCATGTCGTCATAAAAAAGTCATACTATAGCATGTCGTCATAAAAAAGTCATACTATAGTATGTCGTCATAAAAAAGTCATACTATAGCATGTCGTCATAAAAAAGTCATACTATAGCAGGTCGTCATATAAAAGTCATACTATAGTATGTCGTCATAAAAAAGTCATACTATAGCATGTCGTCCAAAAAAAGTCATACTATAGCATGTCGTCATATAAAAGTCATACTATAGTATGTCGTCATAAAAAAGTCATACTATAGCATGTCGTCATATAAAAGTCATACTATAACATGTCGTCATAAACAAGTCATACTATAGCATGTCGTCATATAAAAGTCATACTATAGCATGTCGTCATAAAAAAGTCATACTATAGCATGTCGTCATAAAAAAGTCATACTATAGCATGACGTCATATAAAAGTCATACTATAGCATGTCGCTAAAAAAAAGTCATACTATAGTATGTCGTCATAAAAAAGTCATACTATAGCATGTCGTCCAAAAAAAGTCATACTATAACATGTCGTCATAAAAAAGTCATACTATAGCATGTCGCTAAAAAAAAGTCATACTATAGTATGTCGTTCATAAAAAGTCATACTATAGTATGTCGTTCATAAAAAGTCATACTATAGCATGTCGCCAAAAAAAAGTCATACTATAGCATGTCTTCCAAAAAAAGTCATACTATAGCATGTCGTCATATAAAAGTCATACTATAGTATGTCGTCATAAAAAAGTCATACTATAGCATGTCGTCCAAAAAAAGTCATACTATAGCAGGTCGTCATATAAAAGTCATACTATAGTATGTCGTCATAAAAAAGTCATACTATAGCATGTCTTCATAAAAAAGTCATACTATAGCATGTCGTCATATAAAAGTCATACTATAGCATGTCGTCATAAAAAAGTCATACTATAGTATGTCGTCATAAAAAGTCATACTATAGTATGTCGTTCATAAAAAGTCATACTATAGCATGTCGCCAAAAAAAAGTCATACTATAGCATGTCTTCCAAAAAAAGTCATACTATAGCATGTCGTCATATAAAAGTCATACTATAGTATGTCGTCATAAAAAAGTCATACTATAGCATGTCGTCCAAAAAAAGTCATACTATAGCAGGTCGTCATATAAAAGTCATACTATAGTATGTCGTCATAAAAAAGTCATACCATAGCATGTCTTCATAAAAAAGTCATACTATAGCAGGTCGTCATAAAAAAGTCATACTATAGTATGTCGTCATAAAAAAGTCATACTATAGTATGTCGTCATAAAAAAGTCATACTATAGCATGTCGTCATAAAAAAGTCATACTATAGCAGGTCGTCATATAAAAGTCATACTATAGTATGTCGTCATAAAAAAGTCATACTATAGCATGTCGTCATAAAAAAGTCATACTATAACATGTCGTCATATAAAAGTCATACTATAGCATGTCGTCCAAAAAAAGTCATACTATAGCATGTCGTCATATAAAAGTCATACTATAGCATGTCGTCCAAAAAAAGTCATACTATAGTATGTCGCTAAAAAAAAGTCATACTATAGCATGTCGTTCATAAAAAGTCATACTATAGCATGTCGTCCAAAAAAAGTCATACTATAGCATGTCGTTCATAAAAAGTCATACTATAGCATGTCGTTCATAAAAAGTCATACTATAGCATGTCGTCATAAAAAGTCATACTATAGTATGTCGTCCAAAAAAAGTCATACTATAGTATGTCGTCCAAAAAAAGTCATACTATAGCATGTCGCTAAAAAAAAGTCATACTATAGCATGTCGTCCAAAAAAAGTCATACTATAACATGTCGTCATAAAAAAGTCATACTATAGCATGTCGCTAAAAAAAAGTCATACTATAGTATGTCGTTCATAAAAAGTCATACTATAGTATGTCGTTCATAAAAAGTCATACTATAGCATGTCGCCAAAAAAAAGTCATACTATAGCATGTCTTCCAAAAAAAGTCATACTATAGCATGTCGTCATATAAAAGTCATACTATAGTATGTCGTCATAAAAAAGTCATACTATAGCATGTCGTCCAAAAAAAGTCATACTATAGCAGGTCGTCATATAAAAGTCATACTATAGTATGTCGTCATAAAAAAGTCATACTATAGCAGGTCGTCATATAAAAGTCATACTATAGTATGTCTTCATAAAAAAGTCATACTATAGCATGTCGTCATAAAAAAGTCATACTATAGTATGTCGTCATAAAAAGTCATACTATAGTATGTCGTTCATAAAAAGTCATACTATAGCATGTCGCCAAAAAAAAGTCATACTATAGCATGTCTTCCAAAAAAAGTCATACTATAGCATGTCGTCATATAAAAGTCATACTATAGCATGTCTTCCAAAAAAAGTCATACTATAGCATGTCTTCCAAAAAAAGTCATACTATAGCATGTCGTCATATAAAAGTCATACTATAGTATGTCGTCATAAAAAAGTCATACTATAGCATGTCTTCCAAAAAAAGTCATACTATAGCATGTCGTCATATAAAAGTCATACTATAGCATGTCTTCCAAAAAAAGTCATACTATAGCATGTCTTCCAAAAAAAGTCATACTATAGCATGTCGTCATATAAAAGTCATACTATAGTATGTCGTCATAAAAAAGTCATACTATAGCATGTCGTCATAAAAAAGTCATACTATAGTATGTCGTCATAAAAAAGTCATACTATAGTATGTCGTCATAAAAAGTCATACTATAGCATGTCGTCATAAAAAAGTCATACTATAGCAGGTCGTCATATAAAAGTCATACTATAGTATGTCGTCATAAAAAAGTCATACTATAGCATGTCGTCATATAAAAGTCATACTATAGCATGTCGTCCAAAAAAAGTCATACTATAGTATGTCGCTAAAAAAAAGTCATACTATAGCATGTCGTTCATAAAAAGTCATACTATAGCATGTCGTCCAAAAAAAGTCATACTATAGCATGTCGTTCATAAAAAGTCATACGATAGCATGTCGTTCATAAAAAGTCATACTATAGCATGTCGTCATAAAAAGTCATACTATAGTATGTCGTCCAAAAAAAGTCATACTATAGTATGTCGTCCAAAAAAAGTCATACTATAGCATGTCGCTAAAAAAAAGTCATACTATAGCATGTCGCTAAAAAAAAGTCATACTATAGCATGTCGTTCATAAAAAGTCATACTATAGTATGTCGTCATAAAAAAGTCATACTATAGCATGTCGCTAAAAAAAAGTCATACTATAGTATGTCGCTAAAAAAAAGTCATACTATAGCAAGTCGTCATAAAAAAGTCATACTATAGCATGTCGTTCATAAAAAGTCATACTATAGCATGTCGTTCATAAAAAGTCATACTATAGCATGTCGCTTAAAAAAAGTCATACTATAGCATGTCGCTTAAAAAAAGTCATACTATAGCATGTCGTCATAAAAAAGTCATACTATAGCATGTCGTCATAAAAAAGTCATACTATAGCATGTCGTCATAAAAAAGTCATACTATAGCATGTCGTCATATAAAAGTCATACTATAGTATGTCGTCATAAAAAAGTCATACTATAGCATGTCTTCATAAAAAAGTCATACTATAGCATGTCGTCATAAAAAAGTCATACTATAGCATGTCGTCATAAAAAAGTCATACTATAGCATGTCGTCATAAAAAAGTCATACTATAGTATGTCGTCATAAAAAAGTCATACTATAGCATGTCGTCATAAAAAAGTCATACTATAGCAGGTCGTCATATAAAAGTCATACTATAGTATGTCGTCATAAAAAAGTCATACTATAGCATGTCGTCCAAAAAAAGTCATACTATAGCATGTCGTCATATAAAAGTCATACTATAGTATGTCGTCATAAAAAAGTCATACTATAGCATGTCGTCATATAAAAGTCATACTATAACATGTCGTCATAAACAAGTCATACTATAGCATGTCGTCATATAAAAGTCATACTATAGCATGTCGTCATAAAAAAGTCATACTATAGCATGTCGTCATAAAAAAGTCATACTATAGCATGACGTCATATAAAAGTCATACTATAGCATGTCGCTAAAAAAAAGTCATACTATAGTATGTCGTCATAAAAAAGTCATACTATAGCATGTCGTCCAAAAAAAGTCATACTATAACATGTCGTCATAAAAAAGTCATACTATAGCATGTCGCTAAAAAAAAGTCATACTATAGTATGTCGTTCATAAAAAGTCATACTATAGTATGTCGTTCATAAAAAGTCATACTATAGCATGTCGCCAAAAAAAAGTCATACTATAGCATGTCTTCCAAAAAAAGTCATACTATAGCATGTCGTCATATAAAAGTCATACTATAGTATGTCGTCATAAAAAAGTCATACTATAGCATGTCGTCCAAAAAAAGTCATACTATAGCAGGTCGTCATATAAAAGTCATACTATAGTATGTCGTCATAAAAAAGTCATACTATAGCATGTCTTCATAAAAAAGTCATACTATAGCATGTCGTCATATAAAAGTCATACTATAGCATGTCGTCATAAAAAAGTCATACTATAGTATGTCGTCATAAAAAGTCATACTATAGTATGTCGTTCATAAAAAGTCATACTATAGCATGTCGTCATATAAAAGTCATACTATAGTATGTCGTCATAAAAAAGTCATACTATAGCATGTCGTCCAAAAAAAGTCATACTATAGCAGGTCGTCATATAAAAGTCATACTATAGTATGTCGTCATAAAAAAGTCATACCATAGCATGTCTTCATAAAAAAGTCATACTATAGCAGGTCGTCATAAAAAAGTCATACTATAGTATGTCGTCATAAAAAAGTCATACTATAGTATGTCGTCATAAAAAAGTCATACTATAGCATGTCGTCATAAAAAAGTCATACTATAGCAGGTCGTCATATAAAAGTCATACTATAGTATGTCGTCATAAAAAAGTCATACTATAGCATGTCGTCATAAAAAAGTCATACTATAACATGTCGTCATATAAAAGTCATACTATAGCATGTCGTCCAAAAAAAGTCATACTATAGCATGTCGTCATATAAAAGTCATACTATAGCATGTCGTCCAAAAAAAGTCATACTATAGTATGTCGCTAAAAAAAAGTCATACTATAGCATGTCGTTCATAAAAAGTCATACTATAGCATGTCGTCCAAAAAAAGTCATACTATAGCATGTCGTTCATAAAAAGTCATACTATAGCATGTCGTTCATAAAAAGTCATACTATAGCATGTCGTCATAAAAAGTCATACTATAGTATGTCGTCCAAAAAAAGTCATACTATAGTATGTCGTCCAAAAAAAGTCATACTATAGCATGTCGCTAAAAAAAAGTCATACTATAGCAAGTCGTCATAAAAAAGTCATACTATAGCATGTCGCTAAAAAAAAGTCATACTATAGCATGTCGTTCATAAAAAGTCATACTATAGCATGTCGTTCATAAAAAGTCATACTATAGCATGTCGCTTAAAAAAAGTCATACTATAGTATGTCGTCATAAAAAAGTCAAACTATAGCATGTCGCTAAAAAAAAGTCATACTATAGTATGTCGCTAAAAAAAAGTCATACTATAGCAAGTCGTCATAAAAAAGTCATACTATAGCATGTCGCTAAAAAAAAGTCATACTATAGTATGTCGTTCATAAAAAGTCATACTATAGCATGTCGCCAAAAAAAAGTCATACTATAGCATGTCGTCCAAAAAAAGTCATACTATAGTATGTCGTCATAAAAAAGTCATACTATAGCATGTCGCTAAAAAAAAGTCATACTATAGTATGTCGCTAAAAAAAAGTCATACTATAGCAAGTCGTCATAAAAAAGTCATACTATAGCATGTCGCTAAAAAAAAGTCATACTATAGTATGTCGTTCATAAAAAGTCATACTATAGCATGTCGCCAAAAAAAAGTCATACTATAGCATGTCTTCATAAAAAAGTCATACTATAGCATGTCGTCATAAAAAAGTCATACTATAGCATGTCGTCATATAAAAGTCATACTATAGTATGTCGTCATAAAAAAGTCATACTATAGCATGTCTTCATAAAAAAGTCATACTATAGCATGTCGTTCATAAAAAGTCATACTATAGCATGTCGTTCATAAAAAGTCATACTATAGCATGTCGCTTAAAAAAAGTCATACTATAGCATGTCGCTTAAAAAAAGTCATACTATAGCATGTCGTCATAAAAAAGTCATACTATAGCATGTCGTCATAAAAAAGTCATACTATAGCATGTCGTCATAAAAAAGTCATACTATAGCATGTCGTCATATAAAAGTCATACTATAGTATGTCGTCATAAAAAAGTCATACTATAGCATGTCTTCATAAAAAAGTCATACTATAGCATGTCGTCATAAAAAAGTCATACTATAGCATGTCGTCATAAAAAAGTCATACTATAGCATGTCGTCATAAAAAAGTCATACTATAGTATGTCGTCATAAAAAAGTCATACTATAGCATGTCGTCATAAAAAAGTCATACTATAGCAGGTCGTCATATAAAAGTCATACTATAGTATGTCGTCATAAAAAAGTCATACTATAGCATGTCGTCATATAAAAGTCATACTATAACATGTCGTCATAAACAAGTCATACTATAGCATGTCGTCATATAAAAGTCATACTATAGCATGTCGTCATAAAAAAGTCATACTATAGCATGTCGTCATAAAAAAGTCATACTATAGCATGACGTCATATAAAAGTCATACTATAGCATGTCGCTAAAAAAAAGTCATACTATAGTATGTCGTCATAAAAAAGTCATACTATAGCATGTCGTCCAAAAAAAGTCATACTATAACATGTCGTCATAAAAAAGTCATACTATAGCATGTCGCTAAAAAAAAGTCATACTATAGTATGTCGTTCATAAAAAGTCATACTATAGTATGTCGTTCATAAAAAGTCATACTATAGCATGTCGCCAAAAAAAAGTCATACTATAGCATGTCTTCCAAAAAAAGTCATACTATAGCATGTCGTCATATAAAAGTCATACTATAGTATGTCGTCATAAAAAAGTCATACTATAGCATGTCGTCCAAAAAAAGTCATACTATAGCAGGTCGTCATATAAAAGTCATACTATAGTATGTCGTCATAAAAAAGTCATACTATAGCATGTCTTCATAAAAAAGTCATACTATAGCATGTCGTCATATAAAAGTCATACTATAGCATGTCGTCATAAAAAAGTCATACTATAGTATGTCGTCATAAAAAGTCATACTATAGTATGTCGTTCATAAAAAGTCATACTATAGCATGTCGCCAAAAAAAAGTCATACTATAGCATGTCTTCCAAAAAAAGTCATACTATAGCATGTCGTCATATAAAAGTCATACTATAGTATGTCGTCATAAAAAAGTCATACTATAGCATGTCGTCCAAAAAAAGTCATACTATAGCAGGTCGTCATAAAAAAGTCATACTATAGTATGTCGTCATAAAAAAGTCATACTATAGTATGTCGTCATAAAAAAGTCATACTATAGCATGTCGTCATAAAAAAGTCATACTATAGCAGGTCGTCATATAAAAGTCATACTATAGTATGTCGTCATAAAAAAGTCATACTATAGCATGTCGTCATAAAAAAGTCATACTATAACATGTCGTCATATAAAAGTCATACTATAGCATGTCGTCCAAAAAAAGTCATACTATAGCATGTCGTCATATAAAAGTCATACTATAGCATGTCGTCCAAAAAAAGTCATACTATAGTATGTCGCTAAAAAAAAGTCATACTATAGCATGTCGTTCATAAAAAGTCATACTATAGCATGTCGTCCAAAAAAAGTCATACTATAGCATGTCGTTCATAAAAAGTCATACTATAGCATGTCGTTCATAAAAAGTCATACTATAGCATGTCGTCATAAAAAGTCATACTATAGTATGTCGTCCAAAAAAAGTCATACTATAGTATGTCGTCCAAAAAAAGTCATACTATAGCATGTCGCTAAAAAAAAGTCATACTATAGCATGTCGCTAAAAAAAAGTCATACTATAGCATGTCGTTCATAAAAAGTCATACTATAGTATGTCGTCATAAAAAAGTCATACTATAGCATGTCGCTAAAAAAAAGTCATACTATAGTATGTCGCTAAAAAAAAGTCATACTATAGCAAGTCGTCATAAAAAAGTCATACTATAGCATGTCGCTAAAAAAAAGTCATACTATAGCATGTCGTTCATAAAAAGTCATACTATAGCATGTCGTTCATAAAAAGTCATACTATAGCATGTCGCTTAAAAAAAGTCATACTATAGTATGTCGTCATAAAAAAGTCAAACTATAGCATGTCGCTAAAAAAAAGTCATACTATAGTATGTCGCTAAAAAAAAGTCATACTATAGCAAGTCGTCATAAAAAAGTCATACTATAGCATGTCGCTAAAAAAAAGTCATACTATAGTATGTCGTTCATAAAAAGTCATACTATAGCATGTCGCCAAAAAAAAGTCATACTATAGCATGTCGTCCAAAAAAAGTCATACTATAGTATGTCGTCATAAAAAAGTCATACTATAGCATGTCGCTAAAAAAAAGTCATACTATAGTATGTCGCTAAAAAAAAGTCATACTATAGCAAGTCGTCATAAAAAAGTCATACTATAGCATGTCGCTAAAAAAAAGTCATACTATAGTATGTCGTTCATAAAAAGTCATACTATAGCATGTCGCCAAAAAAAAGTCATACTATAGCATGTCGTTCATAAAAAGTCATACTATAGCGTGTCGTCATAAAAAAGTCATACTATAGCATGTCGTCATAAAAAAGTCATACTATAGCATGTCGTCATATAAAAGTCATACTATAGTATGTCGTCATAAAAAAGTCATACTATAGTATGTCGTCATAAAAAAGTCATACTATAGTATGTCGTCATAAAAAAGTCATACTATAGTATGTCGTCATATAAAAGTCATACTATAGTATGTCGTCATAAAAAAGTCATACTATAGTATGTCGTCATATAAAAGTCATACTATAGTATGTCGTCATAAAAAAGTCATATTATAGTATGTCGTCATAAAAAAGTCATACTATAGCATGTCTTCATAAAAAAGTCATACTATAGTATGTCGTCATAAAAAAGTCATACTATAGCATGTCGTCATAAAAAAGTCATACTATAGCATGTCGTCATAAAAAAGTCATACTATAGCATGTCGTCCAAAAAAAGTCATACTATAGCATGTCGTCATATAAAAGTCATACTATAGTATGTCGTCATAAAAAAGTCATACTATAGCATGTCGTCATAAAAAAGTCATACTATAACATGTCGTCCAAAAAAAGTCATACTATAGTATGTCGCTAAAAAAAAGTTATACTATAATATGTCGTTCATAAAAAGTCATACTATAATATGTCGTCATAAAAAAGTCATACTATAACATGTCGTCCAAAAAAAGTCATACTATAGTATGTCGTCATAAAAAAGTCATACTATAGCATGTCGTCATAAAAAAGTCATACTATAGCATGTCGTCATAAAAAAGTCATACTATAGCATGTCGTCATAAAAAAGTCATACTATAGCATGTCGTCATATAAAAGTCATACTATAGCATGTCGTCATATAAAAGTCATACTATAGCATGTCGTCATAAAAAAGTCATACTATAGCATGTCGTCATAAAAAAGTCATACTATAGTATGTCGACATAAAAAAGTCATACTATAGCATGTCGTCATAAAAAAGTCATACTATAGCATGACGTCATATAAAAGTCATACTATAGCATGTCGTCATAAAAAAGTCATACTATAGTATGTCGTCATAAAAAAGTCATACTATAGCATGTCGCTAAAAAAAAGTCATACTATAGCAAGTCGTCATAAAAAAGTCATACTATAGCATGTCGTTAAAAAAAAGTCATACTATAGTATGTCGTTCATAAAAAGTCATACTATAGCATGTCGCCAAAAAAAAGTCATACTATAGCATGTCGCCAAAAAAAAGTCATACTATAGCATGTCGTCATAAAAAAGTCATACTATAGCATGTCGTCATATAAAAGTCATACTATAGTATGTCGTCATAAAAAAGTCATACTATAGCATGTCGTCATATAAAAGTCATACTATAGTATGTCGTCATAAAAAAGTCATACTATAGCATGTCGTCATAAAAAAGTCATACTATAGCATGTCGTCATAAAAAAGTCATACTATGGCATGTCTTCATAAAAAAGTCATACTATAGCATGTCGTCATAAAAAAGTCATACTATAGCATGTCGTCATAAAAAAGTCCTACTATAGCATGTCGTTCATAAAAAGTCATACTATAGCATGTCGTCCAAAAAAAGTCATACTATAGCATGTCGTCATAAAAAAGTCATACTATAGCATGTCGTCATATAAAAGTCATACTATAGCATGTCGTTCATAAAAAGTCATACTATAGCATGTCGTCCAAAAAAAGTCATACTATAGCATGTCGTTCATAAAAAGTCATACTATAGCATGTCGCTAAAAAAAAGTCATACTATAGCATGTCGCTAAAAAAAAGTCATACTATAGTATGTCGTTCATAAAAAGTCATACTATAGCATGTCGTCATAAAAAAGTCATACTATAGCATGTCGCTAAAAAAAAGTCATACTATAGTATGTCGCTAAAAAAAAGTCACACTATAGTATGTCGCTAAAAAAAAGTCATACTATAGTATGTCGTTCATAAAAAGTCATACTATAGCATGTCGTCATAAAAAAGTCATACTATAGCATGTCGCTAAAAAAAAGTCATACTATAGCATGTCGCTAAAAAAAAGTCATACTATAGTATGTCGTTCATAAAAAGTCATACTATAGCATGTCGCCAAAAAAAAGACATACTATAGCATGTCGTCATAAAAAAGTCATACTATAGCATGTCGTCATATAAAAGTCATACTATAGTATGTCGTCATAAAAAAGTCATACTATAGCATGTCGTCATAAAAAAGTCATACTATAACATGTCGTCATATAAAAGTCATACTATAGTATGTCGTCATAAAAAAGTCATACTATAGCATGTCGTCATAAAAAAGTCATACTATAGCATGTCGTCCAAAAAAAGTCATACTATAGCATGTCGTCCAAAAAAAGTCATACTATAGCATGTCGTCCAAAAAAAGTCATACTATAGTATGTCACTAAAAAAAAGTCATACTATAGCATGTCGTTCATAAAAAGTCATACTATAGCATGTCGTTCATAAAAAGTCATACTATAGCATGTCGTCATAAAAAAGTCATACGATAGCATGTCGCTAAAAAAAAGTCATACTATAGTATGTCGCTAAAAAAAAGTCATACTATAGTATGTCGTTCATAAAAAGTCATACTATAGCATGTCGCCAAAAAAAAGTCATACTATAGCATGTCGTCATAAAAAAGTCATACTATAGCATGTCGTCATAAAAAAGTCATACTATAGCATGTCGTCATATAAAAGTCATACTATAGTATGTCGTCATAAAAAAGTCATACTATAGCATGTCGTCATAAAAAAGTCATACTATAGCATGTCGTCACAAAAAAGTCATACTATAACATGTCGTCATATAAAAGTCATACTATAGTATGTCGTCATAAAAAAGTCATACTATAGCATGTCGTCCAAAAAAAGTCATACTATAGCATGTCGTCCAAAAAAAGTCATACTATAGCATGTCGTCCAAAAAAAGTCATAATATAGCATGTCGCCAAAAAAAGTCATACTATAGTATGTCGCTAAAAAAAAGTCATACTATAGTATGTCGTTCATAAAAAGTCATACTATAGTATGTCGTCATAAAAAAGTCATACTATAGCATGTCGCTAAAAAAAGTCATACTATAGCATGTCGCTAAAAAAAGTCATACTATAGTATGTCGCTAAAAAAAAGTCATACTATAGTATGTCGCTAAAAAAAAGTCATACTATAGCATGTCGCCAAAAAAAAGTCATACTATAGCATGTCGTCATAAAAAAGTCATACTATAGCATGTCGTCATAAAAAAGTCATACTATAGCATGTCGTCATAAAAAAGTCATACTATAGCATGTCGTCATAAAAAAGTCATACTATAGCATGTCGTCAAAAAAAAGTCATAGTATAGCATGTCGTCATAAAAAAGTCATACTATAGCATGTCGCCATAAAAAAGTCATACTATAGCATGTCTTCATAAAAAAATCATACTATAGCATGTCGTTCATAAAAAGTCATACTATAGCATGTCGCTAAAAAAAAGTCATACTATAGAATGTCGTCATAAAAAAGTCATACTATAGCATGTCATAAAAAAGTCATACTATAACATGTCGTCATATAAAAGTCATACTATAGTATGTCGTCAAAAAAAAGTCATACTATAGCATGTCGTCATAAAAAAGTCATACTATAGCATGTCGTCCAAAAAAAGTCATACTATAGCATGTCTTCATAAAAAAGTCATACTATAGCATGTCGTTCATAAAAAGTCATACTATAGCATGTCGTTCATAAAAAGTTATACTATAGCATGTCGCTAAAAAAAAGTCATACTATAGAATGTCGTCATAAAAAAGTCATACTATAGCATGTCGTCATAAAAAAGTCATACTATAGCATGTCGTCATAAAAAAGTCATACTATAGCATGTCGTCCAAAAAAAGTCATACTATAGCATGTCGCCAAAAAAAAGTCATACTATAGCATGTCATAAAAAAGTCATACTATAGCATGTCGTCATAAAAAAGTCATACTATAGCATGTCGCCAAAAAAAAGTCATACTATAGCATGTCGTCATAAAAAAGTCATACTATAGCATGTCGTCATAAAAAAGTCATACTATAGCATGTCGTCAAAAAAAAGTCATAGTATAGCATGTCGTCATAAAAAAGTCATACTATAGCATGTCGCCATAAAAAAGTCATACTATAGCATGTCTTCATAAAAAAGTCATACTATAGCATGTCGTTCATAAAAAGTCATACTATAGCATGTCGCTAAAAAAAAGTCATACTATAGAATGTCGTCATAAAAAAGTCATACTATAGCATGTCGTCATATAAAAGTCATACTATAGCATGTCGTCATATAAAAGTCATAGTATAGCATGTCGTCATAAAAAAGTCATACTATAGCATGTCGTCATAAAAAAGTCATACTATAGTATGTCGACATAAAAAAGTCATACTATAGCATGTCGTCATAAAAAAGTCATACTATAGCATGTCGTCATAAAAAAGTCATACTATAGCATGACGTCATATAAAAGTCATACTATAGCATGTCGTCATAAAAAAGTCATACTATAGTATGTCGTCATAAAAAAGTCATACTATAGCATGTCGCTAAAAAAAAGTCATACTATAGCAAGTCGTCATAAAAAAGTCATACTATAGCATGTCGCTAAAAAAAAGTCATACTATAGTATGTCGTTCATAAAAAGTCATACTATAGCATGTCGCCAAAAAAAAGTCATACTATAGCATGTCGCCAAAAAAAAGTCATACTATAGCATGTCGTCATAAAAAAGTCATACTATAGCATGTCGTCATATAAAAGTCATACTATAGTATGTCGTCATAAAAAAGTCATACTATAGCATGTCGTCATATAAAAGTCATACTATAGTATGTCGTCATAAAAAAGTCATACTATAGCATGTCGTCATAAAAAAGTCATACTATAGCATGTCGTCATAAAAAAGTCATACTATGGCATGTCTTCATAAAAAAGTCATACTATAGCATGTCGTCATAAAAAAGTCATACTATAGCATGTCGTCATAAAAAAGTCCTACTATAGCATGTCGTTCATAAAAAGTCATACTATAGCATGTCGTCCAAAAAAAGTCATACTATAGCATGTCGTCATAAAAAAGTCATACTATAGCATGTCGTCATATAAAAGTCATACTATAGCATGTCGTTCATAAAAAGTCATACTATAGCATGTCGTCCAAAAAAAGTCATACTATAGCATGTCGTTCATAAAAAGTCATACTATAGCATGTCGCTAAAAAAAAGTCATACTATAGCATGTCGCTAAAAAAAAGTCATACTATAGTATGTCGTTCATAAAAAGTCATACTATAGCATGTCGTCATAAAAAAGTCATACTATAGCATGTCGCTAAAAAAAAGTCATACTATAGTATGTCGCTAAAAAAAAGTCATACTATAGTATGTCGCTAAAAAAAAGTCATACTATAGTATGTCGTTCATAAAAAGTCATACTATAGCATGTCGTCATAAAAAAGTCATACTATAGCATGTCGCTAAAAAAAAGTCATACTATAGCATGTCGCTAAAAAAAAGTCATACTATAGTATGTCGTTCATAAAAAGTCATACTATAGCATGTCGCCAAAAAAAAGTCATACTATAGCATGTCGTCATAAAAAAGTCATACTATAGCATGTCGTCATATAAAAGTCATACTATAGTATGTCGTCATAAAAAAGTCATACTATAGCATGTCGTCATAAAAAAGTCATACTATAACATGTCGTCATATAAAAGTCATACTATAGTATGTCGTCATAAAAAAGTCATACTATAGCATGTCGTCATAAAAAAGTCATACTATAGCATGTCGTCCAAAAAAAGTCATACTATAGCATGTCGTCCAAAAAAAGTCATACTATAGCATGTCGTCCAAAAAAAGTCATACTATAGTATGTCACTAAAAAAAAGTCATACTATAGCATGTCGTTCATAAAAAGTCATACTATAGCATGTCGTTCATAAAAAGTCATACTATAGCATGTCGTCATAAAAAAGTCATACGATAGCATGTCGCTAAAAAAAAGTCATACTATAGTATGTCGCTAAAAAAAAGTCATACTATAGTATGTCGTTCATAAAAAGTCATACTATAGCATGTCGCCAAAAAAAAGTCATACTATAGCATGTCGTCATAAAAAAGTCATACTATAGCATGTCGTCATAAAAAAGTCATACTATAGCATGTCGTCATAAAAAAGTCATACTATAGCATGTCGTCACAAAAAAGTCATACTATAACATGTCGTCATATAAAAGTCATACTATAGCATGTCGTCACAAAAAAGTCATACTATAGCATGTCGTCATAAAAAAGTCATACTATAGCATGTCGTCCAAAAAAAGTCATACTATAGCATGTCGTCCAAAAAAAGTCATACTATAGCATGTCGTCCAAAAAAAGTCATAATATAGCATGTCGCCAAAAAAAGTCATACTATAGTATGTCGCTAAAAAAAAGTCATACTATAGTATGTCGTTCATAAAAAGTCATACTATAGTATGTCGTCATAAAAAAGTCATACTATAGCATGTCGCTAAAAAAAGTCATACTATAGCATGTCGCTAAAAAAAGTCATATTATAGTATGTCGCTAAAAAAAAGTCATACTATAGTATGTCGCTAAAAAAAAGTCATACTATAGCATGTCGCCAAAAAAAAGTCATACTATAGCATGTCGTCATAAAAAAGTCATACTATAGCATGTCGTCATAAAAAAGTCATACTATAGCATGTCGTCATAAAAAAGTCATACTATAGCATGTCGTCATAAAAAAGTCATACTATAGCATGTCGTCAAAAAAAAGTCATAGTATAGCATGTCGTCATAAAAAAGTCATACTATAGCATGTCGCCATAAAAAAGTCATACTATAGCATGTCTTCATAAAAAAATCATACTATAGCATGTCGTTCATAAAAAGTCATACTATAGCATGTCGCTAAAAAAAAGTCATACTATAGAATGTCGTCATAAAAAAGTCATACTATAGCATGTCATAAAAAAGTCATACTATAACATGTCGTCATATAAAAGTCATACTATAGTATGTCGTCAAAAAAAAGTCATACTATAGCATGTCGTCATAAAAAAGTCATACTATAGCATGTCGTCATGAAAAAGTCATACTATAGCATGTCGTCCAAAAAAAGTCATACTATAGCATGTCTTCATAAAAAAGTCATACTATAGCATGTCGTTCATAAAAAGTCATACTATAGCATGTCGTTCATAAAAAGTTATACTATAGCATGTCGCTAAAAAAAAGTCATACTATAGAATGTCGTCATAAAAAAGTCATACTATAGCATGTCGTCATAAAAAAGTCATACTATAGCATGTCGTCATAAAAAAGTCATACTATAGCATGTCGTCCAAAAAAAGTCATACTATAGCATGTCGCCAAAAAAAAGTCATACTATAGCATGTCATATAAAAGTCATACTATAGCATGTCGTCATAAAAAAGTCATACTATAGCATGTCGCCAAAAAAAAGTCATACTATAGCATGTCGTCATAAAAAAGTCATACTATAGCATGTCGTCAAAAAAAAGTCATAGTATAGCATGTCGTCATAAAAAAGTCATACTATAGCATGTCGCCATAAAAAAGTCATACTATAGCATGTCTTCATAAAAAAGTCATACTATAGCATGTCGTTCATAAAAAGTCATACTATAGCATGTCGCTAAAAAAAAGTCATACTATAGAATGTCGTCATAAAAAAGTCATACTATAGCATGTCATAAAAAAGTCATACTATAACATGTCGTCATATAAAAGTCATACTATAGTATGTCATCAAAAAAAAGTCATAGTATAGCATGTCATAAAAAAGTCATACTATAGCATGTCGTCCAAAAAAAGTCATACTATAGCATGTCTTCATAAAAAAGTCATACTATAGCATGTCGTTCATAAAAAGTCATACTATAGCATGTCGTTCATAAAAAGTTATACTATAGCATGTCGCTAAAAAAAAGTCATACTATAGAATGTCGTCATAAAAAAGTCATACTATAGCATGTCGTCATAAAAAAGTCATACTATAGCATGTCGCCAAAAAAAAGTCATACTATAGCATGTCATAAAAAAGTCATACTATAGCATGTCGTCATAAAAAAGTCATACTATAGCATGTCGTCATAAAAAAGTCATACTATAACATGTCGTCATAAAAAAGTCATACTATAGCATGTCGTCATAAAAAAGTCATACTATAACATGTCGTCAAAAAAAAGTCATACTATAGCATGTCGTCATAAAAAAGTCATACTATAGCATGTCGTCCAAAAAAAGTCATACTATAGCATGTCTTCATAAAAAAGTCATACTATAGCATGTCGTTCATAAAAAGTCATACTATAGCATGTCGTTCATAAAAAGTTATACTATAGCATGTCGCTAAAAAAAAGTCATACTATAGAATGTCGTCATAAAAAAGTCATACTATAGCATGTCGTCATAAAAAAGTCATACTATAGCATGTCGTCATAAAAAAGTCATACTATAGCATGTCGTCCAAAAAAAGTCATACTATAGCATGTCGCCAAAAAAAAGTCATACTATAGCATGTCATAAAAAAGTCATACTATAGCATGTCGTCATAAAAAAGTCATACTATAGCATGTCGCCAAAAAAAAGTCATACTATAGCATGTCGTCATAAAAAAGTCATACTATAGCATGTCGTCATAAAAAAGTCATACTATAGCATGTCGTCAAAAAAAAGTCATAGTATAGCATGTCGTCATAAAAAAGTCATACTATAGCATGTCGCCATAAAAAAGTCATACTATAGCATGTCTTCATAAAAAAGTCATACTATAGCATGTCGTTCAT
This sequence comes from Lepturacanthus savala, assembly GCA_030544235.1. NCBI lineage: Eukaryota > Metazoa > Chordata > Actinopteri > Scombriformes > Trichiuridae > Lepturacanthus > Lepturacanthus savala. The sequence continues at coordinate 815,446 of CM060469.1, forward strand.
AAAAAGTCATACTATAGCATGTCGCTAAAAAAAAGTCATACTATAGAATGTCGTCATAAAAAAGTCATACTATAGCATGTCGTCATATAAAAGTCATACTATAGCATGTCGTCATATAAAAGTCATAGTATAGCATGTCGTCATAAAAAAGTCATACTATAGCATGTCGTCATAAAAAAGTCATACTATAGTATGTCGACATAAAAAAGTCATACTATAGCATGTCGTCATAAAAAAGTCATACTATAGCATGTCGTCATAAAAAAGTCATACTATAGCATGACGTCATATAAAAGTCATACTATAGCATGTCGTCATAAAAAAGTCATACTATAGTATGTCGTCATAAAAAAGTCATACTATAGCATGTCGCTAAAAAAAAGTCATACTATAGCAAGTCGTCATAAAAAAGTCATACTATAGCATGTCGCTAAAAAAAAGTCATACTATAGTATGTCGTTCATAAAAAGTCATACTATAGCATGTCGCCAAAAAAAAGTCATACTATAGCATGTCGCCAAAAAAAAGTCATACTATAGCATGTCGTCATAAAAAAGTCATACTATAGCATGTCGTCATATAAAAGTCATACTATAGTATGTCGTCATAAAAAAGTCATACTATAGCATGTCGTCATATAAAAGTCATACTATAGTATGTCGTCATAAAAAAGTCATACTATAGCATGTCGTCATAAAAAAGTCATACTATAGCATGTCGTCATAAAAAAGTCATACTATGGCATGTCTTCATAAAAAAGTCATACTATAGCATGTCGTCATAAAAAAGTCATACTATAGCATGTCGTCATAAAAAAGTCCTACTATAGCATGTCGTTCATAAAAAGTCATACTATAGCATGTCGTCCAAAAAAAGTCATACTATAGCATGTCGTCATAAAAAAGTCATACTATAGCATGTCGTCATATAAAAGTCATACTATAGCATGTCGTTCATAAAAAGTCATACTATAGCATGTCGTCCAAAAAAAGTCATACTATAGCATGTCGTTCATAAAAAGTCATACTATAGCATGTCGCTAAAAAAAAGTCATACTATAGCATGTCGCTAAAAAAAAGTCATACTATAGTATGTCGTTCATAAAAAGTCATACTATAGCATGTCGTCATAAAAAAGTCATACTATAGCATGTCGCTAAAAAAAAGTCATACTATAGTATGTCGCTAAAAAAAAGTCATACTATAGTATGTCGCTAAAAAAAAGTCATACTATAGTATGTCGTTCATAAAAAGTCATACTATAGCATGTCGTCATAAAAAAGTCATACTATAGCATGTCGCTAAAAAAAAGTCATACTATAGCATGTCGCTAAAAAAAAGTCATACTATAGTATGTCGTTCATAAAAAGTCATACTATAGCATGTCGCCAAAAAAAAGTCATACTATAGCATGTCGTCATAAAAAAGTCATACTATAGCATGTCGTCATATAAAAGTCATACTATAGTATGTCGTCATAAAAAAGTCATACTATAGCATGTCGTCATAAAAAAGTCATACTATAACATGTCGTCATATAAAAGTCATACTATAGTATGTCGTCATAAAAAAGTCATACTATAGCATGTCGTCATAAAAAAGTCATACTATAGCATGTCGTCCAAAAAAAGTCATACTATAGCATGTCGTCCAAAAAAAGTCATACTATAGCATGTCGTCCAAAAAAAGTCATACTATAGTATGTCACTAAAAAAAAGTCATACTATAGCATGTCGTTCATAAAAAGTCATACTATAGCATGTCGTTCATAAAAAGTCATACTATAGCATGTCGTCATAAAAAAGTCATACGATAGCATGTCGCTAAAAAAAAGTCATACTATAGTATGTCGCTAAAAAAAAGTCATACTATAGTATGTCGTTCATAAAAAGTCATACTATAGCATGTCGCCAAAAAAAAGTCATACTATAGCATGTCGTCATAAAAAAGTCATACTATAGCATGTCGTCATAAAAAAGTCATACTATAGCATGTCGTCATAAAAAAGTCATACTATAGCATGTCGTCACAAAAAAGTCATACTATAACATGTCGTCATATAAAAGTCATACTATAGCATGTCGTCACAAAAAAGTCATACTATAGCATGTCGTCATAAAAAAGTCATACTATAGCATGTCGTCCAAAAAAAGTCATACTATAGCATGTCGTCCAAAAAAAGTCATACTATAGCATGTCGTCCAAAAAAAGTCATAATATAGCATGTCGCCAAAAAAAGTCATACTATAGTATGTCGCTAAAAAAAAGTCATACTATAGTATGTCGTTCATAAAAAGTCATACTATAGTATGTCGTCATAAAAAAGTCATACTATAGCATGTCGCTAAAAAAAGTCATACTATAGCATGTCGCTAAAAAAAGTCATATTATAGTATGTCGCTAAAAAAAAGTCATACTATAGTATGTCGCTAAAAAAAAGTCATACTATAGCATGTCGCCAAAAAAAAGTCATACTATAGCATGTCGTCATAAAAAAGTCATACTATAGCATGTCGTCATAAAAAAGTCATACTATAGCATGTCGTCATAAAAAAGTCATACTATAGCATGTCGTCATAAAAAAGTCATACTATAGCATGTCGTCAAAAAAAAGTCATAGTATAGCATGTCGTCATAAAAAAGTCATACTATAGCATGTCGCCATAAAAAAGTCATACTATAGCATGTCTTCATAAAAAAATCATACTATAGCATGTCGTTCATAAAAAGTCATACTATAGCATGTCGCTAAAAAAAAGTCATACTATAGAATGTCGTCATAAAAAAGTCATACTATAGCATGTCATAAAAAAGTCATACTATAACATGTCGTCATATAAAAGTCATACTATAGTATGTCGTCAAAAAAAAGTCATACTATAGCATGTCGTCATAAAAAAGTCATACTATAGCATGTCGTCATGAAAAAGTCATACTATAGCATGTCGTCCAAAAAAAGTCATACTATAGCATGTCTTCATAAAAAAGTCATACTATAGCATGTCGTTCATAAAAAGTCATACTATAGCATGTCGTTCATAAAAAGTTATACTATAGCATGTCGCTAAAAAAAAGTCATACTATAGAATGTCGTCATAAAAAAGTCATACTATAGCATGTCGTCATAAAAAAGTCATACTATAGCATGTCGTCATAAAAAAGTCATACTATAGCATGTCGTCCAAAAAAAGTCATACTATAGCATGTCGCCAAAAAAAAGTCATACTATAGCATGTCATATAAAAGTCATACTATAGCATGTCGTCATAAAAAAGTCATACTATAGCATGTCGCCAAAAAAAAGTCATACTATAGCATGTCGTCATAAAAAAGTCATACTATAGCATGTCGTCAAAAAAAAGTCATAGTATAGCATGTCGTCATAAAAAAGTCATACTATAGCATGTCGCCATAAAAAAGTCATACTATAGCATGTCTTCATAAAAAAGTCATACTATAGCATGTCGTTCATAAAAAGTCATACTATAGCATGTCGCTAAAAAAAAGTCATACTATAGAATGTCGTCATAAAAAAGTCATACTATAGCATGTCATAAAAAAGTCATACTATAACATGTCGTCATATAAAAGTCATACTATAGTATGTCATCAAAAAAAAGTCATAGTATAGCATGTCATAAAAAAGTCATACTATAGCATGTCGTCCAAAAAAAGTCATACTATAGCATGTCTTCATAAAAAAGTCATACTATAGCATGTCGTTCATAAAAAGTCATACTATAGCATGTCGTTCATAAAAAGTTATACTATAGCATGTCGCTAAAAAAAAGTCATACTATAGAATGTCGTCATAAAAAAGTCATACTATAGCATGTCGTCATAAAAAAGTCATACTATAGCATGTCGCCAAAAAAAAGTCATACTATAGCATGTCATAAAAAAGTCATACTATAGCATGTCGTCATAAAAAAGTCATACTATAGCATGTCGTCATAAAAAAGTCATACTATAACATGTCGTCATAAAAAAGTCATACTATAGCATGTCGTCATATAAAAGTCATACTATAGTATGTCATCATAAAAAAGTCATACTATAGCATGTCGTCCAAAAAAAGTCATACTATAGCATGTCTTCATAAAAAAGTCATACTATAGCATGTCGTTCATAAAAAGTCATAGTATAGCATGTCATCATAAAAAAGTCATACTATAGCATGTCACTAAAAAAAAGTCATACTATAGCATGTCGTCATAAAAAAGTCATACTATAGCATGTCGTCCAAAAAAAGTCATACTATAGCATGTCGCTAAAAAAAAGTCATACTATAGTATGTCGTCATAAAAAAGTCATACTATAGCATGTCGTCCAAAAAAAGTCATACTATAGCATGTCGTCATAAAAAAGTCATACTATAGCATGTCGTCATAAAAAAGTCATACTATAGCATGTCGTCATATAAAAGTCATACTATAGCATGTCGTCATAAAAAAGTCATACTATAGCATGTCGTCCAAAAAAAGTCATACTATAGTATGTCGCTAAAAAAAAGTCATACTATAGCATGTCGTTCATAAAAAGTCATACTATAGTATGTCGTCCAAAAAAAGTCATACTATAGCATGTCGTTCATAAAAAGTCATACTATAGTATGTCGTCCAAAAAAAGTCATACTATAGCATGTCGTTCATAAAAAGTCATACTATAGCATGTCGCTAAAAAAAAGTCATACTATAGCATGTCGTCATAAAAAAGTCATACTATAGCATGTCGTCCAAAAAAAGTCATACTATAGCATGTCGTCATATAAAAGTCATACTATAGTATGTTGTCATAAAAAAGTCATACTATAGCATGTCGTTCATAAAAAAGTCATACTATAGTATGTCGTCATAAAAAAGTCATACTATAGCATGTCGTCCAAAAAAAGTCATACTATAGTATGTCGCTAAAAAAAAGTCATACTATAGCATGTCGCCAAAAAAAAGTCATACTATAGCATGTCATAAAAAAGTCATACTATAGTATGTCGTCATAAAAAAGTCATACTATAGTATGTCGTCCAAAAAAAGTCATACTATAGTATGTCGCTAAAAAAAAGTCATACTATAGCATGTCGCCAAAAAAAAGTCATACTATAGCATGTCATAAAAAAGTCATACTATAGCATGTCGTCATAAAAAAGTCATACTATAGCATGTCGTCATAAAAAAGTCATACTATAGCATGTCGTCATAAAAAAGTCATACTATAGCATGTCGTCAAAAAAAAGTCATAGTATAGCATGTCGTCATAAAAAAGTCATACTATAGCATGTCGCCATAAAAAAGTCATACTATAGCATGTCTTCATAAAAAAATCATACTATAGCATGTCGTTCATAAAAAGTCATACTATAGCATGTCGCTAAAAAAAAGTCATACTATAGAATGTCGTCATAAAAAAGTCATACTATAGCATGTCATAAAAAAGTCATACTATAACATGTCGTCATATAAAAGTCATACTATAGTATGTCGTCAAAAAAAAGTCATACTATAGCATGTCGTCATAAAAAAGTCATACTATAGCATGTCGTCATGAAAAAGTCATACTATAGCATGTCGTCCAAAAAAAGTCATACTATAGCATGTCTTCATAAAAAAGTCATACTATAGCATGTCGTTCATAAAAAGTCATACTATAGCATGTCGTTCATAAAAAGTTATACTATAGCATGTCGCTAAAAAAAAGTCATACTATAGCATGTCGTCATAAAAAAGTCATACTATAGCATGTCGTCATAAAAAAGTCATACTATAGCATGTCGTCCAAAAAAAGTCATACTATAGCATGTCGCCAAAAAAAAGTCATACTATAGCATGTCATATAAAAGTCATACTATAGCATGTCGTCATAAAAAAGTCATACTATAGCATGTCGCCAAAAAAAAGTCATACTATAGCATGTCGTCATAAAAAAGTCATACTATAGCATGTCGTCAAAAAAAAGTCATAGTATAGCATGTCGTCATAAAAAAGTCATACTATAGCATGTCGCCATAAAAAAGTCATACTATAGCATGTCTTCATAAAAAAGTCATACTATAGCATGTCGTTCATAAAAAGTCATACTATAGCATGTCGCTAAAAAAAAGTCATACTATAGAATGTCGTCATAAAAAAGTCATACTATAGCATGTCATAAAAAAGTCATACTATAACATGTCGTCATATAAAAGTCATACTATAGTATGTCATCAAAAAAAAGTCATAGTATAGCATGTCATAAAAAAGTCATACTATAGCATGTCGTCCAAAAAAAGTCATACTATAGCATGTCTTCATAAAAAAGTCATACTATAGCATGTCGTTCATAAAAAGTCATACTATAGCATGTCGTTCATAAAAAGTTATACTATAGCATGTCGCTAAAAAAAAGTCATACTATAGAATGTCGTCATAAAAAAGTCATACTATAGCATGTCGTCATAAAAAAGTCATACTATAGCATGTCGCCAAAAAAAAGTCATACTATAGCATGTCATAAAAAAGTCATACTATAGCATGTCGTCATAAAAAAGTCATACTATAGCATGTCGTCATAAAAAAGTCATACTATAACATGTCGTCATAAAAAAGTCATACTATAGCATGTCGTCATATAAAAGTCATACTATAGTATGTCATCATAAAAAAGTCATACTATAGCATGTCGTCCAAAAAAAGTCATACTATAGCATGTCTTCATAAAAAAGTCATACTATAGCATGTCGTTCATAAAAAGTCATAGTATAGCATGTCATCATAAAAAAGTCATACTATAGCATGTCACTAAAAAAAAGTCATACTATAGCATGTCGTCATAAAAAAGTCATACTATAGCATGTCGTCCAAAAAAAGTCATACTATAGCATGTCGCTAAAAAAAAGTCATACTATAGTATGTCGTCATAAAAAAGTCATACTATAGCATGTCGTCCAAAAAAAGTCATACTATAGCATGTCGTCATAAAAAAGTCATACTATAGCATGTCGTCATAAAAAAGTCATACTATAGCATGTCGTCATATAAAAGTCATA
>CM060469.1:827465-849965 GCA_030544235.1 Lepturacanthus savala
TTTCAGCTAAAAATACTGATTATTATTCGTGTGAATTCTAGTTTTTTCAGTTTTCCTGCGTCTGAACGTCTCCTCCACGTGTTTTCCTGCAGGAACGTGTTTATTACAGGTGGTTTACCTGCAGCAGGTAGAGCCGTGGTGCTGGAGTCACTGGTCAACTCCAGAGGAACCGACACGGCTTCTAGAAACACAACGTTTGCATGTTACAATAGATTAATATGTTACAATAGGTTAATAATAATAATCATACATGTTCTGGTTATTTTAGACATGGTTCACAATATGTTGGACATTTATAGGTGAATTTACACAGTTTTACAAGTTGTTTTACACATGTTTTTTCATGTTATTTCAGACATTTTTTCCTGGTAATTTTAGACATTAATTTATATATTTTTCTAGGTCATTTACATATTTTTCCTGGTCATTTGTTCAAGTTAATTTAGACATTATTTCAGACATTTTTACAAGTTGTTTTACACATGTTTTTCTTGGTCATTTCAGGTATTTTTCATGTTATTTTAAACATTATTTTACATATTTTTCAAGGTCGTTTTCAACATTTTTCCAGGTCATCTGTTCAGGTTAATTCAGACATTTTTACAGATTATTTTATACATTTTTACAGGTTATTTTTCGTTAGTTGTTATTTTAGAAATCTTTAATTTAGACTTCATTTAAAACATTAGTTCCAGGTCATTTTTTTTCATGGTCATTTTAGACATTTTTCATGTTATTTTACACATTATTTTACATATTTTTAAGGTCGTTTTCCACATTTTTCCAGGTAATTTCAGACATTTCCTGGCTCCACCTACTAGACAGGTTGAAGGAGGCGGTCCAGTGGGACAGGGCCTGTGATTGGATGCCGTGGGCGTAGGAACTCATGTAGTTGTGGCGTCCCGACTGACGATGAACTCGGACGGAACCGCCGGACGGACTCAGGAGTCCCCTGGACACACGAGACAGTTGTGATCATCAAAACCTCAGAAAACAACCAGTCAGTAGTTACCATCCTGGTTAAACTAAATTATCCTGCTTATTTTAAGGAGCTGGAACGTTTCTGCCTCCGTTTATTAAACAACTTGACGACATTTCTACCAGTTTTAGACGTGAACAGGAAGACGAGGCAGAGAAAGGAAGCGAGGCTGGTTTCCTCTGCAGAGGAAGGCCTCGTCCTCCAGGAGCTTTAATCCGTCTGCACATTCCTTCGTGTGGTCGAGGTTCAGCAGAGCCGGACTCACGCTGCTCCTTTATGAGGTCACAACAGGACCTCAGACCTCAGAGCTGCTGCTCAACCAAAACCACCAGAGAAAAGTCCGGTGGTGTTTCAACCTCTTCTGATTCATGTCTGACTGTGGGTCCTTCATCATACCATTTATTTAAGATTCAGGACAAATTATCACTAAACTATGAGGATGGAGGTCTGAAAATCTCTAAATTCCAGTTGTATTAATTACTGTGTTGTCCAATCCTGAATCCTGGCACAGATGTTTGACAAGTGATGTCAATGATGAAGGTAATAATCATCCTTTAATCATCCTTTAATCATCCTTTAATCATCCTTTAATCATCCTTTAATCATCCTTTAATCATCCTTTAATCATCCCTTAATCATCCTTTAATCATCCTTTAATCATCCTTTAATCATCCTTTAATCATCCTTTAATCATCCCTTAATCATCCTTTAATCATCCTTTAATCATCCTTTAATCATCCTTTAATAATCCTTTAATCATCCTTTAATCATCCTTTAATCAATCATCCTTTAATCATCCTTTAATCATCCTTTAATCATCCTTTAATCATCCTTTAATCATCCCTTAATCATCCTTTAATCATCCTTTAATCATCCTTTAATCATCCTTTAATCAATCATCCTTTAATCATCCTTTAATCATCCTTTAATCATCCTTTAATCAATCATCCTTTAATCATCCTTTAATCATCCTTTAATCATCCTTTAATCATCCTTTAATCATCCCTTAATCATCCTTTAATCATCCTTTAATCATCCTTTAATCATCCTTTAATCAATCATCCTTTAATCATCCTTTAATCATCCTTTAATCATCCTTTAATCATCCTTTAATCATCCTTTAATCATCCTTTAATCATCCTTTAATCATCCTTTAATCATCCTTTAATCAATCATCCTTTAATCATCCTTTAATCAATCATCCTTTAATCATCCTTTAATTAATCATCCTTTAATCAATCATCCTTTAATCATCCTTTAATCATCCTTTAATCATCCTTTAATCATCCTTTAATCATCCTTTAATCATCCTTTAATCATCCGTTAATCATCCGTTAATCATCCTTTAATCATCCTTTAATCATCCTTTAATCATCCTTTAATCATCCTTTAATCATCCTTTAATCATCCTTTAACAATCCTTTAATCATCCTTTAACAATCCTTTAATCATCCTTTAACAATCCTTTAATCATCCTTTAATAATCCTTTAATCATCCTTTAATCATCCTTTAATCATCCTTTAATAATCCTTTAATCATCCTTTAATCATCCTTTAATCATCCTTTAACAATCCTTTAATCATCCTTTAATCATCCTTTAATCATCCTTTAATCATCCTTTAACCATCCTTTAATCATCCTTTAATCATCCTTTAATCAATCATCCTTTAATCATCCTTTAATCATCCTTTAATCATCCTTTAATCATCCTTTAATCATCCTTTAATCAATCATCCTTTAATCATCCTTTAATCATCCTTTAATCATCCTTTAATCATCCTTTAATCATCCTTTAATCAATCATCCTTTAATCATCCTTTAATCATCCTTTAATCATCCTTTAATCATCCTTTAATCATCCTTTAATCATCCTTTAATCATCCTTTAATAATCCTTTAATCATCCGTTAATCATCCGTTAATCATCCGTTAATCATCCTTTAATCATCCTTTAATCATCCTTTAATCAATCATCCTTTAATCATCCTTTAATCATCCTTTAATCATCCTTTAATCATCCTTTAATCATCCTTTAATCATCCTTTAATCATCCTTTAACAATCCTTTAATCATCCTTTAACAATCCTTTAATCATCCTTTAACAATCCTTTAATCATCCTTTAATAATCCTTTAATCATCCTTTAATCATCCTTTAATCATCCTTTAATAATCCTTTAATCATCCTTTAATCATCCTTTAATCATCCTTTAACAATCCTTTAATCATCCTTTAATCATCCTTTAATCATCCTTTAATCATCCTTTAACCATCCTTTAATCATCCTTTAATCATCCTTTAATCAATCATCCTTTAATCATCCTTTAATCATCCTTTAATCATCCTTTAATCATCCTTTAATCATCCTTTAATCAATCATCCTTTAATCATCCTTTAATCATCCTTTAATCATCCTTTAATCATCCTTTAATCAATCATCCTTTAATCATCCTTTAATCATCCTTTAATCATCCTTTAATCATCCTTTAATCATCCTTTAATCATCCTTTAATAATCCTTTAATCATCCGTTAATCATCCGTTAATCATCCGTTAATCATCCTTTAATCATCCTTTAATCATCCTTTAATCAATCATCCTTTAATCATCCTTTAATCATCCTTTAATCATCCTTTAATCACCCTTTAATCACCCTTTAATCACCCTTTAATCACCCTTTAATCATCCTTTAATCATCCTTTAATCATCCTTTAATCATCCTTTAATCACCCTTTAATCACCCTTTAATCATCCTTTAATCATCCTTTAATCACCCTTTAATCACCCTTTAATCATCCTTTAATCATCCTTTAATCATCCTTTAATCATCCTTTAATCATCCTTTAATCATCCTTTAATAATCCTTTAATCATCCTTTAACCATCCTTTAATCATCCTTTAATCATCCTTTAATCCAGGTTTGCATACGGTCAGTGAACTTTAGACGGATTTCTTTCTTTCCAACGAGTCTAGATCTTTAGAATTTGGGTCTTGGCAGCAGAAGGGTATTCGCCGCCTAGAACGCTGCTATAAAGACTGAATATTTACGTCTCTGGAACAGATTAAAGAAAACCGCGGTTTGTCAAATAAAGACTTCTTTAGATACCTCCAGCTACGTGACTTTATTAGAGCCAACCAAAAGGGAGAGTGGAATGTACCCCCCAGGTCCCCGGCCGAACATCTGTGTCCTGATGGCCAACGATGACTCAGAACCATCTCCAGGGTGTACACAGCCCTTCTGTCAACTCTGTGGACGCCAGATGTGGACAGGTCTGGGTTTAAATGGGAGGGAGAAGTGGGAATAACCACTGAGGAGCAGGCCTGAAGGGACTGGAGTAGAGATGGGGTTAACCATCAGGGCTACATCTATATCAGGGGAGTTCAACTCAGTTTTCCCAGGCTGCATCAGTGGTCTGGTTTCCCTCAAAGGGCCAATTATTAAGATCATATATATGTATTTACTTGTAATTGTATTAGATAATTGCCTCTTCACTCTATTAAAGAAGAGAAAGTACCAGAAAAAACAGAAACTTTCCTGTTTTTAAACAACCTTCGTGGCCGATTAACGAAGTCGTACAAAGACAACGTGACCAGCGTGTCTCCGTTAACTTCAACATTTATTCACTGTAAATAAATCACACCAGTCTGTGAAGCTCTGGAGGGACCACAGGAAATGAGCTGGAGACCAGATCTGGGCCCCGGGCCTCGGGTTGGACACACATGCTCTATACTCACCAGATCAGCTCCAGGCCTGTTCTTCAGGTTTCCTGCTCAAAATGACACTAAATGATAAATATCTGTTAAATATATCTGATAAATATAAATATCTCTATAATTAATACAACTGGACGTCGAGGAGTTTCAGACCTGGGTCCTAACGGTGGAGTCGCACCATGACAAATAAATGGTGTGATGAAGAGTGGTACGAGGACAGGGGCGGTCCTGGTCCTGGTCCTGGTCCTGGTCCTGGTCCTGGAGCCGGTGTGGATGCAGGATTTTGTTCCAACCAAGAAGTTACGCACCTGATTCTACTAATCAACCTCTAGAACCATTGCCAAGGTCGCACCATGACAAATAAATGGTGTGATGAAGAGTGGTACGAGGACATGAATCAGAAAAGGCTGAAACACACAGACTCGAGGCAGAACATTCATCTTTACAACGTGGACTCTACTGATTCATGCGAGCAGTGAATCCATCCATTTCATAACCACATCAAAGGCGATGAAAGGCAAAGAGTTGGACTTTCTATAGATTGTCTCACGGCAGCTGACCGAGACGTTTGACCAGGTGTGGACCTAAGAAACGTCTAGAAAGAAGATGTTTGGGATGAATTTTTCTCTCTAATTCAACATGACACTCCTTCTTCTTGGAATCTTTGTGAAGACGTGATCAGTGTTGAATTCTTTCATCAGAACATCAAGAACCAACATAAATCCACCCATTCCTTTGTTTTCTTGGGTTTTCCTGCTCTAAATGTCACACCCTGAACAACTGGAACATCTGCACAACAACAAGAGGTTTGGACATCAACCTGGAACCTAATGGAATTTGGATTTTATCCATAGAATAAAGTAATATAAATGTTACTGATAGTGACATGAGAACTAAATAAAATAGAATCATTTCCAACTACTTCCTGTCACATGACGTCATCAACAACAGAAAGAGTCATTTTATTTAGATTAGTATGACCTTTAACCCTGACATGTTTATATTTATTCTATCTTCTATCTATATCCAACAGGAATAATGTAACTCCTGTAGTTGTAGACATTAAATCTGGACATGCTGATACACAGACCAGATAAACATACACACACAAACAGGTTTAGAGTCAAAGTGGGGACCTGTGTAACGCGGCTCCACAGACTGAGGACACGGACGCGTAGATTCCTGTTCCAAACACTGAAACTCTCCACTGGCTGCAGCCTGGAGGACACAACACCACCACGCCGTCCTCCACCAGGTCAGCTCCACGGGTCACACAGGTCACCGGGTAGGGCACTGCAGCAATAAACAGCGATAAACAGCAATAAACAGCGATAAACAGCGATAAACAGCGATAAACAGCGATAAACAGTGATAAACAGCAATAAACAGCAATAAACAGTGATAAACAGCAATAAACAGCAATAAACAGCAATAAACAGCAATAAACAGCGATAAACAGCAATAAACAGCAATAAACAGCAATAAACAGCGATAAACAGCGATAAACAGCAATAAACAGCAATAAACAGCGATAAACAGCGATAAACAGCAATAATTATATATATAATGATTATATTAATATTATTATTACGTTCTCTCTACCTAAAGACCACTGCTTCCTTCAGGTCAGGGGTCAACAAGACAAAACGTTCAATTGGACCAAAAAAACAAAAAAAATAAATTTTTCTGGAGCTAAAAACATTAAAGTGACTCTTGTCATCCAGGGGTCACCTGACCCTAACGATCCTTGTCTTCCAGGGGTCACCTGACCCTAACGACCCTTGTCTTCCAGGGGTCACCTGACCCTAACGACTCTTGTCATCCAGGGGTCACCTGACCCTAACGACCCTAACGACCCTTGTCTTCCAGGGGTCACCTGACCCTAACGACTCTTGTCATCCAGGGGTCACCTGACCCTAACGACTCTTGTCATCCAGGGGTCACCTGACCCTAACGACCCTAACGACCCTCGTCTTCCAGGGATCACCTGACCCTAACGACCCTAACGACCCTCGTCTTCCAGGGGTCACCTGACCCTAACGACCCTAACGACCCTCGTCTTCCAGGGGTCACCTGACCCTAACGACCCTAACGACCCTTGTCTTCCAGGGGTCACCTGACCCTAACGACTCTTGTCATCCAGGGGTCACCTGACCCTAACGACCCTAACGACCCTTGTCTTCCAGGGGTCACCTGACCCTAACGACCCTTGTCATCCAGGGGTCACCTGACCCTAACGACTCTTGTCATCCAGGGGTCACCTGACCCTAACGACCCTAACGACCCTTGTCTTCCAGGGGTCACCTGACCCTAACGACTCTTGTCATCCAGGGGTCACCTGACCCTAACGACTCTTGTCATCCAGGGGTCACCTGACCCTAACGACCCTAACGACCCTTGTCTTCCAGGGGTCGCCTGACCCTAACGACCCTTGTCATCCAGGGGTCATCTGACCCTAGCGACCCTCGTCATCCAGGGGTCACCTGACCCTAACGACCCTCGTCATCCAGGGGTCACCTGACCCTAACGACCCTCGTCATCCAGGGGTCACCTGACCCTAACGACCCTCGTCATCCAGGGGTCACCTGACTCTAACGACCCTCGTCATCCAGGGGTCACCTGACCCTAAGGAGCCTCGTCATCCAGGGGTCACCTGACCCTAACGACCCTCGTCATCCAGGGGTCACCTGACCCTAACGACCCTCGTCATCCAGGGGTCACCTGACCCTAACGACCCTCGTCATCCAGGGGTCACCTGACCCTAACGACCCTCGTCATCCAGGGGTCACCTGACCCTAACGACTCTTGTCATCCAGGGGTCACCTGACCCTAACGACTCTTGTCATCCAGGGGTCACCTGACCCTAACGACCCTAACGACCCTTGTCTTCCAGGGGTCACCTGACCCTAACGACCCTTGTCATCCAGGGGTCATCTGACCCTAGCGACCCTCGTCATCCAGGGGTCACCTGACCCTAACGACCCTCGTCATCCAGGGGTCACCTGACCCTAACGACCCTCGTCATCCAGGGGTCACCTGACCCTAACGACCCTCGTCATCCAGGGGTCACCTGACTCTAACGACCCTCGTCATCCAGGGGTCACCTGACCCTAAGGAGCCTCGTCATCCAGGGGTCACCTGACCCTAACGACCCTCGTCATCCAGGGGTCACCTGACCCTAACGACCCTCGTCATCCAGGGGTCACCTGACCCTAACGACCCTCGTCATCCAGGGGTCACCTGACCCTAACGACCCTCGTCATCCAGGGGTCACCTGACTCTAACGACCCTCGTCATCCAGGGGTCACCTGACCCTAACGACCCTCGTCATCCAGGGGTCACCTGACCCTAACGACCCTCGTCATCCAGGGGTCACCTGACCCTAACGACCCTCGTCATCCAGGGGTCACCTGACCCTAACGACCCTCGTCATCCAGGGGTCACCTGACCCTAACGACCCTAACGACCCTCGTCATCCAGGGGTCACCTGACCCTAACGACCCCTGTCATCCAGGGGTCACCTGACTCTAACGACCCCTGTCATCCAGGGGTCACCTGACTCTAACGACCCTCGTCATCCAGGGGTCACCTGACTCTAACGACCCTTGTCATCCAGGGGTCACCTGACCCTAACGACCCTCGTCATCCAGGGGTCACCTGACCCTAACGACCCTCGTCATCCAGGGGTCACCTGACCCTAACGACCCTCGTCATCCAGGGGTCACCTGACCCTAACGACCCTCGTCATCCAGGGGTCACCTGACTCTAACGACCCTCGTCATCCAGGGGTCACCTGACCCTAACGACCCTCGTCATCCAGGGGTCACCTGACCCTAACGACCCTAACGACCCTCGTCATCCAGGGGTCACCTGACCCTAACGACCCTCGTCATCCAGGGGTCACCTGACCCTAAGGAGCCTCGTCATCCAGGGGTCACCTGACCCTAACGACCCTTGTCATCCAGGGGTCACCTGACCCTAACGACCCTCGTCATCCAGGGGTCACCTGACCCTAACGACCCTAACGACCCTCGTCATCCAGGGGTCACCTGACCCTAACGACCCCTGTCATCCAGGGGTCACCTGACTCTAACGACCCCTGTCATCCAGGGGTCACCTGACTCTAACGACCCTCGTCATCCAGGGGTCACCTGACTCTAACGACTCTTGTCATCCAGGGGTCACCTGACCCTAACGACCCTAACGACCCTTGTCTTCCAGGGGTCACCTGACCCTAACGACCCTTGTCATCCAGGGGTCACCTGACCCTAACGACTCTTGTCATCCAGGGGTCACCTGACCCTAACGACCCTAACGACCCTTGTCTTCCAGGGGTCACCTGACCCTAACGACTCTTGTCATCCAGGGGTCACCTGACCCTAACGACTCTTGTCATCCAGGGGTCACCTGACCCTAACGACCCTAACGACCCTTGTCTTCCAGGGGTCACCTGACCCTAACGACCCTCGTCATCCAGGGGTCATCTGACCCTAGCGACCCTCGTCATCCAGGGGTCACCTGACCCTAACGACCCTCGTCATCCAGGGGTCACCTGACCCTAACGACCCTCGTCATCCAGGGGTCACCTGACCCTAACGACCCTCGTCATCCAGGGGTCACCTGACTCTAACGACCCTCGTCATCCAGGGGTCACCTGACCCTAAGGAGCCTCGTCATCCAGGGGTCACCTGACCCTAACGACCCTCGTCATCCAGGGGTCACCTGACCCTAACGACCCTCGTCATCCAGGGGTCACCTGACCCTAACGACCCTCGTCATCCAGGGGTCACCTGACCCTAACGACCCTCGTCATCCAGGGGTCACCTGACCCTAACGACCCTCGTCATCCAGGGGTCACCTGACTCTAACGACCCTCGTCATCCAGGGGTCACCTGACCCTAACGACCCTCGTCATCCAGGGGTCACCTGACCCTAACGACCCTAACGACCCTCGTCATCCAGGGGTCACCTGACCCTAACGACCCTCGTCATCCAGGGGTCACCTGACCCTAAGGAGCCTCGTCATCCAGGGGTCACCTGACCCTAACGACCCTTGTCATCCAGGGGTCACCTGACCCTAACGACCCTTGTCATCCAGGGGTCACCTGACCCTAACGACCCTCGTCATCCAGGGGTCACCTGACCCTAACGACCCTAACGACCCTCGTCATCCAGGGGTCACCTGACCCTAACGACCCCTGTCATCCAGGGGTCACCTGACTCTAACGACCCCTGTCATCCAGGGGTCACCTGACTCTAACGACCCTCGTCATCCAGGGGTCACCTGACTCTAACGACCCTTGTCATCCAGGGGTCACCTGACCCTAACGACCCTCGTCATCCAGGGGTCACCTGACCCTAACGACCCTCGTCATCCAGGGGTCACCTGACCCTAACGACCCTCGTCATCCAGGGGTCACCTGACCCTAACGACCCTCGTCATCCAGGGGTCACCTGACTCTAACGACCCTCGTCATCCAGGGGTCACCTGACCCTAACGACCCTCGTCATCCAGGGGTCACCTGACCCTAACGACCCTAACGACCCTCGTCATCCAGGGGTCACCTGACCCTAACGACCCTCGTCATCCAGGGGTCACCTGACCCTAAGGAGCCTCGTCATCCAGGGGTCACCTGACCCTAACGACCCTTGTCATCCAGGGGTCACCTGACCCTAACGACCCTCGTCATCCAGGGGTCACCTGACCCTAACGACCCTAACGACCCTCGTCATCCAGGGGTCACCTGACCCTAACGACCCCTGTCATCCAGGGGTCACCTGACTCTAACGACCCCTGTCATCCAGGGGTCACCTGACTCTAACGACCCTCGTCATCCAGGGGTCACCTGACTCTAACGACCCTTGTCATCCAGGGGTCACCTGACCCTAACGACCCCTGTCATCCAGGGGTCACCTGACCCACAGACTCATGAAGTTATTGCATCAATCGAGTTAAAAACAACTCATAAACTTCATCTGAGTCTCTGTTATTGCCAACATGTTGCCATGGTGACGTGTGTTCAGATGTTTTTTCAGCGTTGTCACTCATGAACCATTGTCTAATAAAATAACTCAGAGCACCTTAAAAAACGGTTGACGACGGGAATAAAACCAGGTTTTCTGTTACAAAACAGCTGTAATTTATTGAAATGGAGTCAGAAAAACAAACTGCTGCTTTGAAACCAGCGACGGGACAAAAGCAGCTTTTCATCTGCTGCTGCCATTAGACGCAGCAGCAGCACATGAAAAGCTGCAGTTTACATTTCAGACGCTTTTTATGATTCAATATAAACACCAGGAAAAGAAAGAAGAGTTGTGAGGATCCACGGCGAGTCACAGCCAGGTTTTCAGTTTCCTGCTCCCAGAGACACGAGGGACTGAAACCTCAGAAATAAGCATCAAAGAGCCCGACACCCACGGACCGCTTATCGCCGCGGCAACAAGAAATACCACTGCTCATCTTCTACAAACCTGGAAATATTATCTGTAAAATCCCAGAAGCAGCTGAGCCACAGGAAATATTCAGGACTCACCGTTGGATTCTGAGGCGGATGATGAGCAGATCAGGAAGAAAATTCCTGCAGAGACGAGAGGAAAGAACATTAAAGTGAAAATAGACGAAAAACAACATCACTGAGAATATTTACCCAACGGCCGAAAGGTCGTGATCTCTAAAACAGACGTTTTCACAATAAAACAAGAAATTTACCTATAAAACTGAAGGAATTCACCTATAAAACAGAAGTTTTTACCTTTCAAAATAAAACAGATGAAATGTGCCTATAAAATAAAAGGAATTTACCTATAAAACAGAAAGAATTTACATAAAAAACCTTTTTTTTTTACATTTCAGAATAAAACAGAAGAAATTTTCCTAAAAAACTGAAGTTTTTTTCCCGTCACAATAAAACAAGAAATTTACTTATAAAACTTTCAAAATAAAACAGAAGAAATGTACCCAAAAAACAGATGTTATTTCCCGTCACAATAAAACAAGACATTTACCTATAAAACAAAAGGAATTTACATAAAAACATTTTTTTTTTACATTTCAGAATAAAACAGAAGGAATTTACTTATAAAACAAAAGTTTTTACCTTTCAAAATAAAACAATAAATTTACCTATAAAACAGAAGAAATTTCATATAAAACTGAAGTTTCTACCTTTCAAAATAAAACAGAAGAAATTTTCCTAAAAAACATGTTTTTCCCCGTCACAATAAAACAAGATATTTACCTATAAAACAGAAGTTTTTACCTTTCAGAATAAAACAGAAGAAATTTACCTAAAAAACAGAAGTTTTTCTTTTCACAATAAAACAGAAGGAATTTACTTATCAAACTTATAAAACAAAAGTTTTTACCTTTCAAAATAAAATAGAAGAAATTGACCTATAAAACTGAAGTTTCTTCCCGTCACAATAAAACAAGAATTTTACTTATAATTTTTTTTACCTTTCAAAATAAAACAATAAATTTACCTATAAACAGAATATTCTCACCTTTCAAAATAAAACACTAAATATATATATAATAGTCTCACCTTTCAAAATAAAACACTAAATATATATATAATATTCTCACCTTTCAAAATAAAACACTAAATACATATATAATAGTCTCACCTTTCAAAATAAAACACTAAATACATATGTAATATTCTCACCTTTCAAAATAAAACACTAAATACATATATAATATTCTCACCTTTCAAAATAAAACACTAAATACATATATAATATTCTCACCTTTCAAAATAAAACACTAAATACATATATAATAGTCTCACCTTTCAAAATAAAACACTAAATACATATATAATATTCTCACCTTTCAAAATAAAACACTAAATACATATATAATAGTCTCACCTTTCAAAATAAAACACTAAATACATATGTAATATTCTCACCTTTCAAAATAAAACACTAAATACATATATAATATTCTCACCTTTCAAAATAAAACACTAAATACATATATAATAGTCTCACCTTTCAAAATAAAACACTAAATACATATATAATATTCTCACCTTTCAAAATAAAACACTAAATACATATATAATAGTCTCACCTTTCAAAATAAAACACTAAATACATATGTAATATTCTCACCTTTCAAAATAAAACACTAAATACATATATAATATTCTCACCTTTCAAAATAAAACACTAAATATATATATATATATAATATTCTCACCTTTCAAAATAAAACACTAAATACATATATAATATTCTCACCTTTCAAAATAAAACACTAAATACATATATAATATTCTCACCTTTCAAAATAAAACACTAAATATATATATATAAATACATATATAATATTCTCACCTGTCAGCGGCAGCAGATCAAACAGACACATCTCTGCACCTGGAAAATAAAACTAATTAATAATTAATTAATATTTGAATATTTAACTGTTGATGATCACATGTTCATGTTGTTTCCTTCAGTCTGAATAAAAACAGGTTTAAACCAGTCAGAAAGTCACTGATTTTACTGAATCTATTACTGAAATACATGTGATCAGAGGAAAAACAGTCAGTAAATCAGATAATCAGTAATTTAATTATAATTCAAGGTTTCCTTGAAACAGGCAGAACAGTTATGTCAAGTAGTAACCAGTCAGTAACCAGTCAGTAACCAGTCAGTAACCAGTTAACCAGTCAGTAACCAGTTAGTAACCAGTTAGTAACCAGTCAGTAACCAGTTAACCAGTCAGTAACCAGTCAGTAACCAGTCAGTAACCAGTCAGTAACCAGTTAGTAACCAGTCAGTAACCAGTCAGTAAACAATATAAATTAACTTTAAATTAAAGCTATGAAACAAATAAACAATTAGTCAATTATTAACTTAATTAATTAATTATTAACAGTCAGTAAATTAGTTGACACACATGACACAGGAGTAATTAGTGTAAACAGTCAGTAATAAACATCCAGTCAGAAAAAAGCCAAACCAGGAAGTAAAACAGGTGTTAACACAAACAGTCAGTAAACTAGTTCCTGCACCTGATACTAGAATAAACCACAGGATACCAGTCAGCAAATACTGCTGGAGCCATGTTTACTGACTGGTTACTGGCTGGTTAACTGGTTACTGACTGGTCACTGACTGGTTACTGGCTGGTTAACTGGTTACTGACTGATTAACTGGTTACTGACTGGTTAACTGGTTACTGACTGGTCATTAACTGGTTACTGACTGGTTAACTGGTTACTGACTGGTCATTAACTGGTTACTGACTGATTAACTGGTTACTGACTGGTTAACTGGTTACTGACTGGTCATTAACTGGTTACTGACTGATTAACTGGTCACTAACTGGTCACTGACTGGTCATTAACTGGTTACTAACTGGTCATTAACTGACTGGTTACTGACTAGTTATTGATAGGTTAACTGGTTACTAACTGGTCACTGACTAGTTATTGATTGGTTAACTGGTCACTGGCTGGTCATTAACTGGTTACTGACTGGTTAACTGGTGACTGACTGGTCATTAACTGGTTACTGACTGGTTAACTGGTTACTGACTGGTCATTAACTGGTTACTGACTGGTTAACTGGTTACTGACTGGACACTGACTGGTCATTAACTGGTGACTGACTGGTTACTGACTGGTTACTAACTGGTTACTGACTGGTCATTAACTGGTTACTGACTGGTTACTAACTGGTTACTGACTGGTTAACTGGTGACTGACTGGTCATTAACTGGTGACTGACTGGTCACTGACTGGTCACTGACTGGTCATTAACTGGTTACTGACTGGTCACTGACTGGTCACTGACTGGTCATTAACTGGTCACTGACTGGTCACTGACTGGTTACTGACTGGTGACTGACTGGTGACTGACTGGTTACTGACTGGTGACTGACTGGTGACTGACTGGTGACTGACTGGTTACTGACTGGTTAACTGGTTACGGACTGGTGACTGACTGGTGACTGACTGGTTACTGACTGGTGACTGACTGGTCAGACAGTAACAATGTGTAAACCAGTTACTGGACAGTAATAAACCAGTCATCCAGTAGCTGCAGCAGCTTCCATGGACTGGTAGTAACATGGTTTCAGCAGCAGGTGGCGTCAGACTGAAGGTTCGTTAACAAACAACAGGAAACTCAAACTGATCCAGGATCCAGGATTTTTCCAGGATCGTCACCAAAATTAAATCATCGCTTCATGGAACCGTTTCCAACATTCACTGAAAATCGGACCAAAATCCGTCCAGAGGTTTTTGAGTCAGAAACAGAAAAACAGGCGGACAACAGACAAAAAAAAACAGGCGGACAGAAACAGGTGCTGGTGTAAAAACCCATCAACCAGTCGGTAAACCAGGCAGAAAACAGAACGAGTAGAGTCACAACAGTTAACTCAGAAAACCAGTCGGTCGTTACTGATTCAATCTGCCAGTCAACATAAAAACAGTCAGCAAAACTCTCAACCAGCCAGTAAGTGAAATAATCACAATCAGTGTAACAACAGCCCAGCACTAAACGAGCAGGCAGCCACAGAAACAGCCAGCAAACAGCCTCTGTTCTGTCTAATCAGTCAGTCAGAAAATCAGCCAGTCAATAAATCAGTCAGTAAACCAATCAATTACTCTATAAACTAGTCAGTCAGTCAACAAACTAATCAGAAAAACAATTAGTCAGTCGTTAAATCAATCAGTCACTC
The DNA here is from genome assembly GCA_030544235.1 of Lepturacanthus savala. Taxonomy (NCBI): domain Eukaryota; kingdom Metazoa; phylum Chordata; class Actinopteri; order Scombriformes; family Trichiuridae; genus Lepturacanthus; species Lepturacanthus savala. The sequence continues at coordinate 842,852 of CM060469.1, forward strand.
AGTAAACCAGTCAGTCAATCAGCAAATGAATTAGTCTTTAAATCAACCAGTAAACCAGTCAGCAAATGAGTCAGTTAGTAAATCAGCCAGGCAGTAAATTAGTCACTGAATATGAGTCAGGCAGTAAATTAGTGAGTAAATCAGTAAATCAGTCAGTAAATCAGCCAGTAAATCAGTCAGTAAATCAGTCAGTAAATCAGTCAGTAAATCAGTCAGTAAATCAGTCAGTAAATAATTTCCTGGTGGAACAAAGCAGTGAACTTACTGACTGTTTCTCTGTTTCTTCGTCTCTCAGACAAACTGTTGAGTTTATTCCTTGGAAGCAGCAGCAGGCGGTAAACTGGTGATGCTGAGAGAGAGAGAGGCCTTTAAATAAGCTCACACACACACACACACACACACACACACACACACACACACACACACACACACACACACACACACACCTTGCAGCAGAGGGGGAGGGGCCTCAGTGACTCTGGGACTAAAAACAATGAAAAACAGATCAGATCCAGACGTTTGACTTCTGTTTGTTATGAGTTGAATTAATTTAATAAAGAAAATACATTAATAAATTTAAACCTCATTAAAACATAGAAATAAAAAAATGAAAAATAAAAAATAAAAATAACAAAGAGAAACCAGAAATATTCAATTGTTCCAACGTGCCAATGAATCATAGCTGCATTTTATTCTGAAATTTATTCATTTATTTATATAATTTTATAATAGAATAATTGTTGTTTGTGTGTTTTTGATGTTGTTTTTCCATCCTTGTTGTTTTCTTTGGAAACTCCAACTTCCTCCGGATCAATAAAGTGAATCTAATCTGATCTAATCGAATCGAATTTAATCGGAAACATGTGAACGGACTGAGAACCACGTACAACTGAATTAAAGCTCAGTTCAGCTGTTTTTCCACCGGTTGTTCTGGGCGGAGCCAAAACAACAAACAACGCTTCAAACAGGCGGTAGGTGGGATTTTCAAAATAAAGTTCGGAGGTCACCGTTTCTGAACATTCACATAAAATCAACATGAACTTTATTCTTGTTACCGTTAATTAACGTGTTACAGGTTAATGGAGATCGTTAAGTCATAAGTTATAATTCTGTTGTTCCAGACAAATAATTTAAGTCTCTTTGATTTTTGGAACCAACTAAGATGCTGAAATGATCCTAAACATTTTAAGGTTTTAACGTTAAGACTCAGTTTGTTCAACGCAGATAAATTCAGTTTATTAATAATTAATATAATTATATCATCAGCAAAGAGGTTTGTTTTTAACCAGCCCACAAAAGTCAAAGGGAACATGAGGAATCCTTGTTTACTGGTTACTGACTGGTTACTGACTGGTTACTGACTGGTTACTGACTGGTTACCTGGTTACTGACTGGTTATTGACTGGTTACCTGGTTACTGACTGGTTACCTGGTTACTGACTGGTTACTGACTGGTTACCTGGTTACTGACTGGTTACTGACTGGTTACTGACTGGTTACTGACTGGTTACTGACTGGTTACCTGGTTACTGACTGGTTACCTGGTTACTGACTGGTTACTGACTGGTTACTGACTGGTTACTGACTGGTTACCTGGTTACTGACTGGTTACTGACTGGTTACTGACTGGTTACTGACTGGTTACTGACTGGTTACCTGGTTACTGACTGGTTACTGACTGGTTACTGACTGGTTACTGACTGGTTACCTGGTTACTGACTGGTTACTGACTGGTTACTGACTGGTTACCTGGTTACTGACTGGTTACCTGGTTACTGACTGGTTACTGACTGGTTACTGACTGGTTACCTGGTTACTGACTGGTTACTGACTGGTTACTGACTGGTTACTGACTGGTTACCTGGTTACTGACTGGTTACTGACTGGTTACTGACTGGTTACTGACTGGTTACTTGGTTACTGACTGGTTACTGACTGGTTACTGACTGGTTACTGGCTGGTTACTGGCTGGTTACTGACTGGTTACCTGGTTACTGACTGGTTACTGACTGGTTACCTGGTTACTGACTGGTTACTGACTGGTTACTGACTGGTTACCTGGTTACTGACTGGTTACTGACTGGTTACCTGGTTACTGACTGGTTACTGGCTGGTTACTGACTGGTTACCTGGTTACTGACTGGTTACTGACTGGTTACTGACTGGTTACCTGGTTACTGACTGGTTACTGACTGGTTACCTGGTTACTGACTGGTTACTGACTGGTTACTGACTGGTTACCTGGTTACTGACTGGTTACTGACTGGTTACTGACTGGTTACCTGGTTACTGGCTGGTTACTGACTGGTCAACTGGTTCCTACCTGTATGGGACAGGTCACCTGACCCTCCCTGTCAGTGACATCATCATGATCAACAACACCTGTAATGACTGAATATTTAAAACTAAATGGATCCGACAGGTTTGTAACCTGCAGCTGCAGGAGGTTTCTGGCTGGTGTGGGAGGAGGGGGCGGGGCTTAGGGTCACCTGGGGAATGTGAGGAGCGGCGTACCTGTACCTGTCGACAGGTGAACGGCAGCAGGAAGGAATTCTAGTTTGGCTGAAGGCCAGAAAAAAACAAGGAGGGAAAAAAACTGAGAGGAATGTAGCAGAGAGAGGATATTTAATATTTATTATATGTAATATTTATTATATTTAATATTTATTATATTTAATATTTATTATATGTAATATTTAGTATATTTAATATTTATTATGTTTAATATTTATTATATTTAATATTTATTATGTTTAATATTTATTATATTTAATATTTAGTATATTTAATATTTATTATGTTTAATATTTATTATTATATGTAATATTTAGTATGTTTAATATTTATTATTATATGTAATATTTATTATATTTAATATTAATATATTTAATATTTATTATATTTAATATTTATTATATTTATATTTATTATTAGATTAAATATATATTATTAAACAATTAATATTGAATATTATATTTAATATTTATCAATTAATATTTAATACTTAATATTATTTTACACTTGTGGACAATAATAAATTACAATGAATCTGCTTCACATGGAAAATCAACATGAAACTAAAAACTAACATTTATTATTTAACACTTAACATTTAATTAATTAATGCTAATTAATTAATTAGCATTTCATATTTAACATTGAAATTTAATATTTGACATTTGACCTTTGACCTTTAACAAAGAGACAGACACAGAAAACTCCCATTAAACAGCTTCACATAATAAAGTTTGTTTCTCTGTGTTTTGCAGCAGCTTCAGTCATTACTCGGCTGTTGCCGGGCAGATTTCCAGCTTCGTATCAGCAGCATCTTTGTCTCCTGCAGCTGCTCCGATAACAACAATGGACGATTATTAACGTTTCTCTGGTTCCTCTGAGGATGAGATTTTATTAAAAGCAGCAGCTTCTCTGCTTTTAACTTAGATCATAATAAACTTATGGATTTGATTAAAATGAAAATAACTGATTCTTTTCACTGGGACCTGCTGGAAGCCACTGAAGGACCTCTGTGGGTCCCAGACCACAGGTTGAGAACCGCTGGTTCCAGGCAGCATCACTGGGTTCAACTGGTTTTATTATTGGAGGGTGAAAAATACGACTGAAGCATTTCTATTGGAGGTTATTCAACTGGCTCCTGTTCCTCAGAGGATGAATCCTACTGACTCCTGTTCCTCAGCGGATGAATCCTACTGACTCCTATTCCTCAGAGGATGAACCCTACTGACTCCTATTCCTCAGAGGATGAACCCTACTGACACCTGTTCCTCAGCGGATGAATCCTACTGACTCCTATTCCTCATAAGATGAACCCCACTGACTCCTATTCCTCAGAGGATGAACCCTACTGGCTCCTGTTCCTCAGAGGATGAACCCTACTGACTCCTATTCCTCAGAGGATGAACACTACTGACTCCTGTTCCTCAGAGGATGAACCCCACTGACTCCTGTTCCTCATAAGATGAACCCCACTGACTCCTATTCCTCATAAGATGAACCCCACTGACTCCTATTCCTCAGAGGATGAACCCTACTGACTCCTGTTCCTCATAAGATGAAACCCACTGACTCCTATTCCTCAGAGGATGAACCCTACTGGCTCCTGTTCCTCAGAGGATGAATCCCACAGACTCATGTTCCTCAGAGGATGAACCCCACTGACTCCTGTTCCTCAGAGGATGAACCCACTGACTCCTGTTCCTCAGAGGATGAACCCCACTGACTCCTGTTCCTCAGAGGATGAACCCCACTGACTCCTGTTCCTCAGAGGATGAACCCCACTGACTCCTGTTCCTCAGAGGATGAACCCACTGACTCCTGTTCCTCAGAGGATGAACCCCACTGACTCCTGTTCCTCAGAGGATGAACCCCACTGACTCCTGTTCCTCAGAGGATGAACCCCACTGACTCCTGTTCCTCAGAGGATGAACCCCACTGACTCCTGTTCCTCAGAGGATGAACCCCACTGACTCCTGTTCCTCAGAGGATGAACCCCACTGACTCCTGTTCCTCATAAGATGAACCCCACTGACTCCTATTCCTCAGAGGATGAACCCCACTGACTCCTATTCCTCATAAGATGAAACCCACTGACTCCTATTCCTCAGAGGATGAACCCTACTGGCTCCTGTTCCTCAGAGGATGAATCCCACAGACTCATGTTCCTCAGAGGATGAATCCCACTGACTCCTGTTCCTCAGAGGATGAACCCACTGACTCCTGTTCCTCAGAGGATGAACCCACTGACTCCTGTTCCTCAGAGGATGAACCCTACAGTTGATTGTCTGACGCCATCACAACCTGTCCAAGAGTCAACACGTCAACTACTGGATGAATTACTATGAAATATTTTTCACAGATTCCTGTTCCTCAGAGGATGAACGGTTCTATCTTTAGTTTTTCATCTGCTCTGATTCCTGACGCGTCCAGGACTCTGATTAACGAGCGAATTCACCGTCGTCCCGGAGGAGGGAAGTCGATCCGGACCCGGATTTGTAGAAACCGGCGAGGGAGTCCAGCGGATCCCAGACCGGTATCGTCTTCCACCTGGATTTAGAGTAAATGCTCCGAATAACTTTCCCCGGGTTTATCACCTGAGACGCAGGTTTCAGAGACACCGGATCTGTGTCAGCGAGTCTCAGAACAAACGGGGTCTTTGTGCGAAGCAGCAGGATCCGGAATCCACGGGCAGGACCCTGCAGGACTCAGCCAGGACCCGGACCACATCAGATTAGACCACAAGTGTTTACACGGCCGCAGAAAAACATGTGAGGGTTCAGCCGAGGTCGCAGGAAGAGACAGAACATTCATCTATTTGGTGAAATTAGTCCAATATCCATGAAATGATCGGATTCCATCAGAAGAAAAACCGGCTTCATTCAGGTCATTTGGTCATTTTTATATATTTCTAAGAAAATCAGACTGAACATTAATCTGCCAGTGGAATATTTAACTTTTAAAAATCTGACCGGATCCCTGAAATAAAACAGAGTGGCACCTCCTCGTTCACGGAGGATCTGCAGAGTCACAAACTAAAAATTATAAAACATCTTTTTCCATCTAATATAACAGTATATATATCATAGTGAGTCCAGCTGAGAACATGTGTTTCAGCTCCTGGAGGGCACTTTAATACATGTTGTAACTCCTAAAGGGCACTTTAGCACTGTTTTAGTTTCCAAGACGACACTTTAACATGTGTTTAGCTCCTAAAGGGCACTTTAGCACTGTTTTAGTTTCCAAGACGACACTTTAACATGTGTTTAGCTCCTAGAGGGCACTCTACCATATGTTTTAGCTCCTAGAGGGCACTTTAATACATATTTTGGCTTCCAAGCGGGCACTTTAACACATCTTTAGGTCCTAGAGGGCACTTTAGCGCTTGTTTTAGCTCATAGAGGGCCCTCGAAGAGCTAAAGTGCTAGAGGGCACACACTAGAGGGCACTTTAGCATGTGTTAGCTTCCAAAAGGGCACTTTAACACATGTTTTGGCTATTAGAGGGCACTTTAACATGCATTTTAGCTCCCTAGGGGGCAGATAACTGTGTGTTTTGGCTCCTAGAGGGCACCCTAACATATGTTTTAGTGCCTAGAGGGCACTTTAGCACAAGTCTTGGCTTCCAAGAAAACACTTTAACAGTGTTTTAGGTCCTAGAGGGCACTTTAGCATGTGTTAGCTTCCAAAAGGGCACTTTAACACATGTTTTGGCTACTAGAGGGCACTTTAGCACATGTTTTAACTCCTAAAGGGCACTCTAACATCCATTATAGCTTCCAAAAGGGCACTTTAACACATCTTTAGCTCCTAGAAGGCACTTTAGCATGTGTTAGCTTCCAAAAGGGCACTTTAGCACATGTTTTAACTCCTAAAGGGCACTCTAACATGCATTATAGCTCCTTAGGGGCCACATAACTATGTGTTGTGGCTCCTAGAGGGCACCCTAACATATGTTTTAGTGCCTAGAGGGCACTTTAGCACAAGTCTTGGCATCTATGGGGCATTTTAGAATGTCTTGTAGCTGCTATGGGGCACTTTAACACACATCTTAGCTACTGAGGGGGCACATAACCTCATTTTGGGCACTTTAACACTCAGTTTTGGTTGTGTCCGTTCTGGGCTCCTGTAGAAACACATTTCAATCATTTTGTGAGTGAATTATAAACTAATTTAAACAAACTCAGGAATATTTTGACAGATGCTGCTGAATCTGCAGCAGCAAAAATCACCATCTAATAACGTGACACTGATATTAGAGTTTAATTAGCAGCAGCTGGATTTACAGCTTCTAATGAAGCAGAATATTCACCTTAATAATAAAATAAAAGCTGCATTTCACACTAAAAACAGCTTCAGCAGCAGGAGACCAATCCTTTAATGATGTGTTTCCATCAGCCGTCGTCACATCTGTTCTTCATCTTTTATTTTTATTAAATCACATCATCTTTATTACGGTTGATGTTAATTCAAGCTGAGACACAGCAGCATTAAACCGAGTGTTTCTGGATGTTTCCAGCAGGAAATAAAAAAACTGAAACTGAACTCCCACGTTGAGCAGCTGACAGTCACGAGGGCGTGTGTGTGTGTGTGTGTGTGTGTGT
>CM060469.1:854965-862465 GCA_030544235.1 Lepturacanthus savala
ACACGATGGCCTGAAACAACAAATCAACATCAGGAACAACAGGAACCTGATTCTGGAGTCCAGAACCTGAACCAGAACCTGAACCTGAACCTGAAGAACCAGAACCAGAACCTGAACCTGAACCTGAAGAACCAGAACCTGAACCTTAGGATCAGGGACCCAAAGTTTTGTTTAGACAACTTGAATATTTCTAACTTGTTTTCTAACTTGAGTCATGTGACCTACAGGTTGGGGTCATGTCACCTACAGGTTGGAGTCATGTGACCTACAGGTTGGGGTCATGTCACCTACAGGTTGGGGTCATGTGACCTACAGGTTGGGGTCATGTGACCTACAGGTTGGGGTCATGTCACCTACAGGTTGGAGTCATGTGACCTACAGGTTGGGGTCATGTCACCTACAGGTTGGGGTCATGTGACCGACAGGTTGGGGTCATGTCACCTACAGGTTGGAGTCATGTGACCTACAGGTTGGAGTCATGTCACCTACAGGTTGGGGTCATGTCACCTACAGGTTGGAGTCATGTCACCTACAGGTTGGAGTCATGTCACCTACAGGTTGGGGTCATGTCACCTACAGGTTGGGGTCATGTCACCTACAGGTTGGAGTCATGTCACCTACAGGTTGGAGTCATGTGACCGACAGGTTGGAGTCATGTGACCGACAGGTTGGGGTCATGTCACCTACAGGTTGGGGTCATGTCACCTACAGGTTGGGGTCATGTCACCTACAGGTTGGGGTCATGTCACCTACACGTTGGGGTCATGTCACCTACAGGTTGGAGTCATGTGACCTACAGGTTGGAGTCATGTGACCTACAGGTTGGGGTCATGTGACCTACAGGTTGGAGTCATGTGACCTACAGGTTGGAGTCATGTGACCTACAGGTTGGAGTCATGTGACCTACAGGTTGGGGTCATGTGACCTACAGGTTGGAGTCATGTGACCTACAGGTTGGGGTCATGTGACCTACAGGTTGGGGTCATGTGACCTCCAGGTTGGGGTCATGTCACCTACAGGTTGGGGTCATGTCACCTACAGGTTGGGGTCATGTGACCTCCAGGTTGGGGTCATGTCACCTACAGGTTGGGGTCATGTGACCTACAGGTTGGGGTCATGTCACCTACAGGTTGGGGTCATGTCACCTACAGGTTGGGGTCATGTCACCTACAGGTTGGGGTCATGTCACCTACAGGTTGGAGTCATGTCACCTACAGGTTGGAGTCATGTGACCTCCAGGTTGGGGTCATGTCACCTACAGGTTGGGGTCATGTCACCTACAGGTTGGGGTCATGTGACCTACAGGTTGGGGTCATGTCACCTACAGGTTGGGGTCATGTCACCTCCAGGTTGGGGTCATGTCACCTCCAGGTTGGAGTCATGTGACCTACAGGTTGGGGTCATGTGACCTCCAGGTTGGGGTCATGTCACCTACAGGTTGGGGTCATGTGACCTACAGGTTGGGGTCATGTCACCTCCAGGTTGGGGTCATGTCACCTCCAGGTTGGAGTCATGTGACCTACAGGTTGGAGTCATGTCACCTACAGGTTGGAGTCATGTGACCTACAGGTTGGGGTCATGTGACCTACAGGTTGGGGTCATGTGACCTCCAGGTTGGGGTCATGTGACCTCCAGGTGGCAGCATCACAGATATAAATGAAGACTTCCTGTTCTTGACATGAACTGATTGATCGATCAGGCTGGAGCTGATCGATGGACCTGAAGCAGCAGAGAAGGTTCCACTCACCTCCTGAAACGGGTTCTTGTTCCTGGGAATGGAGCTGCAGAGGAAGAGGAGGAGTGAAGAAGATGAAGATGGTTTTAAAACTCAACATCAGAAATTTAGCAAAGACGTTCAGTCATCAGGCTGTAAATGTTTAAATCAGATCATCATCTGCATAGAAACGGACCGAGATTAGTAGAAAACTACAGAAAATGATCCTTGAAGTAAAAATTCTGTTAGAATTTGATGAATAAATAGGTATTTTAATGAATAAATAGGTATTTTAATGAATAAAGTGATATTTTAATAAATAAAGTGACATTTTATGGTCGAACCTCTCGCTGCCGCGCAGCATCTTGGGGTCAAAGTATCGATAGTCGTCGGTTTCCTGTAAAATCAGAAAAAATCATCAATAAACAACAATAGAATAATAGAAATGTTGATCAGCTCATTAATATTCACACTTCTAATACTAAATAAATTGTACTGCAGTAATATTGTACTGTAACAATACTACTAGTAATCTGCAGTAATATTGTACTGTAACAATACTACTAGTAATCTGCAGTAATATTGCAGTATTGTAGTAGCTCTCTACTAAATAATATTAATAATAGTAATAATAATAATAATAGTAATATAGTAGTAGTAGTAGAATATTATTATATAACATTATTATATAATACGACTATAGAATATTATTATATAACATTATTATATAATACGACTATAGAATATTATTATATAACATTATTATATAATACGACTATAGAATATTATTATATAACATTATATAATACGACTATAGAATATTATTATATAACATTATTATATAATACGACTATAGAATATTATTATATAACATTATTATATAATACGACTATAGAATATTATTATATAACATTATTATATAATACGACTATAGATTATTATTATATAACATTATATAATACGACTATAGAATATTATTATATAACATTATTATATAATACGACTATAGAATATTATTATATAACATTATATAATAAGACTATAGAATATTATTATATAACATTATGATATAATACGACTATAGAATATTATTATATAACATTATATAATAAGACTATAGAATATTATTATATAACATTATATAATACGACTATAGAATATTATTATATAACATTATATAATACGACTATAGAATATTATTATATAACATTATATAATACGACTATAGAATATTATTATATAACATTATATAATACGACTATAGAATATTATTATATAACATTATGATATAATACGACTATAGAATATTATTATATAACATTATGATATAATACGACTATAGAATATTATTATATAACATTCTATAATACGACTATAGAATATTATTATATAACATTATATAATACGACTATAGAATATTATTATATAACATTATATAATACGACTATAGAATATTATTATATAACATTATGATATAATACGACTATAGAATATTATTATATAACATTATGATATAATACGACTATAGAATATTATTATATAACATTCTATAATACGACTATAGAATATTATTATATAACATTATATAATACGACTATAGAATATTATTATATAACATTATATAATACGACTATAGAATATTATTATATAACATTATATAATACGACTATAGAATATTATTATATAACATTATGATATAATACGACTATAGAATATTATTATATAACATTATGATATAATACGACTATAGAATATTATTATATAACATTATATAACACGACTATAGAATATTATTATATAACATTATATAATACGACTATAGAATATTATTATATAACATTATATAATACGACTATAGAATATTATTATATAACATTATTATATAACACGACTATAGAATATTATTATATAACATTATTATATAATACGACTATAGAATGTTATTATATAACATTATTATATAACACGACTATAGAATATTATTATATAACATTATATAATACGACTATAGAATATTATTATATAACATTATATAATACGACTATAGAATATTATTATATAACATTATATAATACGACTATAGAATATTATTATATAACATTATGATATAATACGACTATAGAATATTATTATATAACATTCTATAATACGACTATAGAATATTATTATATAACATTATATAATACGACTATAGAATATTATTATATAACATTATATAATACGACTATAGAATATTATTATATAACATTATTATATAATACGACTATAGAATATTATTATATAACATTATGATATAATACGACTATAGAATATTATTATATAACATTATGATATAATACGACTATAGAATATTATTATATAACATTCTATAATACGACTATAGAATATTATTATATAACATTATATAATACGACTATAGAATGTTATTATATAACATTATTATATAACACGACTATAGAATATTATTATATAACATTATTATATAATACGACTATAGAATGTTATTATATAACATTATTATATAACACGACTATAGAATATTATTATATAACATTATATAATACGACTATAGAATATTATTATATAACATTATATAATACGACTATAGAATATTATTATATAACATTATATAATACGACTATAGAATATTATTATATAACATTCTATAATACGACTATAGAATATTATTATATAACATTATATAATACGACTATAGAATATTATTATATAACATTATATAATACGACTATAGAATATTATTATATAACATTATTATATAATACGACTATAGAATATTATTATATAACATTATGATATAATACAACTATAGAATATTATTATATAACATTCTATAATACGACTATAGAATATTATTATATAACATTATATAATACGACTATAGAATATTATTATATAACATTATTATATAATACGACTATAGAATATTATTATATAACATTATTATATAATACGACTATAGAATATTATTATATAACATTATATAATACGACTATAGAATGTTATTATATAACATTATTATATAATACGACTATAGAATGTTATTATATAACATTATTATATAACACGACTATAGAATATTATTATATAACATTATTATATAATACGACTATAGAATGTTATTATATAACATTATATAATACGACTATAGAATATTATTATATAACATTATTATATAATACGACTATAGAATATTATTATATAACATTATATAATACGACTATAGAATATTATTATATAACATTATATAATACGACTATAGAATATTATTATATAACATTATATAATACGACTATAGAATATTATTATATAACATTATATAATATGACTATAGAATATTATTATATAATAATGTTATATAACATTAATGTAGTAACATCTGGATCTGATGAAAATAAAAACAGCTGCAGGAAAATGTGTCCATTTATATGATGGAGAGAAGAGAATAACACACACACACACACACACACACACACACACACACACACACACACACACACACACACACACAGAATAAAACAAACACACACAGAGGAAACAGATTCAACAGAAACTGAACTTTCAGGAGCTTCAGACGTCCTGAATTTACTCAACACATCCCATCATTACCTCAGAATACATGTAGAGAACAATAGGAACATTTACCACACACACACACACACACACACACACACACACACACACACACACACACACACACACACACACACACACACACACAGATCTGATAGGAGGAGAATGTCTCTTCTTTTCCTTTCATCTTCATCCAGTCGTCTCTCTCCTCCAGATTTACAACAACAAGAGCTTTGTGAGTCGACTGTAACTCCAGACGCTGAGAAACCTCCTGGCTGAGTGTGTGTGAGTGTGTGTGTGTGTGTGTGTGTGTGTGTTCTGTGGGAATAACTCGTGCATTGATAGTTTATTTTAAAAGCAACAAACTCACCGGGTGTGACTTCATCTCCATCAGATTGTCCAGGATCCGAGTGACCGGAAGGTTCTGGAGAAATTTAAATAAAGTCACTTTACTTCCTGAAATTAAATTTATCCACTGACAGAAAATCAACTGGACATGATTTTAATTAAATATTAGAATAGTTTATTTTATATATCATATTATAGAGTTTTGGTCAATTTTAAACAGAAATGACAAACGATCTTTGACAAAATGAGTTTCAAACGTCCCAGAGAGATTAGACTTTATACGCAGTAATTTACTCATTATTTACTTTTATTATCACTAATTGATTCTAATTAATTCTTGTTAATTGACTGAAGAAGAGTCGCATCATGTTCTTTGTTCTGCAGCTTTAGATGAAGGAGAATCTGAAGAAAAGTTTAGTTTTTGTTGGAGAAAGTTTGGTTCTCAGCACATTTGGAAAGAGAGAGAGTAAATATACAGCTGCAGTGTGTGTGTGTGTGTGTGTGTGTGTGTGTGTGTGTGTGTGTGTGTGTGTGTGTCTGTAATGTGTGTGTGTGTGTGTGTGTGTGTGTGTCTGTAATGTGTGTGTGTGTGTGTCTGTAATGTGTGTGTGTGTCTGAGTGAGTGTCAGAGAGTGGAAGAAGACAGTAAATATCCTCAATAGCTTTGTCTGGACGGAGTGTGTGTGTGTGTAATGTATGTGTGTGTGTATGTGTGTGTGTGTGTGTGTGTGTGTGTGTGTGTTCTGTCAGCTCCATCAGACGTCACAGTTTGACTTCAGCTGCTTTAAGCTCAGCTTCTGTATGAAGAAAACAGACACCACCTCCCTGTGTGTGTGTGTGTGTGTGTGTGTGTGTGTGTGTGTGTGTGTGTGTGTGTGTGTGTGATGACCTGTTAGTCAGAGACTCTAAACCCTGAAATAGTTTCCATCCTGATGTGTTGAACATTAACCACAAACACTGAGCTGAGACCTGGCGACATCACTGGTGATGTCACACCTGGTGATGTCATACCTGGTGATGTCACACCTGGTGATGTCATACCTGGTGATGTCACACCTGGTGATGTCATACCTGGTGATGTCATACCTGGCGACATCACAGCTGGTGATGTCACACCTGGCGACATCACACCTGGTGATGTCCCACCTGGTGATGTCATACCTGGCGACATCACACCTGGCGACATCACAGCTGGTGATGTCACACCTGGCGACATCACCTGAGGAGGTCACACCTGGCGACGTCACACCTGGCGATGTCACACCTGGTGATGTCACACCTGGCGACGTCACACCTGGTGATGTCACACTTGGTGATGTCACACCTGGCGATGTCACACCTGATGATGTCACACTTGGTGATGTCACACCTGGCGATGTCATACCTGGTGATGTCACACCTGGCGATGTCATACCTGGTGACATCACAGCTGGTGATGTCACACCTGGCGACATCACCTGAGGAGGTCACACCTGGCGACGTCACACCTGGCGATGTCACACCTGGTGATGTCACACCTGGCGACGTCACACCTGGTGATGTCACACCTGGTGATGTCACACTTGGTGATGTCACACCTGGCGATGTCACACCTGATGATGTCACACTTGGTGATGTCACACCTGGCGATGTCATACCTGGTGATGTCACACCTGGCGATGTCATACCTGGTGACATCACACCTGGCGACGTCACAGCTGGTGATGTCACACCTGGCGACATCACCTGAGGAGGTCACACCTGGCGACGTCACACCTGGCGATGTCACACCTGGTGATGTCACACCTGGCGACGTCACACCTGGTGATGTCACACCTGGTGATGTCACACTTGGTGATGTCACACCT
>CM060469.1:867465-874965 GCA_030544235.1 Lepturacanthus savala
GGTCCACAGATCGAGCTGAGCTGATTCTGGCTGCAGAAAAGTTGGAGATGACGTCGACGCAATCGATCAAAAGGTGAAAAAAAGAAAAAAAGTAAGTCTGAACGTGTCTCTGCAGGTCTCAGGAGTCACTGAAGACCAGGAAAAACAATCAGCATCTGTCTTCAGATACAAGGAGGAAGGTCTGCAACGTGACTTTAACAAAGGAGACAGGAGACAAGGAGACAGGAGATAAGGAGACAAGGGAGGAGACAAGGAAAGAGACAGGAGACAGGAGAGGAGACAGGAGACAAGGAGGAAGGTCTGCAACGTGACTTTAACAAAGGAGACAGGAGACAAGGAGACAGGAGATAAGGAGACAGGAGATAAGGAGACAAGGGAGGAGACAAGGGAGGAGACAAGGGAGGAGACAAGGAGACAGGAGAGGAGGCAAGGAGAGGAGACAGGAGAGGAGACAGGAGACAAGGGAGGAGACAAGAGAGGAGACAAGGAGACAAGGGAGGAGACAGGAGAGGAGACAAGGAGACAAGGGAGGAGACAGAGGAGGAGGAGACAGGAGGAGGAGACAGGAGGAGGAGACAGGAGGAGGAGACAGGAGACAATGAAGGAGACAAGAGAGGAGACAAGGAGAGGAGACAGGAGACAAGGGAGGAGACAGGAGACAAGGGAGGAGACAGGAGAGGAGACAAGGAGACAAGGGAGGAGACAGAGGAGGAGGAGACAGGAGGAGGAGACAGGAGGAGGAGACAGGAGGAGGAGGAGACAGGAGACAATGAAGGAGACAAGAGAGGAGACAAGGAGACAGGAGAGGAGACAAGAGAGGAGACAAGGAGACAGGAGAGGAGGCAAGGAGACAGGAGAGGAGACAGGAGAGGAGACAGGAGACAAGGGAGGAGACAGGAGACAAGGGAGGAGACAGGGAGAGGAGACAAGGAGACAAGGAGAGGAGACAGAGGAGGAGGAGACAGGAGGAGGAGACAAGAGAGGAGACAAGGAGAGGAGACAAGGAGACAAGGGAGGAGACAGGAGGAGGAGACAGGAGGAGGAGACAGGAGGAGGAGGACTGTATCAGGATGAATTAAACTGTGAATTCGTCTCCTGAGTCACAGAGAAGCAGGAAAATCCATCAGATACAACGTGACTGAGTTAAAGCTGCAGCTCAGAGACAGAGACAGAGACAGAGGAGCTTTAAAACGGAAAAAACAGTAAAAAACAGGAAAACAAACCAAAAAGTTAGACGAGGCGTTACCATGGAAACACAGAGACGTTTACAGACCAACAGGAAAACTGGAAGAACCTGGAGAAAACCCTAAAAACTCATGTTATCAACTGGTTTTATATTAATATACAGAGTCAATGTTTAAAAGTCTGCATTCTAAAAAGGTACAAATGGACTTTAAAGACCATTTACTCATCTCAACTAAACATATTTTATCTAGTTTTTTTATATTTTCCATTATTCCACATAAAAAGCAGAAGATGAATGAATTTATTAACATTCATATATTAATTTGGATTAAACGTCGTCTGCTGCAGTGAAACTACAGGATTGACCCTAAAATGTGGACATGACTCAAATGATCTGTATTTATTCTAAAGTCTCTGTTTTCCTACAGCGACTTTACACTTGAACGCATCACTATGGCTATTATATCATAGATTAATCTATTGGTTATTGGAATGATTAATCATAAATAAAGACCAACAGTCCACCACACAGAGATCATTGTTTCACTGTTATAACAACGATTTGCAGCATTGACCCTGATATTCCTGATATTCCTGATATTCCTGATATTCCTGATATTCGTGCTCCCTGCAGGATGAACCGTCACATCCAGCCTCTAACATCGCCGTGAACTCCCTGAAGTTGCACTTTCCTCCTCAAAAAAAAACAGAAAAGCAGCCGTTGGAGGAGAATGAGGAGCATTATCCTGCTGTGGTTTTGATTTCCCGGACCCTTCAGGTCCTCCGCGTCTCCTCGGAGTCCTGGAAGAACCGCAGGAGGATCTCGGAGGCTTCCAGATCCCCCACAGTCAGGTCCCGTCTCTGTTTCCCCGGCAGGAGGTTCTTATTTAGTCGGGATTAAACGACCGCAGCAGGAAAACAACTCGTATCACCTCCTCACCGCTGACTCATCCACGCCAACATCAGAAATAAGTGAACACCGGGAACAATGGTTCCCGTTCAGGACCCGCATGGATCCGCCAGCTTCAGGACTCGGTATCATCCTGTGACCTCACCGTGTTCCGCTGGCTTTGATTTACTCACAGCAGCACATTCTAAACGCTGGAAAAGAGGCAGCGTTTGAAGACTTTAATCGAATTTTCTGTTTTAAAGACGTTGAGTGAAAGCAACGTTGGCCTGAAGGAAATCAACTTAAAAACTGGACGCGTTGAAAACAGACGATTCAGAAGCTGTCGGATCATTGGATGAAGCTGGAAAATCTCTGCATGATTCAAACAGAGTGAATGAAAAGACTGAATCACAGTGATAAGAACAAACCAAACCGTTACTGTTGTTTTCTGATCATTCACTTTATGGCTGTTAGAGGATCACAGCCGGAGCTGGACCTTACCAATATGGCTGCCGCTGAAGGACATCGGTACATGGACTGATCCGCCCCCCCTTGACCTCAGTAACTACACCAGTAACTACACCAGTAACTACACCAGTAACTACACCAGTAACTACACCAGTAACTACACCTGTAACTACACCAGTAACCACCTCAGTAACTACACCAGTAACTACACCAGTAACTACACCAGTAACTACACCAGTAACTACACCTGTAACTACACCAGTAACTACACCAGTAACTACACCAGTAACTACACCAGTAACTACACCTGTAACTACACCTGTAACTACACCAGTAACCACCTCAGTAACTACACCAGTAACTACACCAGTAACTACACCAGTAACTACACCAGTAACTACACCAGTAACTACACCAGTAACCACCTCAGTAACTACACCAGTAACCACCTCAGTAACTACACCAGTAACTACACCAGTTACTACACCAGTAACTACACCAGTAACTACACCTGAAACTACACCAGTAACTACACCAGTAACCACCTCAGTAACTACACCAGTAACCACCTCAGTAACTACACCAGTAACTACACCAGTAACTACACCTGTAACTACACCTGTAACTACACCAGTAACTACACCAGTAACTACACCAGTAACCACCTCAGTAACTACACCTGTAACTACACCAGTAACTACACCAATAACTACACCAGTAACTACACCAGTAACTACACCAGTAACCACCTCAGTAACTACACCTGTAACTACACCAGTAACTACACCAGTAACCACCTCAGTAACTACACCAGTAACTACACCAGTAACTACACCAGTAACCACCTCAGTAACTACACCTGTAACTACACCAGTAACTACACCAGTAACTACACCAGTAACCACCTCAGTAACTACACCTGTAACTACACCAGTAACTACACCAGTAACTACACCAGTAACCACCTCAGTAACTACACCAGTAACTACACCAGTAACTACCTCAGTAACTACACCAGTAACTACCTCAGCAACTACACCAGCAACTACACCAGTAACTACACCTGTAACTACCTCAGTAACTACACCAGTAACTACCTCAGTAACTACACCAGTAACTACACCTGTAACTACACCTGTAACTACACCAGTAACTACACCAGTAACCACCTCAGTAACTACACCTGTAACTACACCAATAACTACACCAGTAACCACCTCAGTAACTACACCTGTAACTACACCAGTAACTACACCAGTAACTACACCAGTAACCACCTCAGTAACTACACCAGTAACTACACCAGTAACTACACCAGTAACTACACCTGTAACTACACCAGTAACTACCTCAGTAACTACACCAATAACTACACCAGTAACTACCTCAGTAACTACACCAGTAACTACCTCAGTAACTACACCAGTAACTACACCAGTAACTACACCAGTAACTACACCAGTAACTACACCAGTAACTACACCAATAACTACACCAGTAACCACCTCAGTAACTACACCTGTAACTACACCAGTAACTACACCAGTAACTACACCAGTAACCACCTCAGTAACTACACCAGTAACTACACCAGTAACTACACCTGTAACTACACCAGTAACTACCTCAGTAACTACACCAATAACTACACCAGTAACTACCTCAGTAACTACACCAGTAACTACCTCAGTAACTACACCAGTAACTACACCTGTAACTACACCAGTAACTACCTCAGTAACTACACCAGTAACTACACCTGTAACTACACCAGTAACTACCTCAGTAACTACACCAGTAACTACACCTGTAACTACACCAGTAACTACCTCAGTAACTACACCAGTAACTACACCTGTAACTACACCAGTAACTACACCTGTAACTACACCAGTAACTACACCAGTAACTACACCAGTAACTACACCTGTAACTACACCAGTAACTACACCAGTAACTACACCTGTAACTACACCAGTAACTACACCTGTAACTACACCAGTAACTACACCAGTAACTACACCTGTAACTACACCAGTAACTACACCAGTAACTACACCAGTAACTACACCAGTAACTACCTCAGTAAAGTCGTGGCTTGTGTTTTACAACAGTTTCTGGGGTTTATCGTGTGAATCAGGACATAAATAACAGAATGTGAGTGTTTATTAGTTTTAAGCAGCATCAGGTCTGATCTGCTGTGGCCGACCTCTTCTTCAGTGGTGTTTTTGTTGGTGTTGCTGCTCTGTGAGGCGGCGGCGACGGCGACGGGGGGGTGAACTTCTCCCGCGGCTCCTCCTGCTCTTCATGTGGCTGAACTCTCAGAGAACAAATGAAGCGTCGGGAGCCAAACTGGCTCAGCAGGAGGAACAATGAGGCGCTGACGACAGCTCGTCCACATCCTTCATCCTCCGGAGCAGCGGTTTGGAAGCCGCTCCGTGGGATCAGAGCGGGAACCCGGCGAAGCTGCGGTTATTGTTAGTTTGACTTTGAAGGCTCTCCGAGGAGCAGGATTCACAGATTGTCCACGGAGAGTAAATCTTTTATCAACGTCATGTTTTTGTTGAGGCCAGAGGATCACACATAAATCTCTGAAATCTGCCGCCTGAGAGCAGGTGTGAACCAGAACCCCTCAAACACCCATTGCTGCACTATTCACACCTGCTGAAGACCCCAGAGGGGCATTAATTGAAGAGGGCACTTTAGCATGTGCTTTGGCTGCCATGGGGGCACTTTAATACGCATTTTGGCACCAAAGAGGGCACTAATATGTGTTTTAGCTTCTCAAAAGCACTATAACACGTATCCGGGCTCCTAGAGGGCACTTTACCACAGGTTTTGGTCCTATTGGGCACTTTAGCATGTGTTTTGGCTGCCATGGGGGCACTTTAACACATGTTTTAGCTCCTAGAGGGCACTTTAGGACACGTTCTGGCACAGAGAAGGACACTATAGCGCATGTTTTACAGCCCAAGAGAGCGGTTTTAGCTCCTAGAGAGCACTTTAGCACGTTTTGGCTGCCATGAGGGCACTCTAATGCGAGTTTTAACTCCTAGAGGGCACTTTAGAACATGTTTTGGCACAGAGAAGGGCACTTTAGCACATGTTTAACCACCTAAGTGGGCGGTTTTAGCTCCTAGTGGGCACTTTAGTACATGTTTTGGCTGCCATGGGGGCACTTTAATACACATTTTGGCACCCAGGAGGGCACTTTAATATGTGTTTTAGCTTCTTGAAATAACTTTAACACGTATCTGGGCTCCTAGGGGGCACTTTACCACATGTTTTAGCTCCTAGAGGGCACTTTAGCACGTTTTGGCTGCCATAGGGGCACTTTAACACACGTTTTTGCACCCATGAGGGCACTTTAATATGTGTTTTAGCACTTTAGATGTTGTGTTTTGGCATAGAGAAGGGCACTATAGCACATGTTTTGGTCGCCATGGGGGCACCTCAACATGTTTTACATCCCAAGAGGGCACTTTAACACATGTTTCTACCTCTAGGGGGCACTTTAACACACATATTTCAACAACTGGGCCACCAGGGGTCTCCCCTGTAACCTAAAGCCTCATAATTCCCTTTTCTTTTTAATCCAGAACTATCGCCTATATCAGTGTAAAAACCCTGGGTCTGGGGACCCGGCTACACGCTGCAGACAGGCAGCAGGAGGAGTCGGGCCGGTCTAATTCCTGGAGTCTCACCTCTGAAGGAGCCTGCTGAGCAGTGATGTAGAAGATCAGGAACAGCCTCATCTTGTCTTCTGGGGTCCCGGCTGACGAATACATCAACACACACTAATTAGCTTTGATGTGTGTGTGTGTGTGTGTGTGTGTGTGTACGTACCATCCGGATCACTGATGATGTCCAGCAGTGATTTATCTAAAGTTGATTTACTCATCAATTTCTCTTCATATTCAAAGTAAACGTCCAGTTTACGGCTCTGAAGAAACAAACAGCATCAAGTTAAACTACTGAAAATATATAATATATATATAATAATAAAACTATAGAATATAAATAATAAACTACAGAAAAAATATAGATAGTTACTATAATATATATAGTAAAATAATCTAAATAATAAACTGTATAATAATAATAATAATAAAGTATATAATTCACTGTATAATAACCTAATTAACTATATACGTGTCTGACTGGCTTTTCAGAATAAAAGCCCTGCTGGTACCTTGATGTGGTCCAGTACAGCTGTGGCTACGTTGGTGTGAAGGTCGATCAGTCGCTTCTTCTCCAGCAGCTCAGGCAGCGAGCTGCAGCACAGAATACATACATAAACAAATAAATACATCAACAAACAAACAAATAAATAAATACATGAACAAATAAATAAATACATGAATAAATAAATAAATACATCAACAAATAAATAAACACATGAATAAATAAATAAACACATCAACAAACAAACAAATAAATAAATACATGAACAAATAAATAAATAAATACATGAATAAATAAATAAATACATCAACAAACAAACAAATAAATAAATAACTACATGAATAAATAAATAAACACATCAACAAACAAACAAATAAATACATGAATAAATAAATAAACACATCAACAAACAAACAAATAAATAAATACATGAACAAATAAATAAATACATGAATAAATAAATAAACACATCAACAAACAAACAAATAAATAAATACATGAATAAATAAATATGATGTTGGACAGGTGTGGACAGATATAGACAGGTGTGGACAGATATAGACAGGTGTGGACAGATATAGACAGGTGTGGACAGATATAGACAGGTGTGGACAGGTGTGGACGGGTGAGGACAGGTAAGGACAGATATAGACAGGTGTGGACAGATACAGACAGGTGTGGACAGGTGTGGACGGGTGAGGACAGGTGTACATAGATGAGGACAGGTGAGGACAGATATAGACAGGTGTGGACAGGTGAGGATAGATAAAGAC
>CM060469.1:877465-879965 GCA_030544235.1 Lepturacanthus savala
CTGTTACACACACACACACACTGTTACACACACACACTCTGTTACACACACACACACACTGTTACACACACACACTCTGTTACACACACACACACACTGTTACACACACATCCTGTTATGTTACACACTTTATTTGTGATTTGAATCCAGAGTCGTAATAACAGGAGTTTAGCAGCCACTGATGCGATAAACTCACCTGACGACGTTAATTAACTCACCTGACGATGTTAATTAACTCACCTGATGACGTTAATTAACTCACCTGATGACGTTAATTAACTCACCTGATGACGTTAATTAACTCACCTGATGCTGTTAATTAACTCACCTGATGCTGTTAATTAACTCACCTGATGCTGTTAATTAACTCACCTGATGACGTTAATTAACTCACCTGATGACGTTAATTAACTCACCTGATGACGTTAATTAACTCACCTGATGACATTAATTAACTCACCTGATGACGTTAATTAACTCACCTGATGCTGTTAATTAACTCACCTGACGACGTTAATTAACTCACCTGACGACGTTAATTAACTCACCTGACGACGTTAATTAACTCACCTGACGACATTAATTAACTCACCTGACGACATTAATTAACTCACCTGACATTAATTAACTCACCTGACATTAATTAACTCACCTGACAACATTAATTAACTCACCTGACGACATTAATTAACTCACCTGACATTAATTAACTCACCTGCCCTTGTGTTTCTGCCAGAACTTGTCAGCAGCCGTCAGGTCGTAGCTCTTCCTGTTTTTCTTCTTTGGTCTGGCGCCGGCAGGAGATGGCTCCGCCCCCACGCCTTCCTCCATCTGCACCCGGTTGAGGTGGAAGTCCTGATGGAGACAAGGTGAGATTCACTCTGATTGGTCGGGAACTCACCTGAAGGTTGGAATTCTTATTTAATCTCATCTCATGTTTCTTCAAGTTTTTTTTACATTTAACTCATATTTAAAAATTTTTACCAAGGACCTTTGTTTTGAAACAAGTAATTTTGTGACCTCAGAAACTGTATGTCCTTCAAAATAAAAGTCTCGTTTTCACACCATATCACAGCTTTTTGAAAAAAAAAGACAACAAAGTAATATTGTCTTCATTAGCATATTCAGATTGGGTAGAAACACCTTCCATAATTATAAGTTGTAATATATGCAAGAAACTGTTTTGTCATAAATTGTATGCCCTTCAAAATAAAAGCCCCCTTTAGATAGACACTGAAACTCCACGTTTGATTGACAGCTCACCAGGACGTCGTGGATCAGCGCCTGATAGGTCCAGGTGTGGTGGAGGGGCGTGGCCATGTCCACGTTACGATCCGCCAGGACGAACAGGGGCCTCTGGAAACTAGAGAGACGAAGAGGTGCATCATGGGAAATGGAGTCAACCTCACAGGAAATAACTGTCTACCTTATTGTAATAGAATAGAGTGAGAGGGAGGAATTAATAAGCATTTTACTGCTACTTTTCCAACATGTTTAGCTTTTTTATTTATGTATTTATTATTATTGATATTAGTATTCCTTTTAATCCTTTAGTTTTACCTGAACTGTCCAGCAGTCATACTGTCCCCGGTGAACAGGCTGTTCCTGGCGTCTCTCAGGTTCTCTCTGAGCTTCTTATCCAACTTCTACAACACACACACACACACACACACACACACACACACACACACACACACACACACACACACACACACACACACACACACACACACACACACACACACACACACACACACACACACACACACACACACACACACACACACACACACACACACACACACACACACACACACACACACACACACACACACACACACACACACACACACACAATTTACAGCTTCGTTTCCCATCGATCGACTAATCGATGAGTTGATTGATGTTTTTTTCCGATCAGCTGGACTCACCCCGGCAACCATCTCTGCTGCGTTTCCACGGGGACAGCGGATGATTGGCACCGCTCCTGATGCACAACACAACACCTTTAATCACTAATCATTAAAGGCGACAGGTTCGTACGTTTAATTAAACTCGACAAAAGTAACTCTCAGATGCAGCAAAGTGAATCAAAGGCAACGCTGCCACCTGGTGGACAGAGACAGCGTCACACTCATCTGAATCCAGAGGTTTGAACCAGATGTTGAGTCTTATGTTGTTTATCACCTGTCAGAATTTACCTGGAACTCGTCAAACTCACCGAGAGTCACGAAGAAACAGAAGAGACTGTCCACGATGGTGTCCATGATGGCCTCCATGTCCGTGTCCTGGATGTCTCCTCTGTTGATGGCTGCAGGGGGACAGACAGGTGGGACAGACAGGTGGGAGAGACAGGTGAGACAGAGAGATGAGATACAGAGGTGAGACAGACAGGTGGGACAGACAGGTGGGACACAGAGGTGAAACACAGAGGTGAGCCAGACATGTCACATGACTGAACAGCCTGTCCTTATTGGTTACTCTGACGTTACCGTGGTAG
>CM060469.1:884965-909965 GCA_030544235.1 Lepturacanthus savala
TTCAGTCAATTAATCACTAATTATGTTCATTATTCAGTCAATTAATCACTAATTATATGTTCATTATTCAGTCAATTAATCACTAATTATATGTTAATTATTCAGTCAATTAATCACTAATTATATGTTCATTATTCAATTAATCACTAATTATATGTTCATTATTCAGTCAATTAATCACTAATTATATGTTCATTATTCAGTCAATTAATCACTAATTATATGTTAATTATTCAGTCAATTAATCACTAATTATATGTTCATTATTCAATTAATCACTAATTATATGTTCATTATTCAGTCAATTAATCACTAATTATGTTCATTATTCAGTCAATTAATCACTAATTATATGTTCATTATTCAGTCAATTAATCACTAATTATGTTCATTATTCAGTCAATTAATCACTAATTATATGTTCATTATTCAGTCAATTAATCACTAATTATATGTTCATTATTCAGTCAATTAATCACTAATTATGTTCATTATTCAGTCAATTAATCACTAATTATATGTTCATTATTCACCTTTTATATGTAAATTAGATCTGATGAAGAAATTAATATGAATTTATAGACATGTTAAACATCTGGATCCTGGTCTGATGAGTTCAACATCTGGATGTTAAACATCTGGACGTTAAACATCTGGACGTTAAACCTCTGGATGGGGGTCTGACGTGTTAAACCTCTGGACGTTAAACATCTGGATGTTAAACATCTGGACGTTAAACATCTGGATGTTAAACATCTGGATGGGGGTCTGACGTGTTAAACCTCTGGATGGGGGTCTGACGTGTTAAACCTCTGGATGGGGGTCTGGGGGGTCACCTCTGCAGTGGCAGCTGCATCCTGGTGATCATGGTGAAGTTGACCAGATCCTCCACCAGGACCTCCTGCTGGTCCAGGCTGCTGATTGGCCGGTTGCAGCCGGCCAGCTGCAGGAACTCCCAGCTCGCCGCCGCCGCTTCCCTCAGCTCAGACACCGACTCCGCCCCCGCGATCTGTTAAAAACCAACACACGGCCGTCAGCCAATCAGAGCTCAGTACGGAACGACGGCGGGCGGCTCCTGTTCTGCTGGGACTGACCCGGAGGACTTGGCGGGTCAGGTGGGTGTCGGGCGTCATGTGGGCGGCGGCCAGCGGGCGGTTCTGAGGGTGGTTGAACAGACACTGGTACAGACCACGAGAGAAGAAGCGAGGAGGAGGACCGCCGTGGACCAGAGAGACCGCCAGGAGGCAGCCCACATCAAAATACAGGTCCTCACGGAGGGCTGGGGACACCACAAACTGATCAATACTGATCAATACTGATTGATACACTAATCAATACTAATCAATACCGATCAATACTGATCAATACTAATCAATACAATCATCACTATGCTGATCTGGTTCCTTTAGTCTATCACATTGGTAGTTATTATTATTATCAGGTTAATCAATAACCAGTGTTTCCTGGTTATTGATTAACCTGATCAGTGTTTCCTGGTTATTGATTAACCTGATCAGTGTTTCCTGGTCATTGATTAACCTGATCAGTGTTTCCTGGTTATTGATTAACCTGATCAGTGTTTCCTGGTCATTGATTAACCTGATCAGTGTTTCCTGGTTATTGATTAACCTGATCAGTGTTTCCTGGTTATTGATTAACCTGATCAGTGTTTCCTGGTTATTGATTAACCTGATCAGGGTTTCCTGGTTATTGATTAACCTGCCGGTCTTCGTACCCTGGGAGTCCAGAGCCAGGTTCTTGGATCCATCCGGCCCCTCAAACACCACCGAGTCCTGGATCTGCTGGACCAGCAGGGTCAGGAAGTCCTGCCGGGCCGCGTCCTCGTCCCTGGGGCTGCTGGGAAACGCGGTCCACTGGTCCTCTCTAAACCTGGACAACGTGGACCCGGAGAAGTCAGGATGAGACTAAAGGACACCATCAAGACCCCCTCCCAAGACCAGGACCGGGACCCGGACCCACCTGACCGCCAGACGGTGTGAGGGGTCGAAGTCGCTCCGCCTCACCAGGTCCAGACCAGCACCCAGAGCCTGGTCCCCCTTCACCTCCACCTGGACACACAACCGGACCACCTGGGGGACCAAGGCCCGCAGGAGGTCCTCAGGAGATCCTGATCCTGCAGGTACAGAAGGTCTGAGAGGATGGGGAGGAGGGGGGGGGGGGGGGGGGGTTATATTTTGTCCTCCAGCAGACAGACAGACAGATAGACAGATAGACAGACAGGTGACAGACAGACTGGTGACAGATAGACAGACCTCAGACAGACAGACAGACAGGTGATAGACAGGTGAGATAGACAGATATCAGACAGGTGACAGACAGGTGACAGACAGACAGGTAGACAAGTGATAGACAGGTGACAGACAGGTGACAGACATCAGACAGACAGGTGACAGACAGACAGGTGTTGTACCTCTTACAGCTGATCGCTGAGTGGACGGAGGACAGACAGCGTTTTGACAGCAGACTCCTCCTGGAGGCCTGAGGAGACGCCACCAGGGAGGCTGGAGGAGACAAAATCACCATGACGACCACGACACGTCACCATGGTGACGACAACACCGTCACCATGATGACGGCAACAACAATGCAACAATTTTCTTTAATAAATTTTAATATTTAGTATTTTTAATATTTTTTTGATTTAATTTAATTTCCACCAGAACCAATCGGACCTTTCCCGTCGGTG
This sequence comes from Lepturacanthus savala, assembly GCA_030544235.1. NCBI lineage: Eukaryota > Metazoa > Chordata > Actinopteri > Scombriformes > Trichiuridae > Lepturacanthus > Lepturacanthus savala. The sequence goes on from CM060469.1 coordinate 887,673, forward strand.
GTCTGGGAGCAGTCTCTGCAGGGCCAGTCCGTGGAGTCCAGCTTCAGACCAGAACACTTCCTGTGGGTCCCGCTGGACCCGCACAGCCGGCACCGGACCACCTTGAACCACCTGGAACCAGCAGATAAAAAGACGCGGGTCAACATGGTGGTCTGGTCTGGTCGGGTCCGGTTGTACCCAGACTTGGCGGAGTAGGGTCAGGTCAGGTCTAGTCTGGTCAGTTCTGGTCCAGTCCGGTCCAATTGTACCCAGACTTAGAGTAATAGGGTCGGGTCAGGTCTAGTCAGGTCTGGTCCGGTCGTTTCTGGTCTAGTCCGGTCTGGTCGCACCCAGACTTGGCGGAGTAGGGTCAGGTCAGGTCTAGTCGGTTCTGGTCTGGTCCAGTCGTACCCAGACTTGGCGGAGTAGGGTCAGGTCTAGTCTAGTCGGTCCTGGTCTGGTCTGGTCCAGTCGTACCCAGACTTGGCGGAGTAGGGTCAGGTCTAGTCTAGTCGGTCCTGGTCTGGTCTGGTCCAGTCGTACCCAGACTTGGCAGAGTAGGGTCAGGTCTAGTCTAGTCGGTTCTGGTCTGGTCTGGTCCAGTCGTACCCAGATTTGGCGGAGTAGGGTCAGGTCTAGTCTAGTCGGTCCTGGTCTGGTCCAGTCGTACCCAGACTTGGCGGAGTAGGGTCAGGTCTAGTCTAGTCGGTCCTGGTCTGGTCTGGTCCAGTCGTACCCAGACTTGGCGGAGTAGGGTCAGGTCTAGTCTAGTCGGTCCTGGTCTGGTCCAGTCGTACCCAGACTTGGCGGAGTAGGGTCAGGTCTAGTCTAGTCGGTCCTGGTCTGGTCCAGTCGTACCCAGACTTGGCGGAGTAGGGTCAGGTCTAGTCTAGTCGGTCCTGGTCTGGTCCAGTCGTACCCAGACTTGGCGGAGTAGGGTCAGGTCTAGTCTAGTCGGTCCTGGTCTGGTCCAGTCGTACCCAGACTTGGCGGAGTAGGGTCAGGTCTAGTCTAGTCGGTCCTGGTCTGGTCCAGTCGTACCCAGACTTGGCAGAGTAGGGTCAGGTCTAGTCTAGTCGGTCCTGGTCTGGTCCAGTCGTACCCAGACTTGGCAGAGTAGGGTCAGGTCTAGTCTAGTCGGTCCTGGTCTGGTCCAGTCGTACCCAGACTTGGCGGAGTAGGGTCAGGTCTAGTCTAGTCGGTCCTGGTCCAGTCGTACCCAGACTTGGCGGAGTAGGGTCAGGTCTAGTCTAGTCGGTTCTGGTCAGGTCTAGTCGGTTCTGGTCTGGTCTGGTCCAGTCGTACCCAGACTTGGCGGAGTAGGACCGTCCTTGGCTGCAGAGACAGGTGAGGGCGTCACAGCGAGTATAAACCTCCAGCAGCTCAGAGTAGGCGTTGGCCTCCAACTCCCAGGATGCATCTCTGCTCACAGAGAAAACACATGTTGTAACATCAGATATGATGATGGAATCAATATGAGTAATAACATGATTCTACTATAACCTGTTATAGTTATATAAATGGTATTTAAACTGATTTAGAAACAAGATTGTTATTGTATTTATTTTATATTTATTTATTATTATTTATCATCCTATGAGTCCAGGGGGGGGTCACCTCTCTGGGATGAAGATCCCCATCCTCAGCATCTCCTCCTGGAAGTTCTCCTTGTTGTTACACAGCGTACATCTGAAGAAGAACAGGCCAGCACTGTAGGCCTGGTGCTGACACACACACACACACACACACACACACACGGAGAAACACACACACACATGGAGAGAGAGACACACACACACACGGAGAGAGAGAGAGACACACACACACACACGGAGAGAGAGACACACACACACACACACGGAGAAACACAGACACACACACACACACACACAGACACACACACACACACGGAGAAACACACACACACATGGAGAGAGAGACACACACACACACACACACACGGAGAGAGAGACACACACACACACACGGAGAGAGAGACACACACACACACACACACACACACGGAGAGAGAGACACACACACACACACGGAGAGAGAGACACACACACACACACAGAGAGACACAGACACACACACACACACACGGAGAGAGAGAGACACACACACACACACACACACGGAGAGAGAGACACACACACACACACACACAGACACAGACACACACACGGAGAAACACACACACACACAGAAAGACACACACACACACAGAGAGAGAGACACACACACACACACACGGAGAAACACACACACGGAGAAACACACACACACACATGGAGAGAGAGAGAGACACACACACACACACACACGGAGAGAGAGAGAGACACACACACACGGAGAGAGAGAGAGACACACACACACACACACACGGAGAGAGAGAGAGACACACACACACACACACGGAGAGAGAGACACACACACACACACACACGGAGAGAGAGAGACACACACACACACACACACACACACGGAGAAACACAGACACACACACACACACACACACGGAGAAACACACACACACACACACACACACACACACACACACACACACAGAGACACACACACACACACACAGAGAGACACACACACATTCTACATTAGTAGTGATTATTGATCGTCTATAACTGATATTCTACATTAGTACTGATTATTGATCATCTATAACTGATCAGTGTGTTTCAGGGTCGGTACCTGGACACAGTCCCTGTGGAACCAGCTGTTGTGGCAGCAGGGACACTTGAGGACGGAGTAGGACAGGACGGGCTGGATGGAGTCCAGACACACGGAGCAGGACTGGGGCAGGCTGAGGTCCGGGTCCAGGGACATGGTCTGGAAGGGGCTGTGGTCCGGGCAGTAGGAGCTGGACACAACAAGCTACAGGTTGGTACAGGTGGAGGTGGTTCACTGACGGGTTCATGACATTAACGTGTGGGTGCAGACTGACGGGAACTGGCCGGTGAACTGGGAGATGAACTGATGCTTCCTCCCACACGGGAAATGAATCGCCCTCCTGCAGCTCCTGACTGAGCAGCCCCCGCACGCTCCCTTCTTCTTACAGCCGAAACACGTCTGAAACACACAGTAAACAGCAATAAACACACAGTAAACAACAATAAATACACAATGAACAACAACACACGCTCTCCTCTTCTTACAGCCGAAACACGTCTGAAACACACAGTAAATAAACAATAAACAACAATAAATACACAATAAACACACGCTCCCTTCTTCTTACAGCCAAAACACGTCTGAAACACACAGTAAACAACAATAAATACACAATAAACAACAATAAACACACGCTCTCTTCTTCTTACAGTCGTAACACGTCTGCAACACACAGTAAATAAACAACAACAATAAACACACAGTAAACAACAATAAACACACGCTCTCTTCTTCTTACAGTCGTAACACGTCTGCAACACACAGTAAATAAACAATAAACAATAAATACACAATAAACACACGCTCCCTTCTTCTTACAGCTGTCTGAAACACACAATAAATACACTACAAACAACAATAAATACACAATAAACACCAGTAAATACATAATAAACACAAACAATAAACACACCCTTCCTTCTTCTTACAGCTGAAACACGTCTGAAACACACAATAAACAACAATAAACACCAGTAAATACACAATAAACAACAATAAATAGACAATAAACACCAATAAATAGACAATAAATACCAATAAACACACAATAAACATAGTAAACACACAACAACAAACACACACTCACCTGGAATCAGCAGTTATTTACTTATTAAAAACAATAATGTTGCTGTAAATGTTTATTACATAGATTGATGTTTATTTATAATAAATCACAGCTGATATTATACAGTTAATAAAACAGATCATGATGTAAATACAAATCATTTTACACACACACACACACACGCACACACACACACACACACACACAGACACACACACACACACACAGACACACACACGATAAACACACACACACACACGCACACACACAGACACACACACGATGAACACACACAGACACACACACACACGATAAACACACACACACACACACACACACACACACAGTACTGACCAGTTTGGCCGAGCGGCGGACTTCCTGTCTGATGTCGTCCACCAGGAAACCAAACACACCCTGGTCCTCCGCCCCCCGCTGGTACACACCAGCTGATGTCAGCTGGACACCAACGAAGAAGAAGCAATCAATTAATCAATTAATGATAATCAATAATAACAGCAACAAAACCAGAACCGGATTAAAACTTAACAACTGTCTCACTTTTCTATTCAATATAAATATATACAAACTATGACCCCAGACTAACAATAGAACGAGAAGAAACATCATTAGTTTTATATTTAGTTACCCAAAAACCTTCTGCTACTTATTAATTAATTAATTAATTAGTTAACTAATTAATGTGGTTGGTGCTGTAACACAGGAGTTAAACCACTGATCTTTTATTTTTCTATTGTCCAAAAGAAAAACTACAGTTTTCCCTGAGGTTTCTAGAGCAGGAAGCTGTGATTTCTGCATCATGGACCAGAATAAACACACACACAAACATAAATGCACACACACACACACACACACATAAACACACACACACACACACACACCCTTACCAAACAGAAGTAGTGAACCGACAGGTTTTGGTCTTTAAGAGTGACTTTTTCCCCAAAAAAGACTGGATCATCTTCATAGTGTCTGCACAGAGCACAACCTACACACACACACACACACACACACACACACACACACACACACACACACACACACACACACACACACACACACACACACACACACACATTCATGATAAACACACACACCTTTTACCTCTGAATTCCATCATCATCACATTCATTAAATTGCATCTTCACCAACAAACATATCAACATATGAAGAAATGAGAAATGATTTTAATTATATGTATATATATGTTATTATGTGTAAATCAGCCAGTAAATGTGTGTAAATATGGAATAATTATGCACTAAAACTATAAAACCAAACCGCAGGCCTCTGTTAATTAATATTCTATAGTAAGTATAATATAAGTATAGTAATGATGTAAAGGCTGGTATTTAATGTGTTTTACTCACTGAGCTCCAGACTGTTGCTGCTGCTGCTGCTGCTGCTGCTGCTGCTGCTGCCAGCCTGACTCCTCCTCCCCTTCTTCTTCATGTCGACGTGGAGTAACCTTAATTAATTAATACACATTAAATTAAAGGCAGGACTATGTCTATAGTGACGTATTTTTAGAGTATAGCCTGGATTATAACATGATCTCTATGTGGCAACACACTGTTTAACATTCCAAACTAAAGCTCAGTCACTCATGCTTAATAAATGCATTGTGGAACTAAAAATTAATTTCAATATTGATCCCAATAATCGTGATAATAATTTTTTTAATAGTCGAGCATCCCTTTGATCTATCCACTATTGTTGTGTAGTTTCTGCTCCACAGCGCCCCCACCTCTGGTTCACTGCCCTGCAGGTCAAACCCGGAATTACACATCTGAAGCAGGGTTTTAATAGAAGTTAGATAAAACATTAAAAACGAGAGAGAGGGAGGAAAATACGCAATATTAATAGAATAGAAAATAAAAGGAGGTTTAAAAGGTGGTTTAAGCTAAACATAATTTTGCTGTATTCAAGAAAAAAAGAAAGGAGCCCGTGTCTCGTTTTAAAGGGGCAAAGATGAGAAATGGATAAAATACGACAAAATATGATCTAAGAGACACAATAAATGATATATATACAAACATATGATATATATCATACGCAAAATGGATAGACAATAAAAACGTGTTAACGTTAAAGTGATATTTAATAATGATGATAACATATTCAGCTGTTTTTTTTGTGATTTTCTAACGTTAAGTCAAACGTCATTTAAATATGCGTTTAACGGTTTAATACCGCGTTAAAGAACCTACTTTACATCCAGACTCGCAGCGGCTCAGTTTATCACCATCTTCGTGTGGTTTCGTGATGTTTTTATTCCGTTTGTTCGTGTTTATTTTTCCATTAACGCCGTCGAATTTTTAAATTTCCCTCGTTTCAAAACAAAGGGGCATTTCCGCTTCCGGCGCGCTGTTTCTTCTTCGCGTGTTTTTTTTTCGCTTTAGCGCCTCCATAAGCATACATGTCTATGGGGCCGGCGTACAGGCGTCCCTCTGCGGCGGCCATATTGGGAAGGTCCACTTCCGGTTGACAGCACTAACGTGATAGATATAATATAGTGAAAATGCTCAAAACTCGCTGAAATTTTGACCGATTTTCAAACGGTTTGTTTTGTTTTACATGTTATTTTCTCATCTATGATACAGGATGATTGAATATTTCCGAATTCCAACTTTATATTGTTTATGTTTGTTTATAATAATAATTAAACAAAACAATAATATAATAATAAACACAAGACAACATGATTCCAGAAAAAAAGGTGATTTATTTTAGGGACACATTGTTTAAATTCTTTTCCACAGAAAATTACAGCAATAAAAAAAATCATCAGTTTAATTTCAGTGGCAGTTTTAAAGTTAAGGAAATCACACATGAGAACAAGCATGAAAGAGCAAAACATGTCTACATATGGGGAGAAATCAGGTAAAATGGGCCATTTCAGGTTCTTCTGGAAACTAGAGCCAATGAGGACAAAGGACCAGTGACAGGTGATCTGATTAGTTTATGGTTTCTATAAACTAATCCAATTTATATTTCAATACTTCAAATCTAGAAACTAACTTTGGGGTCCACTGTGTTAATATAGTGTCAAAATGGAAAATTCACTTCACATGTGAGGTTGTACTAAAAAAAATGACGCCAAGCAAAGATGGACAGTTTTAAAGGTGAAATAAAAACAACAGCCAGTTATAGCCCTGACTCCAGAAGGTGGCCCAATTTACCTGATATCACCCTATTTCCCCATCAAGCCAACACAGAGTTTGTCTAAGCATCATTTTCTGTCCCAAACTACCTGATTTAACACCCAGAACAATGTGATTCCCTCTTTTTTTAAGCAGAGACTTTAAGATTTGGGAAGCTGCTTGGGACATATGGTCGCGGTTGTCTTATCACAGACCCAGAACCCTGGATAAAGACTCTCTGTGAATGTATTGGGATCTGGTTTCAACTGGTACACTAGGGTCATATCCTTGAGATCAGGGCTGATGCTGAAGTACTGCAGGATGCCGTTGACCGTGTCCAGGTACACTCCGATCCGGTTGTAGTAGGAGTACACGCTGGTTTTAACGTTGTCTAGCATCATCTCCCGCTGCACCCACTCCTCCATACTCCAGGAGTAGGTGTTACGGCCGAGTCTGCACTCGTCACCCCCAGACTTCCTCTGAATGGCCTCGTAGGTGAGGCCGATCCCGAGCCCCGCGGTCCCGACCCAGTCTATCTCGAAGTACTTCTCCCCGGTCAGACCCTGAGAACACAGCACCTGAGGCACCACCGTGAACCTTTGGGGGTTTTGGGGATACAGCTGGTTTGTGTCGGTGGCCTTCACTTGTTTGAGGGTGTTGGACAGAATCAGTTTGTTGTTAGCTGTTTCAGGATCCAGGGTCAGATCCACCCAGTCTGGAGGAGGAGAGAAGCACAAAGGATCAACCACGACCTGCTGGAAACTTGCTGTTCATCACATACACACCATGGATGTCTCATTGATAGATATACACACTAAAGTCTAGATGTCTCATTGATAGATATACACACTAAAGTCTAGATGTCTCCTTCATAGATATACACACTAAAGTCTAGATGTCTCCTTCATAGATATACACACTAAAGTCTAGATGTCTCCTTCATAGATATACACACTAAAGTCTAGATGTCTCCTTCATAGATATACACACTAAAGACTAGATGTCTCCTTCATAGATATACACACTAAAGACTAGATGTCTCATTCATAGATATACACACTAAAGACTAGATGTCTCCTTCATAGATATACACACTAAAGACTAGATGTCTCATTCATAGATATACACATTAAAGACTAGATGTCTCCTTCATAGATATACACACTAAAGACTAGATGTCTCATTGATAGATATACACACTAAAGACTAGATGTCTCTGAAAGAAAAACAGATGAAAGAAGAAAAGAGTCGCTCCATACAGTCTGGAATATGTTATATCAAGGGAAACATCTGGTTTCGCTGTTATTTTTTCTCGCCTCTGCTTCAACATTTGCAATAAAAGCGTTTGCTCTTTGATATCGATGAGTCTCGGTACAGGCGTTTTGTCCTCACCATGACAACGAGCTGTTATCCCGACTTTGCCGATCTATCAACAGCCAATAACAACCAAGCTCACCTTTTGCTTTGAAAGATAAACTCTGAAAGACAAACTCAGCAATGCAGACAATTCAGGATAGAACGTTTTTAGCTATGACACTTTGATTTTTAGAAAAGGATTTCACGGCCACCTGCAATACCTCCGCGGTCCACCAGAGGGCCGCGGAGGCAACAGACTGGGTCACCACGGTAACAGACTCACCCACCGCAGTAACAGACTCAGTTACCGCGGTAACAGACTCAGTCACCGCGGTAACAGACTCCATGAACATCACCTGCTGCTGGCAGGTTTAACTTGTAGAAACCCTGAGTTTCTACCTGTCTCCTCCCTCATAAAGAAGTTGTGTGTGTGTGTGTGTGTGTGTGTGTGTGTGTGTGTGTGTGTGTGTGTGTGTGCGTGTGTGTGTGTTACAGGTCACTCACGTTTCAGTAAATCATCTCTGTTCCAGGGCTTTAAGGGGACACATCCTCCATCGTCTTCCATCTGCCAAACAACAAATATACAGTAACTCAGAGGATGTTAACACCACTTGGTTTAATACATGGACACAAGTTTAAACCTGTAATTAACTGGTTCAGATTCAACTTATAGCAGTGATCAAATAATAAGGTTAGAAAACACATCAGTTTAATTTAGAAGGCACATTCAGATGAGTGAAAAAATACCACAAATAAATCAGTGAATTGTAGAAAAGCAGTGGTTGAAGTGTCTTTGTTGAAAGCTGAGCACAAATAAATGAAAGAAAAGGACAAATTCATGAATGTGTTGTTTAAATGACTGTAAGTTAAAATGTGTGTTGTTGTAATGAAGTCGACAATAAATGGAACCACTTTAAATACTCTGGTAAAGTCGTTTGTTCCCATCAGTTATTAAATCATCAGAACTGAAGAGAATCTTTGACTAAAGAGGAAACATCATGAGTCCAGTTTCATGTGGTTTGTTGGTTCCATGCAACGTTTACATGAACTTATAATAACCAGAAAAACTCATGGAAACTTGTGTTGATGGTTGTTGTTGTTGAGACTAAACGTTTCTTTATAGAAAGTGCATCCACACGTCATCACACACACACACACAGCGTAACCACGGCAACAAGACATACACATCCACATGTAGTGGATGTACTGTGGCTCCTCTCTCTCTACTAGTCCTAGTATCTATCTACTACATCTACTTTCTGTTTCTGCAGCTTCCTCTCATGCTGCACCAACTCTCTTCCCTCTCTCTTACCTTTACTTCCATCCTGCTCATCTTCCACCGAGGAAACGCCGCCTCCTTCTCCAGAGACTGAAGCTGCAGCCGTGGTAACGCTCAGGTTTATATAGACGTCTCCCGACCAATCGCTGAGCTGGATTCCTCAAACTGGGCACGAGTCGTGGTTGGGTGTGGACTGACTCACACACACACACACACACACACACACACACACACATCCAGGAGGAGTCTGAGTTCCACTCCTGGACTCGGTCTGGTCCACATGAGTCTGTTTAGGACCACTTCAACTCAGTAGACCCGGATCACACGGTAGCACCACATCACTGTCTGGTTCCACTGAAGCTGCTGCAGCTCATTCATTCAGCAGGGACTGAACTAGTGATGGTGATGGATTAGATTAGAATGCCATGTACATTCAGATTTAAAACTAAATCCAAGTTGGTAGAACTTAATAAACTCTGCTTGATGACTTCAGATTCATCAATATGGACTTTTTTCATTTTAACCCATAAGAACCTGGACCCATTTCTCCTTTAAGGAACATCCTCAGTGATATTAAATAGATCAAATATGACATTTCTGAAACATTTCTTGGAATACTAACTCCCAGTATCATAGATTTGTGATGTTATATATATTTATGGTCAATTTATTCCTCATTTGAATAAATCAGCTTGGCAGTTTTTGCTGGTTTTGTGCTTAATTTCACATATTTAGTCTTTTTATTTGCATTTCCTCAACATATATCACAGTTATAACTTTGCTAGTTCTACATTTTTCTTGGTTTTCATGACTTCATGACTATTTTAAGGTTAATCAGCCTGATGTGACAGTTGAAAAGCAGTGGCAGGTTTCAACACTTCAACAGAAAAAACACTGAAACCAGATATGTCCACGCCTGTACAATAGAATGAATGTTCTTCACATGAAACACAACTTCATTACAATCAAGAATTTCCAGTTTAAAGCGCATTTCAACGGAAAAGCCCTGAAACCTGCACCATCCAGATATGTTGACACCTTAACCTGGAAATTGATTGGAATCCAAGTTGTTTTTCATGTGAAGAACATTAACCTGTTAAACTCCAGGTTCCCTGAGATTGCTGCACTAATCCTGTACAAATATAGTGAAGCTATACATCAAATTAAACAGGAGAAACTCCACTACAAGCACATATAAGTCATATTTACACACACCAAACACAACTCCAACACCAAGCTAATTAATTAACACATATGAACATCGGTATACGATCATAAAGCCAACCCACTCTCCACATTTTGATGACTAGCGCTCTGATACTTCATGTTATACAAACAAGTCACAGTCTCAGCTTTCATATGAGATGTCATTTGTTTGTATAACATGAAGTATTGGAGTTTCTCCTGTTTAATTTGATGTATAGCTTCACTATATTTGTACAGGATTAGTGCAGCAATCTCAGGGAACCTGGAGTTTAACAGGTTAATGTTCTTCACATGAAAAACAACTTGGATTCCAATCAATTTCCAGGTTAAGGTGTCAACATATCTGGATGGTGCAGGTTTTAGGGCTTTTCCGTTGAAATGTTGAAACATCCAATGTGTCAACGCTTTAAACTGGAAATTCTTGATTGTAATGAAGTTGTGTTTCATGTGAAGAACATTCATTCTATTGTACAGATGTGGACATATCTGGTTTGAGTGGTTTTTCTGTTGAAGTGTTGAAACCTGCCACTGCTTTTCAACTGTCACATCAGGCTGATTAACCTTAAAATAGTCATGAAGTCATGAAAACCAAGAAAAATGTAGAACTAGCAAAGTTATAACTGTGATATATGTTGAGGAAATGCAAATAAAAAGACTAAATATGTGATATTAAGCACAAAACCAGCAAAAACTGCCAAGCTGATTTATTCAAATGAGGAATAAATTGACCATAAATATATATAACATCACAAATCTATGATACTGGGAGTTAGTATTCCAAGAAATGTTTCAGAAATGTCATATTTGATCTATTTAATATCACTGAGGATGTTCCTTAAAGGAGAAATGGGTCCAGGTTCTTATGGGTTAAAATGAAAAAAGTCCATATTGATGAATCTGAAGTCATCAAGCAGAGTTTATTAAGTTCTACCAACTTGGATTTAGTTTTAAATCTGAATGTACATGGCATTCTAATCTAATCCATCACCATCACTAGTTCAGTCCCTGCTGAATGAATGAGCTGCAGCAGCTTCAGTGGAACCAGACAGTGATGTGGTGCTACCGTGTGATCCGGGTCTACTGAGTTGAAGTGGTCCTAAACAGACTCATGTGGACCAGACCGAGTCCAGGAGTGGAACTCAGACTCCTCCTGGATGTGTGTGTGTGTGTGTGTGTGTGTGTGTGTGTGTGAGTCAGTCCACACCCAACCACGACTCGTGCCCAGTTTGAGGAATCCAGCTCAGCGATTGGTCGGGAGACGTCTATATAAACCTGAGCGTTACCACGGCTGCAGCTTCAGTCTCTGGAGAAGGAGGCGGCGTTTCCTCGGTGGAAGATGAGCAGGATGGAAGTAAAGGTAAGAGAGAGGGAAGAGAGTTGGTGCAGCATGAGAGGAAGCTGCAGAAACAGAAAGTAGATGTAGTAGATAGATACTAGGACTAGTAGAGAGAGAGGAGCCACAGTACATCCACTACATGTGGATGTGTATGTCTTGTTGCCGTGGTTACGCTGTGTGTGTGTGTGTGATGACGTGTGGATGCACTTTCTATAAAGAAACGTTTAGTCTCAACAACAACAACCATCAACACAAGTTTCCATGAGTTTTTCTGGTTATTATAAGTTCATGTAAACGTTGCATGGAACCAACAAACCACATGAAACTGGACTCATGATGTTTCCTCTTTAGTCAAAGATTCTCTTCAGTTCTGATGATTTAATAACTGATGGGAACAAACGACTTTACCAGAGTATTTAAAGTGGTTCCATTTATTGTCGACTTCATTACAACAACACACATTTTAACTTACAGTCATTTAAACAACACATTCATGAATTTGTCCTTTTCTTTCATTTATTTGTGCTCAGCTTTCAACAAAGACACTTCAACCACTGCTTTTCTACAATTCACTGATTTATTTGTGGTATTTTTTCACTCATCTGAATGTGCCTTCTAAATTAAACTGATGTGTTTTCTAACCTTATTATTTGATCACTGCTATAAGTTGAATCTGAACCAGTTAATTACAGGTTTAAACTTGTGTCCATGTATTAAACCAAGTGGTGTTAACATCCTCTGAGTTACTGTATATTTGTTGTTTGGCAGATGGAAGACGATGGAGGATGTGTCCCCATAAAGCCCTGGAACAGAGATGATTTCATGAAATGTAAGTGACCTGTAAAACACACACACACACACACACACACACACACACACACACACACACACACACACACACACACACACACACACACACACACACACACACACACACACACACACACATACACACACACACAGATATATACCAACTGAATAAAAGCGGTAGCATTTACAGATATTCCTCTGTAAATAATTGACAGGATATCCAGTTTCTGAAGTCTGTTACCACGGTGACTGAGTCTGTTACCACGGTAACTGAGTCTGTTACCGCGGTAGCTGAGTCTGTTACCACGGTGACTGAGTCTGTTACCGCGGTAGCTGAGTCTGTTACCACGGTGACTGAGTCTGTTACCACGACTGAGTCTGTTACCACGGTAACTGAGTCTGTTACCGCGGTAGCTGAGTCTGTTACCATGGTGACTGAGTCTGTTACCATGGTAGCTGAGTCTGTTACCACGGTGACTGAGTCTGTTACCATGGTAACTGAGTCTGTTACCACGGTGACTGAGTCTGTTACCATGGTAGCTGAGTCTGTTACCACGGTGACTGAGTCTGTTACCATGGTAGCTGAGTCTGTTACCACGGTGACTGAGTCTGTTACCATGGTAGCTGAGTCTGTTACCACGGTGACTGAGTCTGTTACCATGGTAGCTGAGTCTGTTACCACGGTAGCTGAGTCTGTTACCATGGTGGCTGATTCTGTTACCATGGTGACTAAGCCTGACACCTCGTCTTTATGTCAGATAACTAGCGTTGATCCTTTTGTGCTTCTCTCCTTCAGACTGGGTGGATCTGACCCTGGATCCTGACTCGGCTTATTCCAAACTCCTGCTGTCCGACTCCAACAAGAAAGTGGTGCTGACGGACGTCGACCACCGTTACCCCGACAGCGATAAACGCTTCCTTTACGTCCCGCAGGTCCTGTGCTCCCAGCCCCTGACCGGGCGGAGCTACTTCGAGGTGGAGTGGGCGGGGACGACTGGGGTCGGCATCGCCCTCTCCGGGGACTCCATCCAGAGGAAAACCGCCGGCGACGAGTGCAGGTTCGGCTGCAACCCGGTGTCCAGCTGCTTCACGGACGGCGTGCAGCGACACGGCCTGTACAACGACGTCAAAACGCCCCTCAAGTCCAGCAACAACATCGTGGGGGTGTTGTTTGATGCTACAGAAGGCAGCCAACATCTGTTCAGCGTCTCTCCGGATCTGGAGGACATGACCCTCCTGTATCCCACACCGATACCTGTCACCCGTGGGGTCAGCTCGGGCCGAGAGGTGATGAGTGTTTACGCAGGTTTCTGGCTGCGTGAAGGCAGCGATCTGACCATTCGGCCTAAGGTGGAAGCCAAGAAGTCCGGATCAGCTGAGAAGTGATGGAAGCAGAGCATTGACCCTCCATTCTATGAAATGTTACTTAAAAAACACAAGAAACAGCTGTAAACCCTGGTCATGTGATCTCATAAATTGTTTGTCCTTCCAAAATAAAAGCACCCTTTTCACACTGAACATTTAAAACCTCGGTTTTATATCACAGCTTTTGTAATTACCGTGTTTTTCTTAAACCGGATGTTTTCCTGTTCACTTCTTATAAATAAAACATCAAATCTACTGTTTTCTTTGTCTTCTCATGTTAGAATCACATCATTTTACCTTCATGCTGAAACCAACATGAACCTAATTCAACCAATAACACGATGACATCAGTTAATTTGGTGAATTACCAACAGAAAATTGATGCACAACAACAAATAAAATAATCAACAAATTCAACACATTAAAGGAAGGATTTCAAAGACAGCAGCAAAACTCTATTAAATCCTAAGGTCGTGTATATATTGGATTTCGGTCGATGTTTAAAACCATATATTACATCATTAATAAACCACTAATCACCTGTTAATTGGTTCACTACAAAATAATGAAATAACGTAAAGAGCTCAGTCAAATTCAGAAGAGGATGTGTGTGTGTGTGTGTGTGTGTGTGTGTGTGTGTGTGTGTGTGTGAGTGTGTGTGTGTGTGTGTGTGTGTGTGTGTGTGTGTGTGATGCCAGGCTCCGTCCAGCAGGGGGCGCTGCAGGACAGAATGATGATAACATGATGACCTGCAGCTACACAACTTTATTTATTGAAGGAACCAAACAGATTTGAATAGATCAGATTTTATTTGTCATAGTTTCAGGTTTAATAACTCACTGAACTAAAATCAGCTGATTATTGAACTAAAATCAGCTGATTATTGAACTAAAATCAGCTGATTATTGAACTAAAATCAGCTGATTATTGATTATTTATCTTAAGATAAAGAAAGTTTCATGTGAATAATCAGTGACATGTGTCTCCTGGCAGACAAACGTGTGTTAAAGTGCCCTCTAGAGACTAAAAAGTGTGTTAAAGTGCCCTTTTAGGAGCTCAGACACATGTTAAAGTGCCCTTTTAGAAGCTCAGACACATGTTAAAGTGCCCTTTTAGGAGCTCAGACACATGTTAAAGTGCCCTTTTAGGAGCTCAGACACATGTTAAAGTGCCCTTTTAGGAGCTCAGACACATGTTAAGGTGCCCTTTTAGAAGCTCAGACACATGTTAAAGTGCCCTTTTAGAAGCTCAGACACATTAAAGTGCCCTTTTAGGAGCTCAGACACATGTTAAAGTGCCCTTTTAGGAGCTCAGACACATGTTAAGGTGCCCCTTTAGAAGCTCAGACAGACGTTAAAGTGCCCTTTTAGAAGCTCAGACACATTAAAGTGCCCTTTTAGGAGCTCAGACACATGTTAAAGTGCCCTTTTAGGAGCTCAGACACATGTTAAAGTGCCCTTTTAGGAGCTCAGACACATGTTAAAGTGCCCTTTTAGAAGTTCAGACACATGTTAAAGTGCCTTTTAGAAGTTCAGACACATGTTAAAGTGCCCTTTAAGAAGCTCAGACACATGTTAAAGTGCCCTTTTAGAAGCTCAGACACATGTTAAAGTGCCTTTTAGAAGTTCAGACACATGTTAAAGTGCCTTTTAGAAGTTCAGACACATGTTAAAGTGCCCTTTTAGGAGCTCAGACACATGTTAAAGTGCCTTTAAGAAGCTCAGACACATGTTAAAGTGCCCTTTTAGAAGCTCAGACACATGTTAAAGTGCCTTTTAGAAGTTCAGACACATGTTAAAGTGCCTTTTAGAAGCTCAGACACATGTTAAAGTGCCCTTTTAGGAGCTCAGACACATGTTAAAGTGCCTTTTAGAAGTTCAGACACATGTTAAAGTGCCCTTTTAGAAGTTCAGACACATGTTAAAGTGCCCTTTTAGGAGCTCAGACACATGTTAAAGTGCCTTTAAGAAGCTCAGACACATGTTAAAGTGCCCTTTTAGAAGCTCAGACACATGTTAAAGTGCCTTTTAGAAGTTCAGACACATGTTAAAGTGCCTTTTAGAAGCTCAGACACATGTTAAAGTGCCCTTTTAGGAGCTCAGACACATGTTAAAGTGCCCTTTTAGGGGCTCAGACACATGTTAAAGTGCCCTTTTAGGAGCTCAGACACATGTTAAAGTGCCCTTTTAGAAGCTCAGACACATGTTAAAGTGGCCTTTTAGGAACTCAGACACATGTTAAAGTGCCCTTTTAGGAGCTCAGACACATGTTAAAGTGCCTTTTAGAAGTTCAGACACATGTTAAAGTGCCCTTTTAGGAGCTCAGACACATGTTAAAGTGCCTTTAAGAAGCTCAGACACATGTTAAAGTGCCCTTTTAGAAGCTCAGACACATGTTAAAGTGCCTTTTAGAAGTTCAGACACATGTTAAAGTGCCTTTTAGAAGTTCAGACACATGTTAAAGTGCCCTTTTAGAAGCTCAGACACATGTTAAAGTGCCCTTTTAGAAGCTCAGGCACATGTTAAAGTGGCCTTTTAGGAGCTCAGACACATGTTAAAGTGCCCTTTTAGGGGCTCAGACACATGTTAAAGTGCCCTTTTAGAAGCTCAGACACATGTTAATGTGCCCTTTTAGGAGCTCAGACACATGTTAAAGTGCCCTTTTAGAAGCTCAGACACATGTTAAAGTGCCCTTTTAGAAGCTCAGACACATGTTAAAGTGCCCTCTAGAGACTAAAACGTGTGTTAAAGTGCCCTTTTAGAAGCTCAGACACATGTTAAAGTGCCCTTTTAGGAGCTCAGACACATGTTAAAGTGCCCTTTTAGGGGCTCAGACACATGTTAAAGTGCCCTCTAGAAACTTATACGTGTACTAAAGTGCCCTCTAGAAACTAAAAGGTGTGTTAAAGTGCCCTTTTAGAAGCTCAGACACATGTTAAAGTGCCCTTTTAGGAGCTCAGACACATGTTAAAGTGCCTTTTAGAAGTTCAGACACATGTTAAAGTGCCTTTTAGAAGTTCAGACACATGTTAAAGTGCCTTTTAGAAGTTCAGACACATGTTAAAGTGCCCTTTAAGAAGCTCAGACACATGTTAAAGTGCCCTTTTAGAAGCTCAGACACATGTTAAAGTGCCTTTTAGAAGTTCAGACACATGTTAAAGTGCCTTTTAGAAGTTCAGACACATGTTAAAGTGCCTTTTAGAAGTTCAGACACATGTTAAAGTGCCCTTTAAGAAGCTCAGACACATGTTAAAGTGCCCTTTTAGGAGCTCAGACACATGTTAAAGTGCCCTTTTAGGGGCTCAGACACATGTTAAAGTGCCCTTTTAGAAGCTCAGACACATGTTAAAGTGCCCTTTTAGGAGCTCAGACACATGTTAAAGTGCCTTTTAGAAGTTCAGACACATGTTAAAGTGCCCTTTAAGAAGCTCAGACACATGTTAAAGTGCCCTTTTAGAAGCTCAGACACATGTTAAAGTGCCTTTTAGAAGTTCAGACACATGTTAAAGTGCCTTTTAGAAGCTCAGACACATGTTAAAGTGCCCTTTTAGGAGCTCAGACACATGTTAAAGTGCCCTTTTAGAAGCTCAGACACATGTTAAAGTGCCCTTTTAGAAGCTCAGACACATGTTAAAGTGCCCTTTTAGAAGCTCAGACACATGTTAAAGTGGCCTTTTAGGAGCTCAGACACATGTTAAAGTGCCTTTTAGAAGCTCAGACACATGTTAAAGTGCCCTTTTAGGAGCTCAGACACATGTTAAAGTGCCCTTTTAGGAGCTCAGACACATGTTAAAGTGCCCTTTTAGGAGCTCAGACACATGTTAAAGTGCCCTTTTAGGGGCTCAGACACATGTTAAAGTGCCCTTTTAGGGGCTCAGACACATGTTAAAGTGCCCTTTTAGAAGCTCAGACACATGTTAAAGTGCCCTTTTAGAAGCTCAGACACATGTTAAAGTGGCCTTTTAGGAGCTCAGACACATGTTAAAGTGCCCTTTTAGAAGCTCAGACACATGTTAAAGTGCCCTTTTAGGAGCTCAGACACATGTTAAAGTACTGTTACTGTGTATTATTGTGTATTATTGTGTATTACTGTGTATTATTGTGTATTATTGTGTATTACTGTGTATTACTGTGTATTATTGTGTATTATTGTGTATTACTGTGTATTACTGTGTATTACTGTGTATTATATATTAAAAGTAGTATAATTAACTATATAAACTATATTATACAACACTTTGATACTTTTACTGCATTAACATTCACAACTCAGTACTTTTACTTGTAATGGAGTATTTTTAGATGACTGTGTGTGTGTGTGTGTGTGTGTGTGTGTGTGTGTGTGTGTGTGTGTGTGTGTGTGTGTGTGTGGTGTGTGTGTGCGGTGTGTGCGCGCGCACGCGCTTCTTGCTGCGTCACAGGGGAAAGGGCGTTGCCCTCAGGTAGACGCACCAGTAGCGGTCACCACACACACACACACACACACACACACACACAGGAGGCAGTGTGTTCAGAGCAGCGGAGACTCCCAGGTGCCAAATACACACACACGCGCGCGCACACACGCGCGCGCGCTTCCCTCGGCTCTGCCCGCTGGACGCGCACACAGCAGCAGTTGTAGCGGAGCAGCCGGAAACAGCGGAGCAGCTTTCTGGAAACACTCGAGAGAGAAAACAGGGAAGTTGTTGATCTGCAGCAGCGGTAACAGCAGCAGTGTTAGCAGCAGCAGTGTTAGCAGCAGCAGTGTTAGCAGCAGCAGCAGCAGCAGCATGTTCAGCTGGGTGAAGCAGGAGCAGGGCGGCCGCAACAAGGAAGGAGAGATGTACCAGACGGTGACGGAGGGGCTGCAGAGCCTCTACACCAAGAAGCTGCTGCCGCTGGAGGACACCTACCTGTTCCATGACTTCCACTCCCCCGCCCTGGAGGCCGCCGACTTCCAGAGTAAACCCATGGTGCTGCTGGTGGGCCAGTACTCCACCGGCAAGACCACCTTCATCAGGTAGGACGCGCGGAACACTGCGCTGCGTAATACGCGCGTAATACGTGCGTAAAATGCTGTTATAAACAGTAACAGGGGCAGTAATAACACGCAGTAAAGCTGCGGCGGGTTTCTCAGCCTCTTAGAATAAAAGACATATACTTGATGTGGTCGTTATAATAAACACAAAGAATGTTTCACGTGATCAGATCGATGCTGATCAATAACTCCGCTGATCAGCAAAACTCTGTGAAACTCCATGAAATAAAGAGAAGCTGCAGAAAAAAAACAGAAGAGAATCAAAACTCACGAATCACAGCTTCCAAATGTCACGTGACGCTTCATAAATGAAGCAGATGCATAAGTGATCGATAACCGATAGATTAATCAATTAACAGTCGATTAATTAAAATGTCTTATGACACATAAAACCCACAGATATTAACTTCCATGTTGAGTTACACGAATAAAAGGAATCAATAATCACATCTGATAATCTAATAAATGATTAGTCAATTAATCGATTAGTTGTCATCTGTTACTAATCAATAAAGTCCTAATATTAATAGTCATCATGTAGTTATTAATTACACCGGAGTGCAGTATAAATACCTTAAAATACTATAAATACAGTACTAGAGTAAAAGTACTTCGTTACTATGGCAACAACTACTGATTATTCTGATCTGTTAATTATTTAAATGATTAATTTATTAGTTATTAGATAAAATCCACCAAAAAAATCTAAAAATATTAACGTGATAGTTGATGATTCATCGATTAATCAACTTTTATTTTCTTGATTTTGGTCAAATATTAAAAAATATGAGATTAAAATAAAAGATAATAAAAGATAATAAATAGATAATAAATAGATAATAAATAGATAATAAATTCAAATTATTAGAAGGTGGAAATTATAAAATTAGGATGTAAAAAAATATTAGATTAAAAACAGAAAAAATATGAAAAAATTCCATTTCCTTCTTAAAAATGATTTAAATCCATTCATTGATTATTAAACGTGTTGGAAATTAATTGATTAATCAGAGTTTTTCACTTTATTTGTGGAAAAATATGAGATTAAGGAAAACAGAATTATTATATCATGTTAAAAAAACATCTTATTTCCTTAAAATAAGTTTAAATTGACCAAAATCAATTAAAAAAAATAGGAAAAAACCTGAATTAGATAAAAAGTTCAGGTCAAATAATAAAAATATGAAATAAAAAAGTAAAAAAAACATGAAACTTAATAGATTAAAATGTAAAATCATTAAAAAAAAGCCCAAAATATGAAAAAATATGATGTAAAATATAATAAATGACTCTAATCCATGAATTGATGATCAGATTATTTGTTGATTGATGTGATAGATGGAAACTAATCGATTAATCATTTCAAAGTAAAATATAAAAACTTTAACATTGAACTTACTGTAAATACTGGATCGTTCCTGTGATGTCATCAGCAGCCGCTGAGGATCATGGGTAATGTAGTGTGAGTGAGGCTGTGGATCATCAGCTGGTTGTAACTGATCCTCTATTGTTCCGCGTGTTCACGCCTTTATTGTGAAAGTCCAGCAGACATGTGATACTTCCTGTAGCAGAGAGACGAGCTGAGGACATTTATTTATTATAAGAAGAGTGTGTGAGTGTGTTTGTGTGTGTGTGTGTGTTTGTGTGTTTGTGTGTGTGTGTGTTTATCAAACACTTTATCAAGTGTTTTATCTTCCAAAGGACACTTTAATACTCTTTTAGCTCCAAGAGGGAACTTTAACAAGTGTTTTATCTCTTAAGTGTTTTAACCTTCAGAACACATTCCTCAACAATCAGGTCATGATGCTGAAATCAGAGAAATGGATCCACTCACGACTCTGAGCTCATTTACTCTGATCTCGTTTACTCTGAGCTCGTTTACTCTGAGCTCGTTTAATCTGATCTTGTTTGATCTGAGTTTATTTAATCTGAGCTTGTTTAATCTGAGCTTGTTTAATCTGAGCTTGTTTACTCTGAGCTCGTTTACTCTGAGCTCGTTTAATCTGATCTTGTTTGATCTGAGTTTATTTAATCTGAGCTCGTTTACTCTGAGCTCGTTTAATCTGAGCTTGTTTACTCTGATCTCATTTACTCTGATCTCGTTTGCTCAGGTCTGATTTGCTCTGAGCTCGTTTGCTCTGATCTCATTTGCTCTGATCTCGTTTGCTCAGGTCTGATTTGCCCTGAGCTCGTTTGCTCAGGTCTGATTTGCTCTGATCTCGTTTGCTCTGATCTCGTTTGCTCAGGTCTGATTTGCTCTGAGCTTGTTTGCTCTGATCTCATTTGCTCTGATCTCGTTTGCTCTGATCTCGTTTGCTCTGATCTCGTTTGCTCAGGTCTGATTTGCTCTGAGCTTGTTTGCTCTGATCTCATTTGCTCTGATCTCGTTTGCTCTGATCTCATTTGCTCTGATCTCGTTTGCTCTGATCTCGTTTGCTCTGATCTCGTTTGCTCAGGTCTGATTTGCTCTGAGCTCGTTTGCTCTGATCTCGTTTGCTCAGGTCTGATTTGCTCTGATCTCGTTTGCTCTGATCTCGTTTGCTCAGGTCTGATTTGCTGCAGCTTTAACTACAACATGAACCAACGATGATGAAATACGAGTAAAAGTAGAAATACTCTCAATAACAACTAGAATTACTCATTAAAGTACAAGTAGAGAAGTGTTATCAGTCAAATTATAAAGGTGTTATATTATTATTATAATTGTTATATTGTTATAGTTTATTTATATTTCATTATAAATAGTATTTTAATAGTAAATATTCAGTTTTCTGTTAAATGAGACAAAGAAAAGCTGCAAATTGATGAGACTGAGCAGCTGGAATCATGTAAAATGAGACTTTTTAGTGAAAACCAGCGATGAGCTGACTCTAATCAGCTGTGGACACACACTCTGTTACTGATAAGTTACTGATAAGTTATTGATAAGTTATTGATAAGATGAAAAACACTCAGAAACTGGATGTGACTTATTGAACCTGTTTATACAGAAAAGGTTTGAATTATTTATTATAAACTTTTAATATTAAAACCA
>CM060469.1:914965-917465 GCA_030544235.1 Lepturacanthus savala
TTTCTCCTCGGAAACAGAAAAAAAAAACGTCTTTTTGAGAATTTCTCGATCCCCGTTTTCTGTCTCACTTCCTGTTTCGGTGACACGAAACAGGAAGTGAACGTTTCCTCCGATGAATCCAGACGTTTCTTCACATCTGCAGCTGCCGAGCGTTAAAAATGCAGATGTGAAACCAGAGAAATGGACCAACAGTCGCAGGGAGGGAACGAAAAGAACCAACAACTGGAAGTTACTCATTTCACTTTGATTTCTCAGGAAAACTGAATTTAATTTATTTAATATAATATTTAATATTTAAAAAACAAATCAAAGAAAGACTAAGGCAGGAGACTAGACTTTCAAAATAAAAGCTCCTGCTTCTCAAGAACAACTCGTCAGTCGGTTTATTTTGTAAATCTTTGTGTGTTTTATGGTTTCTGTGTTTTAAAAACACAAATAAAATGATTAATTCAGTTTTATTTCTCAGTAACAATCTTTATATTTGACCTAAATATATTTATATTTGAGGAGGAGGAGGAGGAGGAGGAGGAGGAGGAGAAGGAGCAGGAGGAGGAGGAGGTGAAGGAGGAGGAGGAGGAGGAGACTAGGAAGGCTCCATATAAACTGTCTATTACTATTTAATCTGGAAAATAATCAATAATCAATAATTAAACAAGCTGCAATCGACTCATCCTTTCAAAATAAAAGCTCCTGCTTCTCTCTGGTTAAAGGAAAGTTCTTGCAGTGAAAGAACCAACATCAGTTAGAGGAGGAGGAGGAGGAGGAGGAGGAGGAGGTGGAGGAGGAGGAGGAGGTGAAGGAGGAGGAGGTGAAGGAGGAGGTGAAGGAGAAGGAGGAGGAGGAGGTGAAGGAGGAGGTGAAGGAGAAGGAGGAGGAGGAGCTACAGGAAGTGGTGGCGGGCGTTCCCTCCATCTGGAAACGCTTAGAGCTGCTCAGCTGAGGCTGAATTCCTACACACACACACACACACACACACACACACACACACACACACACACACACACACACACACACACACACACACACACACACACACACACACGCTGACGTCAGCTGACACATTAAACTGATGCTGTCACTGATTTTTTTTCATTCAACAACAAACTCATCAGCTGTTTGATTCATTTCATCATCATTTAATTATCTGATAATTATTTTATCAATTAACTGTTAAAAAAACAAGAAAACAAGAATAAAACAAGAATAAAACTGATAGTTTTTACAGAATCAAACTAATCAACAGCAGATAGAACTTTTCCCTCAGAGTGAGACGTCTTCTCTCTAATTAAACTCTTTGTTTTTCATGGTTTTAATGAAGAAAAACAAGTTTTAATCTGATTAAAATGATAATTATTAATATTATTCTATATGACCTCAGCAATACTGAGTATTACTGAGTATTACTGAGTATTTACTGAGTATTTACTGAGTATTTACTGAGTATTTACTGAGTATTTACTGAGTATTTACTGAGTATTTAGTGAGTATTTACTGAGTATTTACTGAGTATTACTGAGTATTTACTGAGTATTACTGAGTATTTACTGAGTATTTACTGAGTATTTACTGAGTATTTACTGAGTATTACTGAGTATTTACTGAGTATTTACTGAGTATTTAGTACCTACTTGATGTTTCTTTGACTCCTTCAGAGACAGAACCAGTGAAATCCTGGTTCCTGTGGTTTCTGTGGTTCCTGTGGTTTTGGTGGTTCCTGTGGTTTTGGTGGTTCCTGTGGTTTTGGTGGTTTCTGTGGTTTTGGTGGTTTTGGTGGTTGTGAGTCACTTGTAGCAGGACGTGGTCCAGTTTGAGTCCAGATGAGCTCATCCTGCAGGAAAAGAACCCGCTGACACCTGACGTCATGGTCTGAGCTCTAAGAACTACACAATAAAAATATTACACACACATATACACACATATATATACTGTGTATATATATATATACAGTATATATATATATATACAGTATATATATATATATACTGTATATATATATATATATATATATATACTATATATATATATATATATATATATATATACAGTATATATATATATATACTGTATATATATATATATATATATATATATATATATATATACAGTATATATATATATACTGTATATATATATATATATATATATATATATATATATATATATATATATATATATATATATATATATATAAATCATCTGTCAGCTCTAAACCTCTAGAAATAAAAAGTATGATCCATGGAAACTAAAACCTGTCAAACATTTATGATTCTAACAGAAGTTTCTGCAGCTTCTCTTAAACCTCCATCAGTGGCTGGATCAGCGGTTGCCAAGGCGACGGGAGGAGGCAACTGTCTCCACGGCAACGGGCAACCGGAAACTGAGCTGGAAGCCGAAGGTTCAGGAAAAAAACATTCTTTATTGAAAATCACTAAACTTTATTTAAAACCCGCGTCCTCTCAGTGACCTGCAGCTGTTTAAAGTCAACGTTCAAACATTCTTT
>CM060469.1:922465-982465 GCA_030544235.1 Lepturacanthus savala
CACCTGTTCTTCACCTGTTCCTCACCTGTTCCTCACCTGTTCCTCACCTGTTCTTCACCTGTTCCTCACCTGTTCTTCACCTGTTTCTCACCTGTTCCTCACCTGTTCTTCACCTGTTCTTCACCTGTTCCTCACCTGTTCTTCACCTGTTCTTCACCTGTTCCTCACCTGTTTCTCACCTGTTCCTCACCTGTTTCTCACCTGTTCCTCACCTGTTCCTCACCTGTCTTCTCAGGTGGACACTCAGCAGCTGATGCGTGTGTACGGCGCCCTCATGTGGTCACTGGGGAAGGTGATCAACACTCCAGAGGTGGTGAGAGTGTATCTGGGTTCATTCTGGGCCAAACCACTGCAGAACACTGAGAACAGGTAAGAGAGCAGGTTCATCCATTCATCTAATCGTGCATCCATTCATTCATCCATCATCCATCCATCATCCATCCATCATCATCCATCCATTATCCATCCATCATCATCCATCATCATCCATCATCCATCATCCATCATCCATCCATCATCCATCCATCCATTTATTCATCCATCCATCATCCATCATCCATCCATTAATTTATTCATCCATCCATCATCCATCATCCATCCATCATCCATTCACTCGTTCATGTCTTCCTCAGGCGTCTCTTTGAGGCTGAGTCTCAGGATCTATTCCGGGACATTCAGAGTCTCCCGAGGAACGCGGCGCTGCGTAAACTCAACGACCTCATCAAGAGGGCGCGGCTCGCCAAGGTGAGACAGGAAGTGACACGTTCACCTGCAGCTTCACTACTGACGAGGATTATTGATTATTGGAGATGGACTATCATTGATTATCATTGATTATTATGGATTGTTCCTCAGATGTTCTTCACCTTCTTCTCATCATTGATATTCATGACATGTCCTCAGCTTGTAGCAGCTTCAGAAGTTGATGATCAAACTCCAACAGTTGTTTAGTAGATTTACAGCAGCTCTGTGTTTAACCAGCGACTGTTTGTTCTAAGATGAAACTTCCTGCAGGTCACATGACCAACATCATGTGATTCTCTGAGGAACCTTCAGAAGGTCAAAGGTCAAAGAGAAAGCTGCAGGAAAAGATGATTTCCTTCATGTTTCTGTTCACGGTAGAATCAGGAGAAGCTGTAGACTCCTCCTCCTTCACCTCCTCCTTCTTCACCTCCTCCTCCTCCTCCTTCACCTCCTCCTCCTTCACCTCCTGCTCCTCCTCCTTCACCTCCTCCTCCTCCTTCACCTCCTCCTTCACCTCCTGCTCCTCCTTCTTCACCTTCTCCTCCTCCTTCACCTCCAGCTCCTCCTCCTTCACCTCCTCCTCCTCCTCCTTCACCTCCTCCTTCTTCACCTCCTCCTCCTCCTCCTCCTCCATCGTCCTGGTTTCACCTCCTCTCAGCTCCAGTCCTCCTCCCCCTGGTATCAGTCAATCTGCTGAGTGATGTGTGGTGGAGTCTCGTGTGGTCACGTGAAGTCACATGACGGTTGTTACATCACAAAGATGCACTGAACTGATGCGTTCAGGGTCCGACGGGAGAGGAGGGATTTTATAAATCTGTGTTTTTAAACTGTAGTTTATCTGTTGGACTTCAGCTCAGAGTCACAGCTTCTACTATAATACTGCATGTGAGGCGTTTAGGGAACACCTGTAAACTGCAGCTTCTACTATAATACTGCATGTGAGGCGTTTAGGGAACATCTGTAAACTGTAGCTTCTACTATAGTTCTGCAAGTGAGGCGTTTAGGGAACATCTGTAAACTGTAGCTTCTACTATAATACTGCATGTGAGGCGTTTAGGGAACATCTGTAAATCGCAGCTTCTACTTTATTCCTGCACGTGAGGCGTTCAGGAAACGTTGTTAAACTTTAGCTTCGACTTTATTCCTGCCTGTGAGGCGTTTAGGGAACATCTGTAAACTGCAGCTTCTGTTTCTTCCTGCCTGTGAGGCGTTTAGGGAACATCTGTAAACTGCAGCTTCTGTTTCTTCCTGCCTGTGAGTCGTTTCCTTCTCTGATGTAAATGTTGGCTCTTTAACGTCGTCTCTGACCTGTTTATTTTTATTCTTCCTGATTAACTAGCTGATTAATGGTCCTTCACTGATGACCTCACCACCACCTCCTCCTCTTCCTCCTCCTCCTCTTCCTCCTCCTTCCTTCCTTCCTTCCACCTCCCATAATGCCGAAGGGCCGTACATTCCTCCTCTTCCTCCATCGCCGCGGCGTCTCCTCGTTTCCTCGTTAATCTTCCTCCGTGTTTCAGGATTAATTCAATAAAAGATGATTTCATCTGTTTCCTTTTCTCCTTAAAGGGACAGTTCACCACGTTGAAAACGGCAGAAACACGTTGAAATAACACGTTTTAACATGTTAATGTGTGTGAGCGTGTTTTTTAAGTGTGAGTGTGTGTGTGAGAATGTGTGTGTGTATATATTAGTGTGTGTGTATATTAGTGTGTGTGTGTGAGAATGTGTGTGTGTATATTAGTGTGTGTGTGTGAGAGAATGTGTGTGTGTATATTAGTGTGTGTGTGTTATTTTTAATAACTAAAACTCACCATCATTGATTATCTGTCATTTATCTAAAGTTGCTGTTGTTGTGGTTGCCGTGGTAACCCCTTGTCGTTGCGGTTGCCGTGGTAACCCCTCCCCCCTCCCCCCCAGGTGCAGGCCTACATCATCAGCTACCTGAAGAAGGAGATGCCGTCTCTGTTCGGTCGAGAGAAGAAGAAAGACGAGCTGATCATGCGTCTGCCGGAGATCTACACCATCCTGCAGAGGGAGCACCACATCAGCCCCGGAGACTTCCCCAACGTCAACAAGATGCAGGTAAACAGTCAACAAACCACTGTAAACAACTGTAAACAACAAGAAACGACTGTAAACAACAAGAAATGACTTTAAACCGCAGGAAACTACAGCTACAACTACAGTAAACAACAGTAAACCATAGGAAATGACTGTAAACAACAGTAAACAACAATAAACAACAGTAAACAACAATAAACAACAGTAAACAACTAGAAGATGTTAAACATCTAAACGTTCTGATCCTAAAAGACGACATCATGAAAAACATCCTGCAGCTGGAGAAAAGAACGCAGAGATCTGCAGGTGTGTGTGTGTGTGTTAGTGTGTGTGTGTTAGTGTGTGTGTTAGTGTGTGTGTGTGTTAGTGTGTGTGTGTGTTAGTGTGTGTTAGTGTGTGTGTGTGTGTCCTTACTAGACTATTGAGGATGTTTGAGATTCCTCAGATCCCTGGTGAGAGTCTCACACACACACACACACACACACACACACACACACACACACACACACACGTGTTGCGTCACATTCGCAGCTTTTCACGCTGTGTTCTCTCTGAGGTCAGGGGTCAGAGGTCAGCTGAGTCCAGCTGCCTGGTCCCTGCAGACGATTTGATTCTCTGAGTGAAACCAGATGATGAATAAACATCAAAGCTGAGATTTATTTATTATTATTTATTATTATTATTATGTATTTATTATTATTTATTTAAAGCTTCTAAACAATGTTTTAGTGTCATTTTAATTTTAAAACTCGACTAAAACGAAGTGAAATCCTTGTTGTTTCCTGGACTAGAACCTGTTTCCTGTTGTTTTCTGGACTAGAACCTGTTTCCTGGTGTGTTTTCTGGACTAGAACCTGTTTCCAGGTGTATTTCCTGGACTAGAACCTGTTTCCAGGTGTATTTCCTGGACTAGAACCTGTTTCCTGGTGTATTTTCTGGACTAGAACCTGTTTCCTGTTGTTTTCTGGACTAGAACCTGTTTCCTGTTGTTTTCTGGACTAGAACCTGTTTCCTGGTGTGTTTTCTGGACTAGAACCTGTTTCCAGGTGTATTTCCTGGACTAGAACCTGTTTCCGGGTGTATTTTCTGGACTAGAACCTGTTTCCGGGTGTATTTTCTGGACTAGAACCTGTTTCCGGGTGTATTTTCTGGACTAGAACCTGTTTCCTGGTGTATTTCCTGGTTTCTAACGGTCTCTCCTCCCGGCTGCAGGACATGCTGCAACACTACGACTTCAGCAAGTTCCCGTCCCTGAAGATGAAGCTGATCGAGTCGGTGGACAAGATGCTGGCCACGAAGATCGCCGTGCTGATGTCCATGATCCGCGACGAGGAGTCCAAGGCGCCGCCGGCCATGGTGTCGGGCGGCGCCTTCGAGGGCTCCCAGGACGGCCCGTTCGGCCACGGCTATGGCGAGGGCGTCAGCGCCGGCGCCGACGCCGAGGACTGGATCGTCAGCCGCGACAAGCACCGCTACGACGAGATCTTCTACACGCTGATGCCCGTCAACGGGAAGATCACCGGCGTCAACGCCAAGAAGGAGATGATGAACTCGCGGCTGCCCAACACCGTCCTGGGGAAGATCTGGAAACTGGCCGACTGCGACAAGGACGGCATGTTGGACGACGAGGAGTTCGCTCTGGCCCAGCACCTCATCAAGATCAAGCTGGAGGGATACGAGCTGCCGGCGGAGCTGCCGGAACACCTGGTGCCCCCCGTGCACCGCAAGAACGCCGTCGCCGACGCCCTCTACAACCACGCCGAGGACGAGTAGTAGGGGCGGGGGGTCAGAGGTCGGAGGAACGAACGGCGGGGGGGTCAGAGGTCGGAGGAAGGAACGGCGAAGCTCACACACGCAGAGTGACTCTTTTATTTTTGGTAGAGTTTCAACGTGGATTTCAGCAGTTTATTTGGGTGGTTTTATTTTGAAGGAGGACGCGCACACTTCCTGTCTTTAAATATCATAAACAACCAGATTATTGAATATATTTTAACACCTCACAGCACTCATTCTATTTTTTTTAAATTTGGATGCTTTTATTGTGAAGGAGGATGCACACACTTGACACATGACAGGAAGTATGTGCATCCTCCTTCACAATAAAAGCATCCAAATTAAAAAAAAAAAAAGTAGAATGTGTGCTGTGAGGTGTTTATAAAATAATAAATATTAATTTGGTTGATTCATGAGATTTAAAGACAAATTCACAGACACATTCTACTTTTTTTTTTTTTAATTTAGATGCTTTTATTGTGAAGGAGGACGCACACTTCCTTTCTTTAAATCTCATAAATCAACCAGATTATCGAATATTTTATAAACACATGACAGCACATTCTATATCTTTTTTTTTTTATTTGGATGCTTTTATTGTGAAGGACAGCATACTTCCTGCCTTTTGTTACATCATCATCATCCTGGTCAATGATCCTCGTCTTCATCAACACTCATTCTGTTTTATTTTTGGGATGCTTTTATTTTGGAGGATGCACACACTTCCTGTCTTTAAATCTCATAAATCAACCAGATTATTGAATATTTTATAAACACCTCACAGCACTCATTGTTTTTATTTTGGGATGCTTTTATTGTGAAGAAGGACAGCGTACTTCCTGCCTTTTGTGACATCATCATCTTCCTGGTCAATGATCCTCGTCTTCATCACTGTAAAATATTTAATAACAAGAAGAATCAACTTTATTCATGTTTAAAAACCAAAGACTCAAAGTGTTTATGATTAAATACAATAAACAACAATAAAATGACACTTCCTGTCTTTAAATGTCAGAAATACACCAGATTATTGAAGAGTGGTAAACACCCGACAGCCCTGAGTTGGATGCTTTTATTGTGAAGGCGGGAGGAAGTCCCACAAATCCAGTCATCTATTATTATTCTGGTTGCTATAGTGACGCCTGCTGGTGGATTTTATTATTGTTTTATTTGGTTTCATCGTCATTTAATGAAGAGAAAACTGATTTTTTTCATTTTTAACTGAATCAGATCAAGAATTTTTGTTGATTCATCAAATTTAATCTGAAAAAAAATCAAAGATAAAAAATAAAAACGTTTAAAATTTATATAAATCAGGAAAAATCAAGAGGGTTTTAGAGTCTGTGTGTGTGTATTAGTGTGTGTGTGTGTGTGCGTGTGTATTAGTGTGTGTGTGTGTGTATTAGTGTGTGTGTGTGTGTATTAGTGTGTGTGTGTGTGTGTATTAGTGTGTGTGTGTGTGTGTGTATTAGTGGAATAACTCCACTTCCTGTTGTCAGATCTCTGACAGGAAGTTCAGTTATTTAATGTCCACATGACATGAGACCAGGACCAGAGGGTCCACCTCGGTCCAGGATCTGAGGACCCGCCTCGGACCAGGACGCGGGGTCCTGAGCGGCGGGCGGGGTCAGAGGTCAAGGCCAGCGGCGTTTGAACAGTCAGTCAGAGCCGTGTTAATGGCCGCCGGCCGCCGTCCAGAAACAGCTGCTGCTGCTTCCTCACATTGTAAAAGACGACGGCGAGGCGGTGACCTCTGACCTCTGCTGACGGAACGTTTCCCTCCTTAAAAAAGACAAAGAAACAGAAAAAAACTTTCCCTGAATCACTCAGACGAGTCAGTGTGTGTAGAATGTGTGTGTTTCTAGTATTTTCCTTTACTTCATTTGTTTTTTTTTTTTTAAACGCACAATTTGTCATTTTTCAGCAGCTCAGGGTCAATAAAAACTAGAAGACGTCGTTGATGATGTCATCACGCAGCGTGGCATCATGGGAGTTGTTGTCTTCTGGTTCAGGTTTTTATTCTCAGTTTTCTAAACAATCATCTTCTTCTTCTTGTGTTTTTGGTACAATTAATCAATATCAAGTCCAATCATTTTATTTCTTTGTCACTTTTTAATTTCCTTTAACCTTTGTTTTAGTCGTTGGACGTCTGGGTTTTAATTTATCAGAGCTAACGTTAGCATTAGCTCGGTTAGCAGCGTCAGAGAAACACAGATTATTAACATGAAAGTGTTTTATTCAGTGTTTTTAACCACAATAAAAATAAATCATCTTGAATTATCTTATATCTGCAGCTCATTTTATTATTTAATTGTGGTTTATTTAATCTTGTTTTAAGAAAATGTTAATTTTGTTTTTTTTAAATATTAATATTAATTAAAGATCGTTCGTGTTTGTTTTATTCCATTAAAACAGAATAAAACACTTTAATGTGTTGACAAACCACAGATTATTAACATGAAAATGTTTAATTCAACTAATCTTGAATTATTATCATTTAAAAAACAAAATTAACATTTTCTTAAAAACAAGATTAAATTGACTAAAATTTGAAAAGTTAAAATAATAAAATAATCCATAAACAGAATCATATAATTCAAGATGATTTTATTTAGTTTTATTCTAGTTAAAAACACAGAATAAAACACTTTTACCTTAATTATAGATATTTTTCACAATGCTAACCGAGCTAATGCTAACCAAGCTAATGCTAACGTTAGCTCTGGTTGTTGCGCTGATAAATTAGAATCTTCCTCCGTATAAATAAAGTTAAAAAACAACCCATATATTAAAGGAGTCTCATAGAATAAATGGATAAGAAGCTAATTATTAATTAGCTTCATGCTAACGTATTAAATTTCACATTTAAATGATGAATTCCTGTTTGTTTCAGATGTTTTAACATGAAAACGTTTCATCTAAACGTTTGTTCCTTCACTTTGAGCCCAAATAAAGTTTCTTACAGTTGAAGTCGATGCAGGTTTTTATCAGAAATGTTGATTTATTGCTTTAATGAAACCAAAGAATCATCTTTTAAAGACGTTTGTTCCCATGAAGAGACCGAAGTCTCTGAGGAAGCAGCCGTTTATTTTCAGTGCCTCAATAAACTAAATAAAACGTTTAATCTGGTTTATTCTGTCGATAATCTGTGAATGTTTAATGTTCAGTGGATCAAATGTCTCATCTTCACTTTTCTGAATGTAAAAGTTTATATTTTTAGTTGTTTCCGGTGTATTTTGTATTCCTGATGTTGGGATGACACAGACTCGTCCTGTTCACAGAGCTGGAGACTAATAAAGTTTATTCAAAACCTTAAAGGGACACGACGTCATTTTTATTTGATTGTTTTTACGGTTTAGTTTCATTTTATGTGAATCAGAAGCAGAATTAACTGTTTCTGAAGAAGTGAAGTTACACAATAACACACACACACACACACACACACACACACTGATACACACACACACACACACTGATACACACACACACACACACTGATACACACACACAGATACACACACACACTGATACACACACACACACACACACACACACACACACACACACACACACTGATACACACACACACACACACACACACACACACTGATACACACACACACACACACTGATACACACACACAGATACACACACACACTGATACACACACACACACACACACACACACTGATACACACACACAGATACACACACACACTGATACACACACACACACGCACACACACACACTGATACACACACACACACACACTGATACACACACACAGATACACACACACACTGATACACACACACACACACACACACACACACACACACTGATACACACACACAGATACACACACACACTGATACACACACACACACACACACACACATTGATACACACACACACACACACACACACACACACACTGATACACACACACTGATATACACACACACACACACACACACACACACTGATACACACACACACACTGATACACACACACATTAATACACACACACACACACCACACTGATACATACACACACACACACATTGATACACAAACACATACACACACATTAATACACACACTAATACACACACACACATTAATACAGACACACACACATTAATACACACACACACACTAATACACACACACACATATACACACACACACATACAAAAGATGTTAAAGTGTCCTCTAATGATATAAAGATGTTAAAGTGTCCTCTAATGATATAAAGATGTTAAAGTGTCCTCTAATGATATAAAGATGTTAAAGTGTCCTCTAATGATATAAAGATGTTAGTGTCCTCTAATGATATAAAGATGTTAAAGTGTCCTCTAATGATATAAAGATGTTAAAGTGTCCTCTAATGATATAAAGATGTTAAAGTGTCCTCTAATGATATAAAGATGTTAAAGTGTCCTCTAATGATATAAAGATGTTAGTGTCCTCTAATGATATAAAGATGTTAAAGTGTCCTCTAATGATATAAAGATGTTAAAGTGTCCTCTAATGATATAAAGATGTTAGTGTCCTCTAATGATATAAAGATGTTAAAGTGTCCTCTAATGATATAAAGATGTTAAAGTGTCCTCTAATGATATAAAGATGTTAAAGTGTCCTCTAGGAGCTAGAAACCATGTTAAATCTATATGTGCCCTGTTGTGCCCTTCAATACTCACCACTAATAAACTATCAGTTTAATTCTAATCATCTAATCAATGATCTAATCAATCATCTAATCAATCATCTGATCATCAGCTCGCTCTTAGACGCTGATAATTCCTGCAGCCAGTGAACTACACACCTTCATCAGTCTGACTCTGCTGAAATATTTTACTTTTACTGTCAGCCTGAACTTTGAAGCCATCGGATTTACAGCATGAGCAGCTTCACTCAGCTGACAAAGGTCAAAGTTCACACACACACACACACACCTGATCTCCCTCTTAAATTTTCACTCCAGCATATCTTCGGATGTCCCACTCTGTCTGAGATTCTGCAGCCGATAGAAGAACAATCAGCGTTGGAAGGTAAAATAAATGTCTCGTTTCCTCTCCAGTGTTTTTCTGCGTCTTGAAGAGTCTTTGAGGGTTTTGTTGTGAAGTGGAGCAGATTTATTACCTGCAGCTTATTTTAGTTGGTTTCCTGCTGCGGAACACGAGGAACAGGCGTGAGAACAGAGAGAAACTCAGGATGTTCTGCTGATTAATCACATGGAAGAAGAAGAATATCATTATTATTATCAGTGGAGATACAAAGATAAAGCTGTTTAATTCTAATGAAAACAGAATAAATGTTTAATTCTAGTAAAAACAGAATAAATGTTTAATTCTAATAAAAACAGAATAAATGTTTAATTCTAGTAAAAACAGAATAAATGTTTAATTCTAATAAAAACAGAATAAATGTTTAATTCTAGTAAAAACAGAATAAATGTTTAATTCTAGTAAAAACAGAATAAATGTTTAATTCTAATAAAAACAGAATAAATGTTTAATTCTAATAAAAACAGAATAAATGTTTAATTCTAATAAAAACAGAATAAATGTTTAATTCTAGTAAAAACAGAATAAATGTTTAATTCTAATAAAACAGAATAAATGTTTAATTCTATTAAAAACAGAATAAATGTTTAATTCTATTAAAAACAGAATAAATGTTTAATTCTAATAAAAACAGAATAAATGTTTAATTCTATTAAAAACAGAATAAATGTTTAATTCTAATAAAAACAGAATAAATGTTTAATTCTAATAAAAACAGAATAAATGTTTAATTCTAATAAAAACAGAATAAATGTTTAATTCTAATAAAAACAGAATAAATGTTTAATTCTAATAAAAACAGAATAAATGTTTAATTCTAATAAAAACAGAATAAATGTTTAATTCTAGTAAAAACAGAATAAAACATATATATATATTATAGTATTTATTTATTGTATTGATGATGTGGATATTGATTATATATTGATGCTGTAACAGTAACATTGGGTTTTATTACAGATAAAACTTTATTTTAATTAATTCAAAGACAGAAATATTAAATAAAAAATAAGAAACATGAGTTAAAAAATGTAAAAAATATATATATAAAAATTAAGAAACATGAGATAAAAAAATATATGAGATAAAAAGAAATATTAAATAAAAAAATAGAAATAGTTAAAAATAGTTAAAAGTAAATATATTTATACATAATTATGGAATAAAAGACAGAAACATGAGATAAAATAAAAAAAATATTTAAAAAGTCATAAATATTAAATAAAAAATTAGAAATATGAGTTAAAAGATTAAAAAATGATATAAAGTAAGAACATTTTGATTAAAAAAATAAAAAATGAGATAAAAAATCAGCTGATTGTCATTATAATTGAACTTTAATTCATTTAATTCTCATATTTTAATGAATTGAATATTTTTATTGAATGTTCAGGAGGATTATAAATGTTTTATATCGAGTTATATCGAGTTATATCGAGTTATATCGAGTTATATCGAGTAATATCGAGTTATATTGAGTTATATCGAGTTATATCGAGTTATATCGAGTTATTCAGGCTATAAAAATATAAACTGTTGGTCAAGAGTTCACACTGAGTCTGATTCTGCTGATGAAGAAAAAACTGCTGTAAACTCAGTGAGTGTGTGTGTGTGTTAGTGTGTGTGTATTAGTGTGTGTGTGTATTAGTGTGTGTGTTAGTGTGTGTGTATTAGTGTGTGTGTATTAGTGTGTGTGTGTATCAGTGTGTGTGTGTGTATTAGTGTGTGTGTGTGTGTATCAGTGTGTGTGTATTAGTGTGTGTGTGTGTATCAGTGTGTGTGTATCAGTGTGTGTGTGTGTATTAGTGTGTGTGTATTAGTGTGTGTGTGTATCAGTGTGTGTGTGTGTATTAGTGTGTGTGTGTGTGTATCAGTGTGTGTGTATTAGTGTGTGTGTGTGTATCAGTGTGTGTGTATCAGTGTGTGTGTGTGTGTGTATCAGTGTGTGTGTGTGTGTGTATCAGTGTGTGTGTGTGTATTAGTGTGCGTGTGTATTAGTGTGTGTGTGTATCAGTGTGTGTGTGTATCAGTGTGTGTGTATCAGTGTGTGTGTGTGTATCAGTGTGTGTGTATCAGTGTGTGTGTATCAGTGTGTGTGTGTTTTGTCTGTTTTCTTGTTAAAAACCATCAAGTCTTTTTTTTAAACATTAACTTTATATTTTATCTTTAATCAGATTTTATTATTTTATTGAGTCGTATATTTTATGTTGATCAGGTGGAGACGTCCTGCTGCACAACACAACACAACACAACACCGTCCTCCTCCTCCATCTATACAATATATAATATATATATTATATATATAGATGGAAGAAGAGGAGGACGGTGTTGTGTGTATATATATATATATATATATATATATATATATATTATACATTTTATTATATATATAGATGGAGGAGGACGGTGTATATATATATATTATATATATTTTATTATATATATTTTATTATATATATTTTATATATAGATGGAGGAGGAGGACGGTGTATATATATATATATATATATATATATTATATATATTTTATATATAGATGGAAGAAGAGGAGGACGGTGTATATATATTATATATATTTTATTATATATATTTTATATATAGATGGAGGAGGAGGACGGTGTATATATATATATTATTATATATTATATTATATATATTATATATTCTATAGATGGAGGAGGAGGAGGATGGTGTATATATATTATATTATATATATTTTATTATATATATTTTATATATAGATGGAAGAAGAGGAGGACGGTGTATATATATATATTATATATATTTTATTATATATATTTTATATATAGATGGAGGAGGAGGAGGACGGTGTATATATATATATTATATATATTATATTCTATAGATGGAAGAAGAGGAGGACGGTGTATATATATATATTATATATATTTTATTATATATATTTTATATATAGATGGAAGAAGAGGAGGACGGTGTATATATATATATTATATATATTTTATTATATATATTTTATATATAGATGGAAGAAGAGGAGGACGGTGCCGGGAGGTTTCGGGAGCTGCAGGAACAGAGGATGATGGTCCAGAAGAAAACTTTCACCAAGTGGATGAACAGCGTCTTCTCTAAAAACTCAGTGAGAATTATTGATTATTGATTATTGAAATCACTTATCAATGATTTCACTATAAACCTGAGGTTCAGGTTAAAGCTTCACTTCACTCTTTAATGAAGAGATGATGATTAATGACCATGTTTTATTTTTATTATTATTAATAATATTAAAACTACAACCTTCTATAAATCAGACAAAAACCAACAGGTAATTTAATCATAAAAGTGATAACTATTCTTATTTAGTGACAATGTTATCGCCATGGTAACAGGAAGATGATATAAACAGCTGCTCTGATATAATTCTACTTCCTGTTTCACATCCTTAAAAAAAACAATTGTTTTATATCAGAAAGATTCAGAGAAGGCCTCAAACAGGAAGTTACAGATAAAATGAATTAACATTAAAAGAAGAAGAGATTAATGTTTATAATTAATGTTTATTCATGTTGGGAAACAGCTCCACCATGTGGCTGACGACGGTAAAACACCAACAGGATTAAACTATAATTATTATTATTATATGTTTTATATAAAACACCAACATCCTGTTACACTGAACAGGATTAAACTATAATTATTATTATTTTATGTTTTATTTAAATAAAAAATAAATAGAAACTTTACATTTTATGTCACGTTTTCTTCTTTCTATGACGTTCTGTCATATTTTTTAACTTCTATGTTATAATTTAGATTTTTTAGATTCAGTCTCTGTGATAATTTTGATTCTATCAAATCAGAATTTGTTGTTTTATGTCATAAAAGTTATTCCTGGTTTTGTTTTTTTCTGGTTTTTAAC
Source organism: Lepturacanthus savala (assembly GCA_030544235.1). Classification (NCBI taxonomy): domain Eukaryota; kingdom Metazoa; phylum Chordata; class Actinopteri; order Scombriformes; family Trichiuridae; genus Lepturacanthus; species Lepturacanthus savala. The sequence goes on from CM060469.1 coordinate 936,017, forward strand.
CATGTTTTTCCTCCTCCTCTTCCTCCTGCTCCTCCTGCTCCTCCTCCTCCTGCTCCTCCTCTTCCTCCTCTTCCTCCTCCTCTTCCTCCTCCTCTTCCTCCTCCTCCTGCTCCTCCTCCTCTTCTTACTCCTCCTCCTCCTCTTCTTACTCCTCCTGCTCCTCTTCTTCCTCCTCCTCCTCCTCCTCCTCCAGGAGAACCTGGAGCTGACGGACGTCTACACGGAGCTGAAGACCGGCGTGGTTCTGGTCCGGTTGCTGGAGCTCGTCTCCAAGGAGACGCTGGCTCCGCCCAGCCGCCGGTCGCTGAGGGTCCACTTCCTGGAGAACAACAGTATCGCCATCAACTTCCTGAAAACCAAGGTCACTTCCTGTTTCTGTGACATCACAAAAGGCTCAGCCCTTCATTATTAAAATATATGATATTATATATTTGATCTTCTAGCAGTGTTTATTTGTGACCCGTCAGATTCGGGAGGTTCTGATTGGTCCAGAGAACGTGGTGGACGGGGACCGGACCCTGATCCTGGGTCTGCTGTGGATCATCATCCTCAGGTTCCAGATCGGACCCATAAACCTGGACCAGGTCTGGAACCAGAACCACCAAGACCTGAACCAGACAAACTAAACTAAACTAAACGTCTCTTTCTTTCATTCTTCTTTTTGTCCTTTTCTTTCGTTCCTCTCCAACCTCCTCCTCCTCCTCCTGCTCCTCCTCCTGCTCCTCCTCCTCCTCCTGCTCCTCCTCCTCCTGCTCCTCTTCCTCCTCCTCTTCTTACTCCTCCTCCTGCTCCTCTTCCTCCTCCTCTTCTTACTCCTCCTCCTGCTCCTCCTCCTCCTGCTCCTGCTCCTCCTCCTCCTGCTCCTCCTCCTCCTCAGGGAGGAGACAGCGTGGCTCATAGATCAGCGAAGGAGTCTCTCCTGATCTGGTGTCAGATTAAAACTTCAGGATATGAAGGCGTCAACGTTCAGGACTTTTCGAAGAGTTGGAGAGACGGACTGGCCTTTAACGCCCTGATACACGCACACAGGTAATACACACACACACACACACACTTTAAAAAACAGGGTTTAAACACACACACCCTCCTCCCCTCCTAGGCCTGACCTGTTTGACTACCACCGTCTCCATGGCGACGACCCCCGGCGTAACCTGGAGCACGCCTTCCAGGTGGCGGAGCAGCAGCTGGGCATCATGCAGCTGCTGGAGGTGGAGGACATGGTGGTGGCCCAGCCCGACGAGAAGTCCATCATGACCTATGTGTCCCTCTACTACCACTACTTCTCCAGGATGAAGCAGGGCCAGACCCTGCAGAAGAGGATCAGCAAGGTCTGCACCAGCTGTTAGACTGGTACCAACCAGCAAATAGACTGATACCAGAAAATAGACTGGTACTAACTGGCTATTATACTGATACAAACCAGCTATAAGAACAATACCAACCAGCTATTATAATATTTACATGTACTTATTAAATACTTGTAGGCTTATAAACCCAACCTATTAAAACAGGCTAATTAATTAAGCGTATAATTATGTCTTAACAACTCAACAACTATTTTAAAAGCTGTTTATCTCCAACTCAAAGAGTGAATCACATTCAGATGAGTCAGTGTTTAGACTGTGGTCTGTGCTGCCCTCTGCTGGCCAGAGTCAGAACTGCAGCAACATCTGATGAAGGAGCCTCCTGATTGGCTGTTGTCCACAGCCTTTAATCCAGCAGGCTCCGCCCCCTCTGTCAGTCTAATGGATTACTGCTGGATTAGACTGACAGGAAGTCGCCTGTTTAGAAAGTCTGCAGCACTCAGAGCTGATCACTACTGCAGCCTCACCTTTACCTGTCGCCTGCAGCCTCACCCTTACCTGTCGTCTGCAGCCACTCACCTTTACCTGTCGTCTGCAGCCACTCACCTTTACCTGTCGTCTGCAGCCTCTCACCTTTACCTGTCGTCTGCAGCCACTCACCTTTACCCGTCGTCTGCAGCCTCTCACCTTTACCCGTCGTCTGCAGCCTCACCTTTACCTGTCGTCTGCAGCCTCACCTTTACCCGTCGTCTGCAGCCTCTCACCTTTACCTGTCGTCTGCAGCCTCTCACCTTTACCTGTCGTCTGCAGCCTCACCTTTACCTGTCGTCTGCAGCCTCACCTTTACCTGTCGTCTGCAGCCTCACCTTTACCTGTCGTCTGCAGCCTCTCATCTTCACCTGTCGTCTGCAGCCTCTCACCTTTACCTGTCGTCTGCAGCTGCTCACCTTTACCTGTTGTCTGCAGCCTCACCTTTACCTGTCATCTGTAGCCTCTCATCTTCACCTGTCGTCTGCAGCCGCTCACCTTTACCTGTCGTCTGCAGCCGCTCACCTTTACCTGTCGTCTGCAGCCGCTCACCTTTACCTGTCGTCTGCAGCCGCTCACCTTTACCTGTCGTCTGCAGCCTCTCACCTTTACCTGTCGTCTGCAGCCGCTCACCTTTACCTGTCGTCTGCAGCCTCTCACCTTTACCTGTCGCCTGCAGCCTCACCTTTACCTGTCGCCTGCAGCCTCTCACCTTTACCTGTCGTCTGCAGCCTCACCTTTACCTGTCGTCTGCAGCCTCACCTTTACCTGTCGTCTGCAGCTGCTCACCTTTACCTGTCCTGATGTGGTTCCAGTTGTGAAGTTGGTGAAATGAGACGTTTGTGGTATTTTCTGATGGATCTGAGTGATTAGAACAGATGTTTTAATAGTTTTCAGGGATGAAGTTATTTCTACTTCTCAAATGAGATTTTAGGCTTTTTATAAAAACAGTTAAGCTTTTGTGTTGTTGTGTTATGTTCTGAATCTTCAAATCATTCAGCAGATGACTCGATACTGTCTACACCTGGTGAAACCAAAGATTAATTTAATCAAACACGTTGTTGAATTAATTTAATTAGTGGTTTATTGATTGAACTGATTCACTGAGCTCCTCATGCTGGAAATGTTTCATGTTTATATGTCAGGTGAAGCAGGTGTGTCCCGGCCCAGTGATTTACCTGGAGTCACATAACACAGGTTTACCTGCAGCAGGAGCTTCAGGTGTGTCACCGCTGCAGTGACTGGTGGTTTCAGCAAAGACCGGTCTATGTCCAGGTGTGTTCTGGATTAGTCCAGGTAGAAAGTCCAGGTAAAGTAGCTGTACAGTTGTGTAATAGATGTATCCAGGTGTGTATAACCAGGTGTATCCAGGTGTGTATAACCAGGTGTGTATAACCAGGTGTATCCAGGTGTGTATAACCAGGTGTATATAACCAGGTGTATCCAGGTGTGTATAACCAGGTGTATCCAGGTGTGTATAACCAGGTGTGTATAACCAGGTGTATCCAGGTGTGTATAACCAGGTGTGTATAACCAGGTGTATCCAGGTGTGTATAACCAGGTGTGTATAACCAGGTGTATCCAGGTGTGTATAACCAGGTGTATCCAGGTGTGTATAACCAGGTGTATCCAGGTGTGTATAACCAGGTGTGTATAACCAGGTGTATCCAGGTGTGTAACTAGGTGTATTCAGATGCATCCAGGTGCATTGGACGTATGTTGTATTTCGAAATCAAGATTTTCAGGTTCAGTTCAGTTAACACAGATGTGCCTAAATGGTTTCAGGTGTTGTTCAGGTATCTAGAAGGATCTCCAGCAGTAAGTGTGTCCAGGTGTGTATCTAGGTGATCTGTGGGAGGTGTGTATGAACAGGTAACAGTATGTCACTGGGAGGAAGTCTCAGTGGGCTGTGGGTGAAGAAACAGTTCAGGAGAGAATCCTCCACCAGATCCCTTCACAAGGTTTGTTATCCACCGTGATTATATTAAATTATATTAAATTAAATTATATTATATCAGAGTCTCTACAGAATCTGGTCCTGGTTCATAAAACTTCATTTTAGTCTGAAGCTGTTTGTAAATGTTTATAGTTTTAATAAACGATCTTTAAACAATAACCTTGTGGCGTTCCTCAAGGTTCAATCCTAGGGCCATTTTAATTTGTACATATATTATTATTTGTTTCTATTATTTTGTTTTTTAGACTTTTTTTTATCCAGATTTATATCAGGAGTAATGCATTATACTATAAAGGTGTATAATTAGATTTTTATATATTAATCATACAATTTATTTACACAGCATCTTTCACACAAACATGTTTTTAAAAGAAAAAACAGTGAGAATTTGCCCATTAACAGAAAATTAAGCAACCAATTTATTTTGATAATCACTTTCAGAGCCTTTGAGTTGTTTATTACTTCGTCGTGATTTGGAAGGTTGATATTTAAATATAAAAACATATATTTTTGCATGTGAAATGTTTAATTGACAGCGAGGATCTGTTTCCTCAGATCGTCGGGACGTTGAAGCATCTGGACGACATGAAAGTCCAGTACGAGCATCTGGTCTCTGACCTGCTTCACTGGATCAAAACCAAGGTGAGGACAAGGAGAGCAGACCGGTTTAAAGTGGAGCTATAGCTCTAGGAGCTAAAAAGTGTGTTAAAGGGCCCTCAAGGAGCTAAAAAGTGTATTGATTGATTGGTTGATTGATTGATTGATTGATTGAAGGTGGTGCAGCTGAACGACCGGAGCTTCCCTAACACTCTGAGGGAGATGCAGACGTTGGTTGCATCTTTTAAGACCTACAGGACGGTGGAGAAACCTCCTAAATATCAGGTGAGACGTCATAAAAACCTTGTTTTAGTCTGAAGCTGTTGTTTCGACAATCTTTGCCTTAAACGCTCTAAAATAACCTTGTGGTGTTCCTCAAGGTTCAATCCTAGGGTCACTATGTTTTAACCCGTACATGTGACAGTGTTATTTGTTTCTATTGATTTATTTTTTTTAGATTTAAGCCTTAGACTTAATTTGATTTTTACATATTAACAATTTATTTATTTATTCTTTTACCTGGTGTCAGCAACTCTCTCTCTCTCTCTCTGGTAGGAGCGTGGGGCGATCGAGGCTCACCTGTTCAGCCTGAGGACTCAGCTGACCGCCAACAACCAATGGGCTTACAGCCCTCCGGAAGGTAGACGCACCTGTCAACCAATCAGCCAATCAGAGGAGAGGCTCATTAATATTAATGAGACGGACACAAAACAACCTGTTCTTATAGTGTGTGTGTGTGTGTGTGTGTGTGTGTGTGTAGGTAAAGCCCTCAGCGACATAGAGAGGAGTTGGGTTCTGTTGGAACGAGCTGAACATGAGCGTGAAGGCGTCCTGCAGGAGGCGCTGCTGAGGCTGCAGAGTCTGGAGCAGCTGGCGCACAAGTTCCAGAGAAAGGTGACGAACAGGAGAAATAAAAAAAAACGTGTGATTGGAACACGGAGAAACAGAGAAACAGCACCACAGCTTCCTGCCACCCTACATTAACCTCCTCCTCTTCCTCCTCCTCCTCCTCCTCTTCCTCCTCCTCCAGGCCTCCCTGAGGGACGGCTACCTGCAGGACACGCTGCGTCTCCTCCGTCTCCAGGAGGTCCGGTCCCTGTCGTCTCTGGAGGAGGCTCAGGCCGCCGGACGGCGTCTGGAGGCGTTGGCCACCGACGCCGCGGCCAGGGAGCCGCGCTTCACCGACCTCACAAACATGGCCGACGCCATCCAGAGGGGGAACTACCACAGCAAGGAGGAGGTCATCAGGAGGTGAGAGGGGGAGGGGCACGGGGCCTCCTCCTGCTCCTCCTCCAGGAGGAGACTGGCGCCACCTCCTGGCAAAGATTGTTAAAGTGGTTAAAATGCTGTCTAGGAGATGTGTGTTAAAGTGCCCTTGGATTAATTACTAATCTTAACTGGATTAATTACTAATCTTAATTAACAACTCTGATCTATTTATTGATCACCAGAACAGCTGATTAAAGTATTAATGGACTGATCGTGGCTGATTTTTCAGGGAGGAGAGCATCACCCGGAGGTGGAGGGACGTGCTGCAGCAGCTGGAGGAGCAGAGGAGGATTCTGGGAAACGTAGTAGAGACTCTCAGCGTCCTCAGAGACATCGAGCTGGTGTCGCAGGAGCTGAAGGAGCTGCAGGTCAGTTCATTTATATTAACTTATTCATAATTAACCCTGCATCAGCTCATTAATATTCGTGTCCAGGCTCAGGCTGCAGCCAATGACCTGGGGAAACACCTGGAGGAGGCGGAGTCTCTGCTGCAGAAACAGGATCTGCTGGAGGCTCAGGTGTCAGCTCACGGAGAAACTATCAGCAGCATCAGCAGCACGGCGACCAAGGTTTCATTCATTTAGTCTTCATTTATTTACTGGTTTAATAATTAATTAACTTATTTATTCATTTATTTACTGGTTTATTTAATAATTAACTTATTTATTCATTTAGTATTCATTTATTTACTGGTTTAATAATTAATTAACTTATTTATTCATTTATTTACTGGTTTAATAATTAATTAACTTATTTATTCATTTATTTACTGGTTTAATAATTAATTAACTTATTTATTCATTTATTCTTCATTTATTTACTGGTTTAATAATTAACTTATTTATTCATTTATTTACTGGTTTAATAATTAACTTATTTATTCATTTATTCTTCATTTATTTACTGGTTTAATAATTAATTAACTTATTTATTCATTTATTTACTGGTTTAATAATTAACTTATTTATTCATTTAGTATTCATTTATTTACTGGTTTAATAATTAATTAACTTATTTATTCATTTATTTACTGGTTTAATAATTAATTAACTTATTTATTCATTTATTTACTGGTTTAATAATTAATTAACTTATTTATTCATTTATTTACTGGTTTAATAATTAATTAACTTATTTATTCATTTAGTCTTCATTTATTTACTGGTTTAATAATTAATTAACTTATTTATTCATTTAGTCTTCATTTATTTACTGGTTTAATAATTAATTAACTTATTTATTCATTTATTTACTGGTTTAATAATTAATTAACTTATTTATTCATTTATTTACTGGTTTAATAATTAATTAACTTATTTATTCATTTAGTATTCATTTATTTACTGGTTTATTTAATAATTAACTTATTTATTCACTTAGTATTCATTTATTTACTGGTTTATTTAATAATTAACTTATTTATTCACTTAGTATTCATTTATTTACTGGTTTATTTAATAATTAACATATTTATTCACTTAGTATTCATTTATTTACTGGTTTATTTAATAATTAACTTATTTATTCACTTAGTATTCATTTATTTACTGGTTTATTTAATAATTAACTTATTTATTCACTTAGTATTCATTTATTTACTGGTTTATTTAATAATTAACTTATTTATTCACTTAGTATTCATTTATTTACTGGTTTATTTAATAATTAACTTATTTATTCACTTAGTATTCATTTATTTACTGGTTTATTTAATAATTAACATATTTATTTATTTAGTATTCATTTATTTACTGGTTTAATAATTAATTAACTTATTTATTCATTTATTTACTGGTTTAATAATTAATTAACTTATTTATTTACTGGTTTATTTAATAATTAACTTATTTATTAATTGAGTATTAATTTATTTACTGATTTAATAATTAACTTATTTATTCATTTATTTACTGGTTTATTTAATAATTAACTTATTTATTAATTGAGTATTCATTTATTTACTGATTTAATAATTTAATAAATAACTTATTTATTCATTCATTTAAGTATTTACTAATTTAATTACTGTTATTTAATTATGCATTAATTCAGTGATTTATTTACTAATTAATCAACTTATTCGTTCATTTAAGATTAATTTATTTACATATTTTTTATTCATGCGATTATGTAGATTTAATAATTCCTGTATGTATTTATTTATTTGATGTGTTTTCTTCTCCTCTGTACATCAGGGTCTGGTCAGAGATGATCAGCAGCAGATTCAGATCAGAGTGAGAGCTCTTGATGCTCAATATAAATCTCTGGTGTCACTCAGCAGCAACAGGTGGGTTCACCTGAAAATATAGAACATCACCTGGTTATTATATGTAGAAAATATAGAACATCACCTGTTTATTATATGTAGAAAATATAGAACATCACCTGTTTATTATATGTAGAAAATATAGAACATCACCTGTTTATTATATATAGAAAATATAGAACATCACCTGTTTATTATATATAAAAATATAGAACATCACCTGTTTATTATATATAGAAAATATAGAACATCACCTGTTTATTATATGTAGAAAATATAGAACATCACCTGTTTATTATATATAGAAAATATAGAACATCACCCGTTTATTATATGTAGAAAATATAGAACATCACCTGTTTATTATATATAGAAAATATAGAACATCACCTGTTTATTATATGTAGAAAATATAGAACATCACCCGTTTATTATATATAGAAAATATAGAACATCACCTGTTCACTCACTCACTCATACATATATATTATGTCTCCTCTTCTTCCTCCTCCTCCTCCTCCTCCTCCTCCTCCTCCTCCTCCTCCTCCTCCAGGAGGAGTCAGCTGGAGGCCCAGCTGAGGCTGTTTGAGTTCTTCCATGACAGTGAGGAGTTGTGGGCGTGGCTTAACGAGCGGCGTCTGCGTCTCCAGACGTCTGGACTGGGCCGAGACCTGAACCACATCCATCTGGCCCAGCACAAGCACAAGGTGTGACTTTAAATCCAAGTGATGGGAAACTACTGTGATACAGTCCAAATGTAAATGAATGATTTACTTACCCTGTGATGCTGGTCAGCTGATTGGTCTCCGTGGTTTTTATAATTACCTGTGGACAGGTGTTGGAGGCGGAGCTTCAGGCCCAGGAGTGTGTGTATGAAGGCGTCCTGGTCCGAGGTCAGAACCTGCTGCTGGAGCAGAGTCTCCAGAACCAGAGAGACGTCCGGAGCTGGATCAGAACCCTGGAGAAGCAGAAGAGTCACCTGACCCGACAGGTGAAGGGTCACCGCTGCAGGCTGGAGGCCGCCGCCGCCATCAAACAGGTAAACAACAACAGGTAAACATCACAACAGGTAAATATTATCAGACAAGTAAACATCCGGTAAACAGGTCAACGTTTTCTCTCCAGTACTTTGCGGACGTGGCGGAGGCGAGCTCCTGGCTGGGCGACAGGAAGTCGCTGCTGACCAGCGAGGATCATGGGAAGGACGAGTCCAGCACTGCGGCGTTGCTGCAGCGCCACCTGCGGGTGGAGAAAGAGATGGAGGCGTACGGCTCCGAGATAAAGAGGCTGTCGGAGCAGGCGAGGAGCGCCGCTCAGCTGACAGCGCTGACGGTGAGAACACGCCGAGTCATGGTGAAATATGCTGAGTCATGTAGAAACACGCTGAGTCATGTTAAAACACGCCGAGTCATGGTGAAATATGCCATGTTTAACATGCTGAGTCATGGTGAATTATGCTGAGTCATGTTGAAACATGCTGAGTCATGTTTAACACGCTGAGTCATGTTTAACACGCTGAGTCATGTTTAACACGCTGAGTCATGTTTAACACACATCTGATGTTTTTTTTCTTAACATCGTTGTCGTTTCCTCTTCCTGTAGGCGGAGCCTCAGCCGATGGTCCAGGACAGCGACTCCTCTGGAGAAGAGGAGGGGCCAGGAGCGATGACATCACCGCCCAGCGCCCTGGGAGGGAGGGGCCCCGTTAGCTCCGCCCACCAGACTGAGGAGAAGGCAAAGGTCCGCTTCAAATACAGCCGAGGTAACGCACCAGAGCATGATGGGAAATAAAGGCAGCCATGTTTAATGGCCGCTTCTCATTTGTTAAGTTCTAACTACATCTTTTTTACGTTTAGATTCATCTAACATTTGCACAGTTCTGTTGGCTTCGATTGATAATTTGATGTGTAAGAGATTGAATCTCAGGAGATTTGAGTTTGTTTGAGAGATTCAACATTGAACTGATTTCAGGTCAGTTTCCATGGCAACGTAACGAGGTGGTAATGATCGTCGGCGCTGACCCGGACGGGGACCGAGTGGTGGCCAGAGACGGTGGAGGGAACCAGCAGCTCATCCCCAGGACCTACCTGACCCCGCTGCCGGTACGATCCGTAATCAATAACCTGCTTGATCAGCTCAGCTATCGTTAAGCTCCGTTCCCTGTCCAGGCTCCGCCCACCCCGGCTAACGACGCGACAGGAAGTCCTGACAGGAAGTCGAGTCGGACGAGAAGGCGACGCTCGATGCGGCGCAGCACGGCCGAGATCCAGACAACATGGCTGCCGGACGCCCACTACCAGAGAGACACGGTGGAGGCCACGCAGGCCGGTCTGGACCAGGACTACAACTCCCTGTACAGCCGGGCCAAGGTGAGAGAGGGGCATCATGGGAAACGCAGTCCGATAAAGGGTTCCCATAACTTACGGAACTTTCCCGTGTTTCTCAGTCGAAGACGCGGAGTCTGAAGGAGGCGCTGCGTCTCCACCGGTTCTACGGAAGCTGCCAGGAGTTCGAGTCGTGGATGGAGGACAAGGAGAACGTCCTGAGCAGCTTCAGCACCGAGAACGACCTGGGGGCGGGGCAGGCCAAGTACGAGGTGACTGCTGTCAATCAAACACAGACACGCCCCCTCCAGCTGCTGTCATATAAACACAAAACCCTGAAAACCACATTGGTGTTTTGGTGATTTTATGAGAGAACTCGTTGTTGTATTTATCTTCTATCGACTTCCATGACCCAGAACTTCCTGACCGAGTTGGCGAGTGGGCGTGGCCAGTTGGACGCCATCATCCAGACGGCGGAGGAGTTGGTGAGGAGTCGGCACAGCAAACAGAGAGACATCCAGGCCAGGGAGAGGCAGGTCTCCGACAGGTAGGACAACCCCGGCTAAAACACGTTAAACCAGCTGATGGAACCGTGGAAACACCACCTCCCCGCTGTCCTGCCTCCAGGTGGGACCGGATCCAGCGGCTGAAGGACGAGAAGGGCCACGAGCTGCTGAGCACGGCGGACGTCCGGTCCTTCCTGCAGAGCTGCGAGGAGGCCAGGGTCCAGCTGGAGGACCGGCTGAACCAGCTGGACACTGTGGACGCCGCCTGCAGCGCCTTCGCCCTGAGGACCGAGGAGAAGAACCAGACCCAGGCCCTCAGAGACATCCAGGCCCTGGAGAACAAGATCTGCTACCTGAAGAGCGTGGCCAAGATGTAGAGTCTGAGTTACACGTTTTTTTTTAAAAAAAAGGGAAAAAAAAGGGGAAACGTATAACGTGTGACTTAAAAGGGCACTTTAACACACTTTTTACCTCCTAGAGGGCACTTTAGCACAGGTTTTAGCTACCAATAGGGCATTTTAACCAAGAGAAGAGTGAGGCGAAGGTGTAAATGCAAGAAATTCATCTCATAGGACGATTAGAATTCTTTCCTTTCCTTTTAGAACCACATTTAAGGATAGATAAATCTTAATATTAGTCATTTCAACTTTTTTTTTGAGATTTTCTGATTATTATCTGTTGTTTTTCCTGTCATTTCCTGTAACAGGAAGCAGGACTGCAGCCCAGCAGAGAGTGCAGCCATCATGGAGGAGGTCCAGGGTCTGGAGGCTCTCCTGAAGCAGGTGGAGTCACCTTTAATACAAGTTTCTACCGATTAAAAATAAAAGGTTGAAATGATCATAAATGACCAAACGTCTCCTGCTCAGGTGAAGCTTCAGGCGGCGGACAGGCAGCGCCTCCTGGAGGAGGCGCGCAGGCTGCACGGCTTCCAGCAGGAGGCCAAGGAGCTGCAGCGCTGGGCGGGGTCGGTCCAGGACCGCCTCCTCCAGGAGGAGGTGGCCGCCGACCTGGCCTCCGCCCTCGCCCTGATGGAGCAGCACCAGGAGCTCCGGCTGGAGATGGAGGAGCAGAGGAGCAGGTAAGGAGGAGGTGCAGGAGGAGGTGCTGGACGCCAGGACCGTGAAGGGACATTTTACTGCAAGTTAAGGGGAGTTTTCCTACATATTAAGGTGCTCCTGATCTTTAATTAGCATCTGATCAATGCAGCTCCAGCTGTAACTGATTAATTGATGAGTTAATTAATTAATCTTCGACTGTGTTTGTGTCCTCAGACTGAAGGACGTGGAGGACTTGGGTAAATCTCTCCAGCAGGGCTCCGCTGATGGGAAACCAGGGGGCGTGGACATCCGTCAAACCCTGGACGACCTCAACGCCGATTGGTCCAAGCTGGACGGGATGTGGGCCAATAGGAAGCGGCGTTTGGAGCAGGAGGCGGAGCTCCAGAGGCTGAACCAGGAAGGAGACCGGATCGAGGCGGCGCTGTCCGGACACGAGGCCCGACTCAGGGTCAAAGACGTTGGGGTGAGGACGTCCCACTCTGACCTGTTTTACTGATCCCAAGTCGAATCCTAAAGGCATCACCGGGTGTTCTGATGGTAACGGTGGATTTGTGTTGGTCCAGGACTCGGTGGACGCCGTCCACAGTCTGCTGGGACGACAGGACGAGCTGGACGGCCTCCTGAAGGCCCTGGACCAGAGGGTGGACCACTTCACCCAGAGAAGTCAGGAGCTCATCAGCCAACAGCACTACGCTGCAAAACAGTAAGAACTCAGGATACAGCACACAGGAACGAATCAAATGAGTTTTTCTAATTTTAAGGGACATTTTACTACAAGTTAAAGGACATTTTACTGCAAGTTAAAGGACATTTTACTACAAGTTAAAGGACATTTTACTACAAGTTTAAGGACATTTTACTACAAGTTAAAGGACATTTTACTACAAGTTAAAGGACATTTTACTACAAGTTAAAGGACATTTTACTACAAGTTAAGGGACATTTTACAGCAAGTTAAAGGACATTTTACTACAAGTTAAAGGACATTTTACTACAAGTTAAAGGGACATTTTACTACAAGTTAAAGGACATTTTACTTCCTCTTTTAATACAACATTTCTGTCACAGCAGCAAACATGACTTAGGTTCATCATAACCAGGAATTCCAACATGTTATGTTATGTTCTAACCAGTAATAACCAGATAATAACCAGTAATAACAGGTAATAACCAGATAATAACCAGTAATAACAGGTAATAACAGGTAATGAGCAGTGAGTCTATCCCTCAGCATCAAGGAGAGGAGCAGCAGCCTCCAGGAGGCCAACAGGAGGCTGAAGGAGAGCAGCAGCCAGAGGAGGAGTCAGCTGTTGGCCTCCAGGAAATACCAGGTAAATAAATAAATCAAGACTCCGAATCACTACAACTACAGATACATCATATACATCATACATATACGACTATACATCATCTGGTTTGTCTAAAAAAGAGAGAAATTACCAGGAATTCTGAAAAAAGTTGATTCAAAAATTTGGTTAAAAGCTACGTAACGGTGGAAACCTGCATTTTTGTGTTTTGTTCTGTTTGTTGGAAAAACAAAGTGGAAAAAAGGGACATTTTACTGCAAGTTATAGAACATTTTACTGTGTTAAGGCGTGTGTTTATATGTTAAGGTGCTCTGCAACTGATCACATCTCCTGCTTAATTGAGTTAAAAAAATAATATTTGACTGTGGTAAAAGTGGCGTATAATTTGGAAAACCTGGACGATATTATTGCAAAAGGACCCATTTGCCTTCTTTCTAAAATCTTAATAAAAATGAACCAGCATGAGCCGATAACTGCACTAACGGGTTGGACGGGTCGTGTATCTGGGGCCTCGGACTGATAAACGGATGAATAACCGTGTTTCAGGAGTTCCAGAGAGACGCTGACGAGCTGCTGCTGTGGATGGACGAGAAGTTGAAGGTGGCGGAGGACGAGTCGTACCGGGACCCGACCAACGTCCTGCCCCGGCTGAAGAGACACGAGGCGGCGGAGAAGGAGCTGCAGGCCAACCAGGTCTGGCTGGACGGGCTGGTCCAGGTAAACCCGGTTCCGAGCGGCTGTTTCCATGGCAACGTCCGCATCCCGTCACCCCGGTGATTGTTGTTTTTTTTGCAGCTGGGGCGGGAGATGCTCGCCGAGGAGAACCCCGGCGGCCGGAGCATCGACAGGAAGTCGTCTCAGCTCAGCAGCCGCTGGACGAGGCTCCGGGACAAGATGGCCGACAGGGGGGACAAACTGAGACAGGCGGGACAACAGGAACAGCTGATGGAGCTGCTGCAGGTCCATCCACTGAGACACGGATCTGACAGTTAACACTGACTATACTAACTGACTGGTGCCACAGCTGGTTGGTAATAAACTGGTAAACCAGCTGGAAACTGACTGACTGTTGGTTAATTTAACTGATTAACTGGTTGACGAGAGTTAGACCTCATTAATTAACTGATTAACTCAATAACTCATGTCGGAACAGAAAAAATCTTCAGATCTTCAACTTGATGAAGTGAAAAATGTTTTCAGATTTTCTTTTTTTTCTCCTCAGGACGCGAAGCTGAAGATTGATGCGATCCAGTGGATGTTGAACAACGCCGCTAAAGGTCACGACCTCAGGTCCAGCCGGCAGCTGCTGAAGGTGAGGAGACCCAGGACTGACTGATGTAGACCTAAACCAAGACCAAAGACCAAGACCAGAGAGTATCAAGACCAAGACCAAGACACTACCAAGACCAAGACACTACCAAGACCAAGAAACTACCAAGACCAGAGAGTATCAAGACCAAGACCAAGACACTACCAAGACCAAGAAACTACCAAGACCAAGACACTACCAAGACCAAGAAACTACCAAGACCAGAGAGTATCAAGACCAAGACCAAGACACTACCAAGACCAAGAAACTACCAAGACCAGAGAGTATCAAGACAAAGACACTACCAAGACTAGACAGTATCAAGACCATTACAAGATCGAGGCCACAAGGTCTCAAGAACTACAAGTCTATGCCAGGGGTCACCAATCCTGGTCCAGAAGGGCCGGTGTGGGTCCAGATTTTTGTTCCAACCAGCAGCAACAACCTGATTCTGTTAATGAAGGTCATTAGCAATGGCTCTAGTGGTTGTTCCTGCTGGTTGGAACAAATATCTGGCCCCACACCGGCCCTTCTGGACCAGGATTGGTGACCCCTGGTCTACGCTGACTTAGACCTTTGTATCCAGGATCTGTGCTAGTTAGCATCGGTCAGTAGCTGTTCTGGTTCTGTTTGCAGGAGCATCAGCAGCTGGAGCAGGAGGCCAAGGAGCTGGCAGAGAAGATCAACTCCATCGTGAGCCGAGCCAAACACATCGCCTCCAACCACTTCGACTCTCAGAGGATCCTCCAGGAGACCGACACCTACCTCACTCTGTGGGTCCCCCAGGACAATCAGTGCTTTAATTAACCCTTGATTTTCATCAACATAACTTCTTGTGAAGTTTTGAACTTCTATTTGTTATTTATGGCCGATATGTCTCATTGATCTGAACTTATAGATCTTGAATTTGAGTTCTAAAAACACTAAATCTGCTGAATGTTTTAAAACATAATTTAACTCCTGTTAAAATAGAGTTATAGATGTGAACACTGTGTTATCTTTAATCCGGAGTTCCACAGGGTTCCGTACTTGATCCACTTCTCTTTGATTTATATATTAATTTCCAGAATAATTCATATTTTAATTATCAAATGATAATTTTAGTAATTTTTTGAAGGGTAAATATCAAATATTTGCTACTTCCAGCTTCATAAATGTGAGAATTTTAATGTTTTTTTGTTTGTTTTGACGAAACAATATGATAAGAAGAATTTTCCCTTATTTTATAATTAAATAAATGTAAACCTCAGCTTTTAGCTGCAGTAAACTAACACTGACTTGACGGCTGCAGGTTTAAGTCGCTGCAGAAACCTCTGGACCGGCGCCGGGCTCAGCTGGAGGCGTCGGTGCTGCTGTTTGGGTTTTATCACGATGTGGATCTGGAGCTCAGTTGGATCTCTGAACACGTTCCTGCATCTGGATCCACAGGATACGACAAGTCTCTGGACGGAGCCATCGTCCTCATGCAGAAACACAAGGTACTGGCTGGATCAGACGTCCTGGGGGTCATGGACTAAAATGTGACTAAACAACAAAGAACTAAAGCCACTGATATCATATATAAATGTGTGTTTCTGTAGGAGCTGCAGGCTGAGGTGAACGCTCACTGTAAACACCTGAACCACGTCCTGGAGAAGGGGCGGAGCCTGGCCAAATCCAACCAATCAGACGGACAGGAAGTGCTCAAAAGGTGCAACGTTTTTCAACTAAAAGAAATAGGTTTAAGAGGTTTATATTGACTTAAAACACGTATAGAGATGCTCACTGACCTGCTCCCGCTGGTTTTTACAGGTGCAGCCACCTGAGTGCAGAGTGGGAGGAGCTTCAGGAGGTCTGCAGCAGGAGGGCAGCTCACCTGAGCAAAGCTATGACCAGAGAACAGGTGAGAGGGACAGGGAGGTTTCTTTTATGTGGAACAGAGCCTCCTCAGTGGTTAACTGTGTTCTGTGTAATGAAACCTTCTCTAAATGTCTCCAGCTGCTGTTGGACTGTTCAGAGCTGGAGTCCAGACTGAATGAGACCCTCAGTCTGGTGAAGTCCGAGGACTGTGGTAAAGACCAGCTGGCCACACAGAGTCTCATCACCAAACACCAGGTACAACACACACTCTGAAAACAGCACTCCACCCAATCAATAGAGGACCTAGGATCCTTCCCTGAGGAACTCCATCTCTAAGTGAAACTGAAACAAAACCTTAGCATCGGGTGGTAAAAACGATTATCTGTGGGCCTGCAGGTGTTGGAGGGGCGGCTGGAGGTCCTGGAGGTAGAGGTGGCGGTTTTGGGAGACCAGGTGGACCAGGCAATCCAGAACTGGGGCCTGGAGGAGCTCAGCAAACCCTACAACCGCCTGAGCAGCCTGAACCAGCAGCTGCAGCACCAGGCCACTCTCAGGTAAATGAAGTAAAGATAATTTTTGATAATGGATTCGACAGTTCGTCACAGCCCTGCTGTAAAACAGAGTGAAACCCTCGAAAGGCTAATTTCTGTCCTGTCTGTGTCCTTGACGTCAGAGGTCAAAGGTTAAGAGACGTCCTCCACCTGCACGAGTTCCGGTGGGAGTCGTCAGAGTTGGAGGACTGGATGAACCAGCAGAGACTGACGGCAGAGTCTCAGGACCTGGGCAACGACTACCAACACGTTCAGGTGACGCCTCCATTCACACCAATGAATTTAACCAGTGATTGTGGCCACTTTTAAAGGTCCAGTGTGTAGTTTCTAGTGGTGGAGATGCAGATTTCTGCCGTGTCTGTTGCACTGGATCAAAGATAAACACCTGAACTAAAACATCTATAAAACTGGTCTGGTTCATCGACATTTTATGTATAATTACTTATCAGACTTTACTTCACTGCTCTATAGATGAATTGGTGTGAATCAGGTGTTTTTTGGGGGCGGAGCTAATTCTTTTCTTTATTCTAGCTGGATGTACTTCAACACTGTTCATCATAAATAGATTCTGTCACTGATACAACTATCTCACAGGTGTTAGCTTTATTTTAAACCCAAGATCATTCAGTAAACACCTCGAACATTTTAGAAATAAAAACCTCTGGCGCCTGAAGGGTTAGAGCGGTTTGTGTCTGTGGATGTTCCAGCTGCTCCGAGGGAAGTTCGAAGGTTTCCTGAAGCAGCTTCAGGTCGGAGAGGAGCGGCTGCAGAGCTGCAGAGATCTGGCGGCTCCGCTGATCCACAGCAAACATCCTCAGAGCTGCACTCTCAGAGACGTCCTGCAGCAGCTCAGGTAAAAAAACACCTTTTATTTGTGCCTTTTTAGCTCCTAGAGGGCAGATTAACGTGTTTTAGATACACAGATATAATATTATATTCTATATAAAAAGACTTGAATTGAACTTGAAGAAACCCCGACTTGCTCACGTTTTCTTTGATCAACCTCTTTTTGCCTCCTGCAGTGCATGCTGGGAGGAGCTGAGGGGCGTGGCCAGAGGACGCCAGGACCAGCTGCAGAGGGCGGAGCAATGCCACCGTTTGTACCAGGACCTCAGCGACGCCCTGACCCTCATCCAGGTAGATGTAGCAGAGAGCTGATGGAGCAGGAATCAGGAAAAAAAACATGTTACATGGTCACATGACTAAAGACACGGCTGGTCACATGACAAAAGACACGGCTGGTCACATGACTAAAGACGCGGCTGGTCACATGACTAAAGACACGGCTGGTCACATGACTAAAGACGCGGCTGGTCACATGACTAAAGACGCGGCTGGTCACATGACTAAAGACACGGCTGGTCACATGACTAAAGACGCGGCTGGTCACATGACTAAAGATGCCACTGGTCACAGTGGGCACAAAGAGGCACTTTAGCCAATTTTTAGCCCCTAGAGGGCACTTAAACGTTATTTTTAGCTACCAAGAAGGCTATTTAATACACTTTTTAGTTCCTACAGTGCATTTTAGCTCCCAAAAGGACACTTTAACATGTGTTTTATCTCCTAGAGGACATTTTAACACCCTTTAACAGAATGTCTAGCACCTATAGGACACTTTAAAATATTTTTTAGCTCCTAGAAAATACTTTACTACCATTTTTAGCTCCTAAAGGGCACTTTAACACACATTTTAGCTCTACAGTACACTATATGTACATTTTAGCTCCAAAAAGGGCACTTTAACGTGTTTTATCTCCTAGGGGGCACTTTAACACCCTTCATAGCTCCAGGAGGGCACTTTAACAGACGTTTTAACTCCAAGAGTGCACTTTATGTACTTTTAAGCTCCTGAAAGGGCACTTTAATACATGTTTTATCTCCTAGGTGGCACTCTAACAGACTTTCTAGTACCTATAACACACTTTAATATGCTTTTTAGCTCCTTGAGAACACCTTAACATGGTTTTTAGCTCTAGGAGGCACTTTATGTACTTTTAAGCTCCCAAAGGGCACTTTAATATGTGTTTTAGTTCCTAGAGGGTAGTTTAACACACATTTTAGTACCTAGAGGGCAATTTAACATGTGTTTATCAACAATTGGACCATGAACCCGTGCACCATCCAACTGGAACATATAAACATAGAAAACATTTTCTCCGCCCTCCACCAAACACCGAACACACCACCAGCAGCAACGTTTCTACAGAAAATAAAGTCAACCAATCAATGAATCAATCAGATCTACTTCTCTCTACGTCTCCGCAGGAGCGACAGAAGAGCATCCCAGACGACCTGGCCAAGGATCTGCGAGGTGTGATGTCACAACTGAGGAAACACGAGGCTCTGCTGCATGAGCTGGCGACTACAGAGCAGCAGGTACAGGAAACATCTACTGAAGATTCCACTTTTCTACAGGAAGACACACTTCCTGCACTAGTTTAGTTTATCGATCTGATTCTTCTTCTTTATTTCTGGCACCAAATAACCAGAAAAGCTGCTGCTGGTCCATCACAGCGTGTAATTGAGTCCCCACAGTGGACATCTTTTTCATGTATTAATGGAAGTGTGTGTGTTGCAGTTGCAGGAGCAGCTGGACGGCGTGGACGCCATCCTGGACGTGTGCACGCCCCGGCTGAAGCCCCGCCTCCAGGAGGTGCAGCAGGAAGTGGTGGACCGGTGGGAGGAGCTACGGCTCCACGCGGAGCGGAGGGAGGCGGAGCTTAAACTGGCGTGTCAGAGATACCTGTTCCTGAACACGGTGAATCCAACCGTTTAAGTTTTTTTTCAAAGATTTGATGCATATAATTACATCAGCTGAGTCACTAAACATCATTTCAACCACAAGCAATAATATGAGAATATAGAGAAAACATAAATCTGTAGATTTCTGCAGTTTTGGGATAATATTAATGAAATGTACCAGAATCAGGTCTAGACTCACCTGAACTAAAATATCTCTAAAATCAGTCTGATCACCTTATCAGGCTGATATTTGGTGTAATTACCTATCACACTTTATTTTACTGATCCATGGATGAATTCAGCTACTAACACATGATTTTCAGCTGGTTTTCAACTTAAATAGATGTTTTTCTTTTGGGCAGAGCTAATTTTTTTCACTTCTTTACTTTATTCTAACTGGATGTACTTCAACACTGAACATTTTAAATAGATTCTGTCACTGATACAACTATCCCACAGGTGTTAGCTTTATTTAAACCCAAGATTAAACCCCTTGTAGAGATATAATACATTACGTCTGGGCATGTAATTTCTGAGAGTTAGACTGATAAATAGGCCTAGAGGGAGCAGGTAAATTAATTATTCTATTTCTGATATATGTCAAATTATTTTTGGGGGGATTATTCTAGAGACTTGAATGATTAAATAGATATATACATGTCAGAAAATGGTAATAATCTAAATAAACCGACCGTTCATTCTCCTCCAGGTGCAGGACTACTTCCTGTGGAGCGGTCAGCTGATGGTCTCCATGGCGACGGAGGAGAGCATCAGCGACGTGGCGACGGCCGACCTGCAGCTGGTCCTCCATCAGCAGCTCAGGGCCGAGATGGAGGCGAGGGAGGAGGCGTACCGGCAGGCCCTGGACATGGGGGAGCAGCTGCAGGAGCAGGACAGCAGGAGCCACAGGGAGGAGGTGAAACTCTATGGAGAATCAGTTTATTTAAATTAGATTAGACCCTTTTTAATTGAATTTTAGAATTTTTACCTCAAATTTTTTAATTTCTGTGAATTGTGAGACGTGTCCTGAAGTGATCGTGATGCCTTCAGGTTCTGGAGAAGCTGCGGGCGCTGCAGGAGGAGCGGGACCAGCTGGAGGATCAGTGGACCAGGAAGCAGGACTGGCTGGAGGGAGTCCACCTGGAGCAGGTCTTCTACAGGGATGTGTCCAGCATGGACAAGACCTCCAGCTCCCAGGAGGTGAGACCCCCAAGACCAGAGATTTATAGGAGGGAGGAAAGAAAAGGAGGCCTCTACAGTGTATTTAATGTTTATTATATATGAATTAGAGGTCAATAAACCTTTACTCAGTACCTGGACTAGTCCAGGTGGTCCAGGTTTAGATGGCTCAGACATTTAGAAAGGCACTTTAAATGCAATTTTCCCTGTGGGACAAATAAATGTTAATTGAATTTAGACATTTAGAACTTTTAAAAAAGGACACTCCTCAGGTCCTAATGCACCTCCTCCTGTCTCCTCAGGTCCTAATGCACCTCCTCCTGTCTCCTCAGGTCCTAATGCACCTCCTCCTGTCTCCTCAGGTCCTAATGCACCTCCCCTTGTCTCCTCGGGTCCTAATGCACCTCCTCCTGTCTCCTCGGGTCCTAATGCACCTCCTCCTGTCTCCTCGGGTCCTAATGCACCTCCTCCTGTCTCCTCAGGTCCTAATGCACCTCCCCTTGTTTCCTCAGGTCCTAATGCACCTCCCCTTGTTTCCTCAGGTCCTAATGCACCTCCCCTTGTCTCCTCAGGTCCTAATGCACCTCCTCCTGTCTCCTCAGGTCCTAATGCACCTCCCCTTGTTTCCTCAGGTCCTAATGCACCTCCCCTTGTCTCCTCAGGTCCTAATGCACCTCCCCTTGTCTCCTCAGGTCCTAATGCACCTCCCCTTGTTTCCTTAGGTCCTAATGCACCCCCCTTGTCTCCTCAGGTCCTAATGCACCTCCCCTTGTTTCCTCGGGTCCTAATGCACCTCCCCTTGTCTCCTCGGGTCCTAATGCACCTCCCCTTGTCTCCTCAGGTCCTAATGCACCTCCCCTTGTCTCCTCAGGTCCTCCTGATGAACGGTGCTCTGGGCGACACAGTGGACGACACCGAAGTTTTCATCAAATGCCACGAAGCCTTCGAGAAGCTGCTGAGTTCACAGGAGGAAAAGGTGCTGATCTGATGTCCTGGTATCTTCTCATGTCTTGTCTCTTGTCACGTGGAAATTAACTAAGATATAAAATAAATTAAATGAATAACCTGCTTCCTGTGGCCCCGCCCCCTCGCTCTGATTGGCCCAGCTGTCGTCTCTGAGGGACCTGGCCGAGCTTCTGAAGCAGCGTCTGAGCAGAGAGAAGAGCAGCCGGGTCCAGGCCAGGCTGAAGGCCCTGCTGCAGCGCCGTGATAGGCTGAAGGAGCTGTCCGTCAAACGCAGGGCGGAGCTGGAGCTCTGCAGGATGCTGGGCGTGGTCAGCAGAGACGTCGCCGAGGTAACCGGCTGACCAATCACAGATGAGGTGGAACCGGACGGAAAGTTAATCAGCTGTTAATCTCACCTGTCACCTGTCTGTCACCTGTCTATCACCTGTCTGTCCCTCAGGCGGAGCAGTGGGTGTCAGAGCGGATGCAGCAGGTGACTGAGGACGACCGAGTCGACCTCAGTCAACTGAAGACCAAGATGAAGCTGCTGCAGAAACATCAGGTGTTTGAGGCCGAGATCCTGGCTCACAGTGAGACTATCAGAGCTGTGCTGCAGGTGAGACAGGTGGGAGGAGGAGGAGGAGCAGGGAGGGAGGTGGGAGGAGGAGTAACAGGGAGGGAGACAGGTGAGTTAAAACCTGGAGGGAGGTGAGACTCCATCTTGTTGTTTGTGTCCAGGCTGGGAAGGAGCTGGTCTCCCTCCACCCCTCCAGGTCGAAGGAGGTGCGGAGGAGCACCGGAGGCCTGGAGCAGCACTGGGAGGAGCTGAAGGAGGCGGTGGCCACGAGGGGGAAACTTCTAGAAGATCATAGAGACTTTCTGGAGTTTCTGCAGAAGGTCGAGGAGGTGGAGGCCTGGATCCGCCACAAGGTGGGTGATTACTGATGTTAACAGCTGTTTACTGATGTTTACAGCTGTTTATAGGTGTTTACAGGTGTTTACAGGTGTGTACTGTGGTAACGTTTCTCCTCTCTCACCTGTCTTTTGTCAGGAGGTGATGGTTAATGTGGGAGATGTTGGGGAGGATTATGAACATGGAGTTCAGCTGCTGAAGAAACTCAGTGAGTTCAGAGGAACAGCAGCCAAGGTGAGGAGATGATGAAGATGATGATGATGAAGATGGTGGTGATGATGATGAAGATGATGGTGGTGATGATGATGAAGATGATGGTGATGATGAAGATGGTGGTGATGATGATGATGGTGATGATGATGAAGATGATGGTGATGATGATGATGGTGATGATGATGATTAAAGTTAATAAAGGTTTTATTTTCTAAACAGGAAGTGACGGTGGACGACGCTCACATCACAGCCATCAACAGACTTGCAGCTAAACTGGAGAAGAGGCAGCGTGGTGCTGATCAGCTGACTGTGAGACAGAGGAAACAGCAGCTCAACGACAGGTAACAACACCTGTTACACCTGGACATCTGATTAGTATCAATCATTATTAATAAAACTGACCTCTGACCTCATGACTTCAGCAGTTTTGCTTCAACCATCTTAGATCATTCTGAAGTTGTTAAAATTGCTGTGAATTATTGTTCTGTCAGTAAACTAACGTCCTGTAGGAGGTAAACATCCACCTGATCCACCTGTTGGCTCCTCTCCCTTCACCTCCTGCAGGTGGAGTAAGTTTCATGGAGATCTCAACAGCTACAAGAAGAAGCTGGAGGAGGCGCTGGTGGTTCACGGCCTCATCAGGGAGCTGCAGGAGGTCAGAGACAGAGCCAACGAGAAGGTGGGTCACCTGGTCTACCTGTTCAACCTGTTCACCTGGTCTACCTGTTCACATGTTCTACCTGTTCACCTGGTCTACCTGTTCACCTGGTCTACCTGTTCACATGTCTACCCGTTTATAAATGTTCTACCTGCTTCAACCTGTTTATTCCTATTCTACCTGTTTTACCTGTTCTACCTGCTTATGCCTGTTTCTACATGTTTCTACCTGTTTCTAAATGTCTACCTGTCTCTACCTCTTTCTACCTTCAGATGTTAAAGACCCTGTCCCAGTCTCATCCTGTGTTTCTGTCCCTACAGATGCTGCTGCTGCAGGACCAGGACTGTGGACTCGATGTGGAGAGCGTCGAGAACCTGATCCGACGCCACGAGGAGACGGAGAGAGAGGCCGGGGTCATTCAGGAGAGGTCAAAGGTCAGTCTGAGGGTCCATTTGGACGTCTTTAACTGTCCGAGACCCACGGGTGTAGGAGGAGCTGAAGAGACTCGTCCTCTTTCTGTCGTCCTCCCAGGCTCTGGAGAAGCAGCTGACCGACCACCTGAAGATTCGCTCCGTGATGATGGAGCAGCTGAAGAACAAACAGAAGGAGGTGCAGAACACTCTGAAGACTCTGGACAAGGAGGTGAAACTCAGGTGAGGAGATGACGTTCTTATCAGCAGGAGTCCTGATTGAATGAATTTTACATGGGAACCTGCTTGTTTAGGAAGGAGAAGCTGCAGGAGGCTCATCAGCTGCAGCTGTTCAGAGCGAACCAGCGCCTCCTGCTGGACTGGAGCCTGAAACAGACCAGTGACATGGCAGAGAAAGGTCTTCCCAAGACCAGGGCCGAGTCCGAGCGGCTCATCGTGGAGCACCGGGACCGGAAGGTAAAGGACGGTCCCCTTGAAGGTCCGGCTCCGTGTTGTCCGCCGCCGGCTGATCTCTCCTGAATCTGTTCTCCAGGCGGAGATGGACGCTCGCAGCGAGCGTAACGCCTCGGTCCGGGACTTCGGTCTGGGTCTGATCCGGTCCGGTCACGGTTCCAAAGCAGAGATCCAGAAGTGTCTGGACCAGCTGGAGGAGTCTAAAGCCATGCTGGACCAGGCCTGGCTGGACCGCAGCAGGACTCTGGACCAGGCCCTGACGCTGCAGGTGAGGAATCCAAGGTCAATTAAAGTCCAAGTACCTCCGAATAGTTTTTGAGTGAATCAGCAGGTGAAAGCGTCTCCTGCTGCAGGTTTTCCTGGCGTCTGTGGACCAGGTGGAGACCTGGATCAGCAACAAGGAGGCCTTCCTGTCCAACCAGGACCTGGGGGTAAGAACCACCTGATGTAAAGAGGTGTTTTTTGGTTCTTCGGTGTCATGGTGTCTCTCTGCTGCTGTTTTCTGGACATAGAGCTCGGTGACGGAGGTGGAGACTCTGCAGAGGAAACACACTCAGTTCCAGGAGGCTCTGGAGGCTCAGGTGGAGCAGCTGGAGCAGGTGGAGAACCTGGCTCAGGACATGGTCCGGCAGGACCACTACGACGCTGACAACATCGGAGCCAAGAGCCGGGTGCTCGCCGCCAGGTAACGAGGGATTGACCACCAGAAAACCAGGAAAAAAACAGAAGTCACATATATCATGTCCTCGAAGAGGGCACTTTAGATGTTTTATAGGTGTGTGTGTGTGTGTGTGTGTGTGTGTGTGTGTGTGTGTGTGTGTGTAGGTGGACTCAGCTGCAGCAGCAGACCAGGTCTCGTCACTCAGCTCTGCTCAGATCTCTGCAGCTGCAGCAGTTTCTGTCCAGCAGCTATGAGGTAATCTGTAATCCTCAGAGTAATCGGATACTTTATACCCCACAGTAAATGTGTGTGTTTCCAGGTGTGTGTAGTTAATGTGTGTGTGTTTCCAGGTGTGTGTAGTTAATGTGTGTGTGTTTCCAGGTGTGTGTAGGTAACGTGTGTGTGTTTCCATGTGTGTGTAGTTAATGTGTGTGTGCTTCCAGGTGTGTGTAGTTAATGTGTGTGTGCTTCCAGGTGTGTGTAGTTAATGTGTGTGTGCTTCCAGGTGTGTGTAGTTAATGTGTGTGTGCTTCCAGGTGTGTGTAGTTAATGTGTGTGTGCTTCCAGGCGTGTGTAGTTAATGTGTGTGTGCTTCCAGGTGTGTGTGTGGCTGAACGAGCGTAACGCGGTGGCGTTGGATGAGAACTGGAGGGAACCAACCAACCTTCAGACCAAACTGCTGAAACATCAGAACTTTGAGGCTGAAATCCTCGCAAACAAATACAGAGTGGACTCACTCAGCAAGGTGTGTGTGTGTGTGTGCGCGCTTAGTTAGTTGTATTTTTGATAAACGTCCTCATAAACCTGTTGAACCACAGGAAGGAGAGAAGCTGCTGTCTGAGTCGTCAGAGACGAAGGTTTCCGGTCGACTGGTGGAGCTGCAGGAGGTCTGGGATCAGCTGGTGGAGAACGGGGAGGAGAAGAGGAGGAGACTGCAGGAGGCGTACCAGGTGACCTGGAACACACACACGCACACACACACACACAGCATGTGTAGTTTACATGTGTATGTGTGTTTCACGTGTGTGTGTGCTACATGTGTATTTGTGTGCTTTATGTATGTGTGTGTATTTAATGTGTATGTGTTTTATGTGTTTGTTTGATGTATGTGTTTTAGGTGTTTCACGTTTGTGTTACATGTGTATTTGTTTAGTGTGTATTTAATGTGTGTTTAATGTGTGTGTGTGTGTGTGTGTTCAGGCGCTGCAGTTCCAGCGCTCCCTGGACGACATGGAGCAGTGGGCGGAGTCAGTGGAGAGGGAGCTGGCCAATGAGGAGGCTGGGATGGACCTGCCGTCCGTCAACAGGCTGCTGCAGACGCTGCAGCGTCTGGAGGACGAGGTGGAGGCCCAGCGGGACCGTGTCCAGGTACGGATCAGCTGATCAGGCAGAATAATCACTCGGAGAAATGGTAATGATAATTAGAAGTCATAGATACAGTTAAAGACTTTTTGATTTCACAGGTTCTGGTGGAGACAGCGAGGAGCTTCCAGTCGCAGGGAAACTTCCTGGCTGAGGAGATTCAGACCAGAGTGGGAAACACCATCAACAGGTCTGAATATTTAGGCTGTTTACATCCAGAACAGATAATAACCTCTAAACTGACTGAAACACTGAATAATAAACTGATGTTTTATTAGAAAACATCAGCATTGAACTGTAGATGTGTAGAATTCGGCTGTAAGGACAGGTGTGTGTGTGTCGGTCTCTGTCAGATACAACGGCCTGTCGGAGCCCCTGCAGAGTCGCAGGGAAACCCTGGAGGCCTGGCAGGTCCTGTTCCAGTTCTACAGAGACCTGGAGGAGGAGGAGACCTGGATCAGAGACCGACTGACCCCCATCATGACCAAAGACTGGGGGAGTTCGCTGAGTACTAGTCAGCAACTGCTGCATAGACACCAGGTACACACACACACTTAAGACAGGGTTTAAACACACAAACACACACCTGGAACGTCACCTGTCTGGTGGGGAAGGAGTCTGAGCTGGTTTAGGTCCAGAGGTACCGGCTGGGTCTAGTCGGCCTCGCCTCAGTACACAGCATCGGCACCAGAACCAGTTTTCTCGAGACGGATCGATATCGACTGCTTTGACAAACAAATTGTCACAAATTTTGTAAATGTCAAAAATAAAGTTGTTTTTTTTCCAGGCTGTGATGCAGGAGATCTCGAGCCGCGCCCCATTGGTCCAAGCAGTTAAGGAGGCGGGGCATAGTCTGGTGAGGAACCAATCACTTTCCTGCTTTAGTTAAACCACGATCTTTAATTAAGAAAAAAGAAGTCACTGTTCATCTGAATGTAAAAACCCTGCAGGTCAGAGGTCGCCACTTTGCGTCTCATGACATCCGCGACCGTCTGGAGGAGCTGAGGAGTCTGGAGGAGGAGCTGGCGGCGGAGGCGGAGAAGAAGGGGAAGCTCCTGCAGGAGGCGCTGAGCATCCACAGCTTCCTCACAGAGGTAAGGCCTCCTCCTGACCTCGGTCGGTGCCAAGAATAAAAAAAAAATAAATAAACGGGACGCCGAGTCTGAGGAAAACCTTCTCTACCTCCCAAGGTGTCGGAGCTGCAGCTGTGGCTGGAGGAGCAGCGGGCGGGGCTGGAGGCGCGGGACTGCGGGAGGAGCGAGGAGGCGACGGAGACCCTGCTGAGGCGGCTGGACTCTATGGACGTGGAGCTGGAGAACCAGAGGAGGACGGTGGAGAAGCTGCAGGAGAACGGAGCGTCGCTGCAGCACCTGACGCACCCCGACAGGTTCAACGCCGCCCGCCGGACCAACAGCATTTCACGATGCTGTTTTTGTAACTTTTGGGATCAAAATGACTCATAATTCACAAGAAATTTTGCACCCCTTTTTAAAAAATTACCTGTAAACCTGTAAAGGTCTAAATAGGCTTAAGACATAAAAGTAAACACTCATCGTAACACAAAAAACAGTTAATGTTAAATAAAAACACTCATCGTTATGCTAAATACACTGTGTGGCTCCAGACAGATTTATTTTGGGGGTTTTTTTTGGTCCAATATGGCTCTTTGAACATTTTGGGTTGCTGACCCCTGACCTCCATCACAGCTGCTGACAGTTCTAGTTACTATACATTTAGACACGTTATAAACCCTCTGTTTGTTTCTGTCTCAGCCGCCTGGTCAGTGAATCTCTCCCGATGCTCCTCAAACACCTGGAGATGCTCCTCAGACTCGCTGCTGCTCGCCGCGCGGCGCTGGACGACCAGCTCCGCCTCTACGTGTTCGAGAGGGAGGCCAAAGAACTACAAACATGGCTGACGTCCAAGAAGAGCGAGGCGGAGTCCAAGGACAGCGGACAAGACCTGGAGGACGTAGAGGTGAAACTGACCAGACCATAAGGACGACAACTCGTCTATGGATTATTGAAACCAATAATCGATTAGTGGTTTCATCCAAAGATCAGAAATTTTTGGCAGTTAATCAAATTCCCCTTTATTTGTGGTCACATCTGGACAAGAAGGAAAAGAAATATAAGACAACATGTTAATGTCATATTCAAAATCTTTTTGTTTCCTTAAATTTACTACTATTAATTCCTACTACCTACCGCTGACCTCTGCAGGTTCTGCAGGAGAAGCTGGAGGTTCTGGTGTCCGAGGTGTCGGGTCCAGGTCTGGGCCGGCTGACCTCAGTGCAGCAGCTGGGCCGTGGGCTGCAGCAGGACCCGCGGGCCCGGAGGACGGAGGACACCCTGACCAGGCTGTGGGACGCCCTGAATGGCAGCCTCAGGACCAGGGAGCAGGTATGACATCACAAAGAGACGCCGCCGCCACTGCTGCGGCTTTAGGGTCCTCCTCACTCCTCCCGTCTCCTCCAGGACCTGCAGGCGGCCAAGGAGGTCCACCAGTTCCAGAGAGACGTGGAGGAGCTGAAGAGCTGGATGGCCGAGAAGGACGCCGTGCTGGACTCTGAGGACCAGGACCTGGACCTGCAGTCCATCCAGACCCTGCTGAGGCAGCACGAGGCGCTGGAGGTAAAAAGTGAATTAAAGTGCCCTCTAGGAGATAAAAACATGTGTTAAGTGTCCTCTTGGAGAGATAAAGTGTATAAAAGCGTCAGCATTAAATATATCAGTCTGGAACTCAGAGATCTGCCTGTGTGTCGTTTCAGAGGGACCTGGTCCGGATCTCGGAGGAGGTGACCAAGACCCGGGACCGGACCCGGGTTCTGACCCGTCAGCAGCCTCAGGCCCGGCGGGCCGTGAGCCAGCGGCTGGAGGAGCTGGAGTCCTGCTGGACGGCAGTGCAGGACCAGGCCGCCCGGCGCCGGGTCCGACTGAACCAGGCCGAGGACCTGCAGAGATACTTCAGCAGCTGGAACGAAGTGATGTAGGTCCCTGAACGCACCACGAGATACGCTCTGAAGTCTAGGTTCTAACGGATGGACTGTGTGTGTGTGTGTGTGTGTGTGTGTGTGTGTGTGTCAGGGCCTGGCTGAGGGAGCTTCTGTCCCTGGTCCGTGGGGATCTCCATGGTTCTGAGGGACCGGACCTGGATCAGCTGATCAGGAACCAGGAGGAGTACCGGGTCCAGATGGACCGGCAGCTCAGCAAATCCCAGGCCGTGAAGGAGGAGGGGCGACGCCTCCTGGAGGAAGGAAACTTCATGTCCAAAGAGGTGAGAGACGACGATAGAACCCACAGAACAGGGTTAGAACCCAACGTTCTAACGTTCCTCCTCCTCCTCAGGTGGAGGAGCGGCTCTGTGGGCTGGAGGAGCTGCAGCAGCAGGTGGAGGAGGTGTGGGAGGAGACCAGGCTGCGGTACCAGGAGGAGAAGGAGCTGCTCCTCCTGCAGAAGGAGCTGGAGCAGGCGGAGAGGTGGCTGAGCTCCTACGAGAACACGCTGACAGCCGAGGAGTACGGGGTACTGACACAAAGTTATCAATAATCAGTCAATAATCAGCTACAGTATCAATAATCAGTTTTGATTATTGATTTCACACTGTTATTCCATCAGTTAGATTATTGATTATTGTGGTTGATGACGTGTTTTTCTTCCTCCAGGAATCTGTTTCTGATGTGATGGAGCTGCTGAAGCAGCAGGAAGATCTGGAGACTATGATCCAGGCTCAGAGCGAACGCTTCGCTGCCCTAAACAAGAACAAAACTCAGGTATTAGTCGATTAATTGATTAGCTGCCAACAATCACATTAAATCGATAACTATTTTTTATCAAATTGAGAAGAAAATGTTCAAATTCTCTGGTTCCAGCTTCTCTAATCTGATTATTTTCTGATTTCTGGTTTTGAATCTTCATCTTGGAAAACACTGATCAACATTTAATAAACCAAACCACTGATCGATTGATTAATTGATGATTAGAGTAGTTAGCTGAAGCCTTATTTTGGAATTTTGCATTTGAAATAATGCAACGACACCATGTTTAATACAATAATATCATAAAAGTCCATCTATGATCATCCATCAAAGACATCAGCTATATAAATACAGATATAAGGAAGTGTGGATGAGTCTGTTTCTTTTTCTCCACAGAGAGAAAAGAGACTGGGACTGGGTGGAGACCAGGACCAGGACCAGAACCTTCAGGACCTTCAGGACCGCCATGGCCGCCGTCCTCCAGCCAGAGTTTCCTCCCTCCGCAGGAACCCGTCCAATCCAAAGACAGCGTGGACTTCCTCATCTAGAGACGTCGTGCATAGACTCAGCAGCAGGTCGGTGGACCGGACAGCTGGACCGGGTCTCGGTGCCGCCATCAGTCCCCCGCCAAGCCCCGCCCTCCTCCACGCCGACTCCAGGCGCCTCCGCGGCAGCAGGAGAGCACCGGCGTGGGAGGAGCCTCCTGTTAGCCCCGCCCCCACCCCAGTCAAACCTGCTGAGGCCCCTCCCACCGCAGCGCCCAGACAGCCCCGCCCCTCGTCCTCAGGCTCCGCCCCCTCTGAAAACACCCGTCCCAAAGTGAAACCCCCTTTAGCGCCGAAGCCTAGAACCTCCTGTGATCCCCCGCAGCTACCAGAGGCTCCGCCCACCGCACCTGACTCTCCTCCAATCAGCACGCAGCTCGCCGCTCCCACTGAAGCCCCGCCTGCTCCATCAGAAGCTCCGCCCCCTCCCTCCCCAGAGGGAGGAACTCCCGGATCTCCGACAGCGAGGAGACACGGAGATGACATGGAGCCGCCGGATCCTCCAGCTGCTGCTGAGTCACATGACCTCCCTCCTCCAATCAGGGAGCTGCCTCTGTCCTCACCGCCACCAAACAGGAAGTTACAGGAAGAAGATGACGAAGACGAACGCCAGAGCTCCACGGCTGAGGTAAAACATTAGTGATAACTATAAATGATTATTTATAATTCTAGATAATTTGTGATAGCTATAGATGATTATTGGTAGCTATAGATTATTACCAATAACTGTAGATGATTATTGATAACTGTCTCTGGTTCGATAGATTGCAGCAGATCAGCTGATCAGGATGGAGGGAACATTAGAGATCAAACTGAAACAAGGAGGAAACAAGGTGAGAAGAAGCAGCTGTAGATTTCATTAATATTATTTATGATACTCTAATGTTTCAGGCTTGTTTTGTGCGTATCTGAGATTTTACTTTAGATATTTGTGATGTCACGTGACGTCTGTGTGTGATTGGCTGCAGGGTCTGGAGCACTGGGACCAGGTGTTTGCTGTTTTAGAGGCAGAAACACTCAGCCTCTTTAAAGACAAAGATGCTGCTGCAGAGGTATGAAGATCTGACATGAAAACTGGAACATGACAACGTCACGTGTGTGATATAACTGTGTGTGTGTGTGTTTCTGCAGAAGGCCTCTAGATGGCCTCCTATCAACATGTTGGGAGCAGTTTGCAGAGAGAACGTTCACTACAGGAAGAAGGAGAACACGTTTAAACTGATGTAAGAGAAGCTGCAGACCATTAAAGAACTTAGTTTAGTGTTCATCTTTGAAATGTTGTAGGAATCTTTTGCATAATTCACCTAAAATTCAGTTTTACATATTAGTAATCTCTGGATGTGTGTGTGTGTGTGTGTGTGTGTGTGTGTGTGTCAGACTGGAAGACGGCAGTCAGTATCTGTTTGCAGCCTCCAGCAGAGAACTGCAGCTGCTTTGGGTGAAAAAGCTTCAGAACTGCAGTAGATCAGTGAGCAGCGACTCTGAGGACTCAGGGTAACACACACCTGTAATCTGAAATATAACACACACCTGTAATCTGAAATATAACACACACCTGTAATCTGAAATATAACACACACCTGTAATCTGAAATATAACACACCTGTAACTTGAAATATAACACACACCTGTAATCTGAAATATAACACACACCTGTAACTTGAAATATAACACACACCTGTAATCTGAAATATAACACACACCTGTAATCTGAAATATAACACACACCTGTAACTTGAAATATAACACACACCTGTAATCTGAAATGTAACACACACACACCCGTAATCTGAAATGTAACACACACCTGTAACTTGAAATATAACACACACACACCTGTAATCCTGAATATAACGCACACACACACAGATGTGTGTGTTACTATAACACACACATCTGTAATCCTGCAATCCACCTGTAATCTGAAATATAACGCACACACCTGTAATCCCGACTACAACACACACCTGTAATCGTGACTACAACACACACACACACCTGTAATCGTGACTACAACACACACCTGTAATCCCAACTACAACACACACACACACACACACACACCTGTAATCCCGACTAGAACACACACCTGTTGTTTTTCAGAAGAGCGTCATCAGTCAACCTGAGTTTGGAGAAGTTGGCCGACGCCACCGATGATTCGTTGTCCATCAAACCGCAGGACAGAAGCGGTGAGAGCCTGGAGAGGCAACCGTCCACAGAGAGCCAGCCGCCGCCGCCCAAACCGCCGCACACCTACTACGACCGGCACCGCTACCCGCGGGGCGGCGAGGTCGCTACAGGTGAGCGTTGTCATGGTAACCGCCATCACGAAACACGAGAACAAGCGACCGTCTGACGTGATCGTGTTTTCTATTCGTGCCGCAGACGCAAAGAGTCACGCAAGCCAGTCGCAGTCAGTGGCCCCGCCCCCTGGTGATCAGGCCCCGCCCACTGCCTACCCTCAGGTAACAGACGACAGCGCCAACAGGTCGAGGATGAAGGTCTTCAGGAAGTTCTTCACCAAGAAGTAGAGCTCCGTCCACCAGGGATCCTCCAGACCACGAAGAATTCAACAATTAACATTTAAACAGGGATTCATTAATATCATTTATGATCTTTAAAGCCTCATCACGACTAATAAAACCTGTTCTTAACGTGCCTTAAAGGAATCAGCGAGCTGGAAACAGTTTTTAAATCAATAAAATATTTTTTAAATAAATTAAGTAATTTTTTAATCAATAAAAAATGTGTTAAATTAATAAAATACATTTTAATTCATTATTTGAATACTTTTTTATATCAATGAAACTGTTTTATAACCATTTTTAAATATAATTTTTTGTCAGATGATTGATTTCTATAGTAAATCTGAATTAGCAGGATAATGTTATTAGCGAGTTGTTATTAATTAATCCTGTTCAGCTCGTCAGGTTTATTTAATTTATAATCAAATAACCATCTGATAATTCTCAGAATCAGTTTCTCCCATATTTAAAGACTGAAATCTTTTGAATAACAATTGCAATAATTTAATTGATGTTTTCTGCACTTTTGTTGCATTTGCACTGTTGAGATTCATGATTGTTGCTCTGCTGAGATAAGATTTATATGATGGAGCTGGTACAATAAAGATTATAAAAAAAACATCAGAGAACTCGTTTTATTATTCAATAAATAAATTTCTTGGAGAAATGTCAACTGCCTCACCAAAGCCACGCCCTCCAATAAAAACTCACCACTTTGATAACTTATTATCACCAAGTCGCTGCAGGTGAAAGTACGACGCCTGCAAACAGCGATTAATCAACGTTCCAATCAAAACGGTGGACTTCCTGTTGGAATTAGCAATGCTAATGCTAAAGCAATGGGTATGAGTGACTTCTGGGGACAATAGTTTGGCCATAGTGGCAGCACGGTGCTCGGTTGCCTTGTTGCCGTTGTGATTTGTAGTTGTATCAGGTCAAGATGGATAAAACACGCCCCCTGTACCTAAAGCTTAGTTCCAACAGCAAGTCCAGCCTTTCGATTCAAAGGTATGTGAAATCACTGCTTGCAGGCATCGTACTTTGATGAACTAGTCGTAAAGAATTTCCTGCAGCAACTTGATGTTGAAAAAATATCAAAATGGTGAGTTTTCATGGAAGGGCGTGGCCTCGAAAGGCCACAAATACTGACGAGTCACCCTGGAAAAGGAAGTCGCGACAGATTCTCTACAACAACCAGATGTAACTGACGGACATCTTTATCGGTTGGATGACATTTCATGAAGGTTGAAGCTGCTCTTTTGAGTTTCTGCAGCTTAGTTTCACTCAATCAAGAAAATCTTGATCTTAAACATCTGTCACCACAGTCTCTCACAGGCAGTCCTGGATCTCTAGG
Source organism: Lepturacanthus savala (assembly GCA_030544235.1). Taxonomy (NCBI): domain Eukaryota; kingdom Metazoa; phylum Chordata; class Actinopteri; order Scombriformes; family Trichiuridae; genus Lepturacanthus; species Lepturacanthus savala. The sequence goes on from CM060469.1 coordinate 970,573, forward strand.
TCAGAAACCATCAAATCAGTGCTGATTTAAAAGTTCTACTCACTTTGCTAAGATCGTGTTTCTGGTAAATCAGGCTGATTGTTCAGCATCACACACAAAGGAGGCAACGTTAACGTGTAAATATCTATGGGTCACACCCACAGACTGTAAGGTCACAGCATTTCTCATAAATCAGGTTGATTCTCCACCTTCTGTTAATCATTAGGTGGAGTTTGTCCTACAGATATAAAGATAGAGACTCACACAACACACCCAGAGGATCACACACATCTTTCTGTGGTAAGTACTGGAGTCAGTTTTGTTGTTTCTTCCAGTTTATTGCTGCAGGAAACCAGTGATAGAACCAGAACAGACTCCCAGAGGGAGAACAACATTATATATATATATATATAGAAATAAACCAGTCAGCTCAAAACATGATTTGATATATTCTGATCTAGATATCCAGGACTGCTTGTGAGAGACTGTGGTGACAGACGTTAAAGATTAAGATTTTCTTGTTGTCAACAGAACGTTTCCTTTGCCACTGCTGTAATCCTTAAACTGATTGAGTGGATCTCCATTGTTGGGACGTCACTGTGCAGGTGCACAAACCCAAAGACCGGCTTCAACCATATGTGAAATGTCAAACCGGTAAGATCTTCATGAGTTATATTGTTGTGGACCAGCAGGGCTCAGGTACGGGCGTGAATCTGCATGTTGGGTTGGGATTGTAGACTCTAAAATGGGCTAAAAGTAATTTGTTGTTGGGTTTATGAAACCTAAAAGATGGTCTAAAATAAATATTAGCTAATTAATAAATTAGCTTCAATAAAAGATGACATACGAACAGTTATGGTTGCTGGTTGAGATCTCATTAATTTGATTCTCTAATACATTTGATTCACTGAGAGGTCAAAAATCACCGTGTGAATGAACTCCCAAACCTGGGCACATGGTCGATTATTAATGGTCATGTCTGGAATGTGGACCTAGATGACCCGGGAGGGTTGCTATAAAACCATTTATTCTCTGATTGAGCCTCAGAGGGGGGGGCTATATAAAAGGGAGTTTCCTTATCCTTATCCTTAACAGCAATATACAGGAAACATAATAAAGTATTAAACATTGTGGCTGCACCTGTGGGTTATCAAGTCATATGTGGAAGTTATGGAGAGGGATTGAAATTCACTGTGTCACCATGGCTACGCCCTCCAGTGACAACTCACACTTTTGAAAACATTTCATCACAAAGGTCTTTAGTTGCAGAGAGAAAATCGGACACATTTTCGATCCATCGCCATCAAACAGGAAGTTGTTATAACTTCACCATACTTTTGTCCGATCTGAAGCACATTTCTCATGCATCATCACTGACCAGCTCTGAACATGCCTGCATGATGTATTGACTCTAGTCTGTTAAGAGGTGAAATGCAAGATTAGTGTTGATAGATTCTGCAGGAGCCTACTTCTATTTCACATTATAACAGGGAGAACTAACAAGCTGTTCCTCTTTATCAAGTTCACACTGAGCAATGGAGTCCAAGGCCCCAGGAACAATGGAGGTGGCGGCGCTCGGCCGGCCGTTCAGCCTCGGGATGCTGTACGACTGCCGCAATGACTTACTCATCCCCGGTAAATATTCACATGTTGCTTTGGAAGAAAAAAGTAGATTTCTTCTCACATCGTCTGAGATAGATGTTTAAAAAAGATGACTTTGAATCATAGAGTGAATGCATGAGAGTTAAGGATTAAAACCTTGTGTTAGTAATTGTATTGTTGCTTTATTACATCACCTGGACTGAGTGACTAATGGCGAGTTTCCACCAGATGGTATTGACTCAACTCTCTTCGACTTAGCTCACCTTTTTTTGCCTTTTGATTACTAAGATCTGATACCTGGTACTGTTTTTGCTATCACCTTCTCCGCCACTCATTGGCTAGAAACTTATGCCACAAAGAAATATAAATAAATGTCCTTTTTTATTTAGAATTTTGGCTTATTTCGTAAATTAAACAGATGCACTTGACTTCCTGGTGCAGTCTAGCAATCTGTTCTGTTCAGCTTGACAAATTCACTTGATGCTAACACAAGGATTCCTACATATAACCACAGCCCCAAGCCCCATGAATGTAAAAAACAAAACAAACATGGATGTGTCTCTTGGATAATACACTCGACTTAATCTACGTCAATTCTTGATAGAAACAGAACCTGCCTGAAACCAAGTCATACCACGCTAAGTCGTGTTGAGTTGAGCTGGTGCTGTCTATGGAAATGAGGCAGGAGGTGTCATTCGTTATTTAAGGAAGTTGATCTTGATATTTTGCTGCTTTTGTAGGTCTGACATTGTGGGACTCTAACGACCTGGATAAGCATATACGAGAAAGACCACAGCACTACAACAATTTTGAGATTGTTGCGTCCGAATCGATTGCAAATAAATCTTCAGTATTAAACATTGAAGCATCCTTGAAGGCAAGTTTCTTGGGTGGACTAGTAGAGGTTGGAGGATCTGCCAAATACCTGAATGACAGTAAAACATCCAAGAATCAGGCCAGAGTAACACTCAGCTATAAAGCAAATACTACATTTAAAGAACTGACAATGAATCATCTTGGAAGAGGCAACATGAAGCATCCGTATGTCTTTGAAAAAGGACTAGCAACACATGTGGTCACAGGTATCCTTTATGGGGCACAAGCCTTCTTTGTCTTTGACCGCAATGTGTCTGGGAAAGAATGTCATCAAGACATTGAAGGTACCTTGAAGACGATGATCGAGAAGATCCCCGACCTCGCAATAGGAGGGGGAGGTTCCTTGAAATTGGACAAGATGGACACTGAAAAGGTAAACAAGTTCTCCTGCAAATTCCATGGAGACTTTTTACTGCCAAAAAATCCAACAACCTTTCAGGATGCTGTACATGTCTACGAAAGCCTGCCAAAGTTGCTGGGAGACAATGGAGAACATGCTGTACCAATGAAGGTCTGGCTGATGCCACTGGTAAATTTAGATTCATCTGCTGCTACACTGGTCCGTCAGATCAGTATTAGATTAGTGCAGGAATGCCAGAGTGTCCTGGAGGACTTCAATGAGCTGGAAATGAGGTGCAATGATGCAATGAGAACCACCACTGTACAGCAGTTTCCACAGATTGACAAAAAACTTCAAGATTTTAAAGGATTTTGTGCAGAGTTCATTCTGGAATTCCAACGAAACTTGGCAAAAACACTTCCATCTATCCGTGGAGGAGGAGAAGAGGAGGCTGTGCTCACAGAGATCCTGAACAAGAGGCATTCTTCACCTTTCAACAGCAAAAACCTTCATAAGTGGATGGACTGTAAAGAGAGAGAAATCCACACCTTACAGTCTATCACCAACAAGATGCAAAACACCAAAATCATCCCATCTCTAAATCATCTGTACAGTGAAATTCGCAATGCAGACCATGCTGTGTGTTTTGTCTTCACCTCACTGGGAAATGAAGAACCGTATCTCTCAGCTTTACAGAACTACTTAAAAGAAACTCCCAACCCAGAAAACCTTCCAGATCCATATTTTCATGACATAGAGAAGGAACAATGGTACGCCTCAAAAGACGTATCAGACGTAGTGAGGCACAAAGCAAAGCTGTTCAGTGATTTTGCAGAGGTCAACAAGGAGAAGAACATCGCATTCCTGATAGTGGGTTTAACAGATAAGACACAGAAAGGTTCAAGCATCTACCTTTATAAAGGAGGCTTTTCTGACAGCGAGAACTTTGATCCCCCTTCGACTCCTGAAACAGTGACAGCAGGTGACATGACCCACAACAGTGTGACCCTGAAGATCTCTCCACCAAGATTTGGAGCAGAGAACATCACCTACTCCGTAGAGTACTGCATCAGTGGAGAGGATGAATGGCAACGACACACAGCAGCAAAAGATGGCGAAGTCACAGTAAGCGGCCTGACTCCTCACACAGAGTACAGGTTCAGATGCAGAGCAGTAACCTCAGTAGGTGTTGGACCAGCATGTGAAGCTGGTAGTCCCATTAGAACCTTACCCTGCAGCCCTCCTGGAAAACCTCAGGTTGAAACTAACTCAAGTGAGATGTCCGTTAGCTGGAAGAAACCTGCTGAGATTGGACAAAATGTCCACAGTTTGAGGTACATCATGGAGTACGCCCAAACAGACAAAAAGGTGAAAGAAGAAGATCTCCAGTGGAAGCAGATGGTGTCAGAAACTGAGAAGGGGATCATTTCAGAGCTTCAGTCAGAGACAGAATATGCTCTCAGGGTCAGGTGTGATTGTGGTGGAGCTGGCAGAAGCAAAGAAAGCATCACTGTGAATGTCCGCACAACTAAATTTAGACATCTCACAGAAATCCTCAAACGTGAAAGCCAATGCATAAATTCAGGATCCCCTTCAACTTACAAAGTGCCTCTGATAGAAGAAGATATGCGCATAGATGGTTTGCGAAGGTTCAACTTCGGCAAAGAAACCACGAGACAAAATCGCACAATAATACTTTTTGGAATAACTGGATCAGGAAAGTCAACTCTCATCAATGGAATGATCAACCACGTTTTTGGTGTGGAGTGGGAGGACGATTTCAGATTTCAACTAGTTAGTGAGGATCAGTCCAAATCACAAGCTCAGACCTCTGAAGTCACTGTGTACAAAATCAACCACCAAGACGGGTTTAAAACCCCCTTCTCTCTGACCATTGTGGACACTCCAGACTATGGAGACACAGGAGGAATAAAAAGAGCTACAGAGATGACAGATCAGCTACATAAGCTTTTCTCTGCTGAGCTTGGTATCAGTGAAATTGATGCTTTGTGTTTCGTAGTTCCAGCTGCTTCAACACAACTCACACCATCACAGAAGTGCATGTTTGATTCTGTGCTTTCAGTCTTTGGCAAAGATGTGGCAGAAAACATCAGGGTTCTGGTGACATTCGCAGACAGCCACCGTCCAACAGTTCTAGAGTTAATCAATGATTCAGATGTCCCATGTCCGAGGAGAAAGAACGGACTGCCACTTCACTTCAAATTCAATAACTCAGCGTTATATGCGGACAACAAATCATCTGCAGCAAACAGCTCAGATGAAGATGATGAAGATGATGAAGATGGAGGCTTTAATCAGATGTGTTGGAACATGGGGACAAAACGCATGAAGAGATTCTTTGGAGCTTTGAATATCATTGAAACCAACAGTCTGACATTGACGAAGGAGGTCCTCAGAGAAAGACAGAGTTCATTCAGAAACTTACAGAAGCAGGTTAAAGTTAAGGTCGGCGAGATTCAGGAGATAGAAGACACACTTAAAAAAATGATCAACAGAAGTGATAACTTTGAGTTTGATGTCACCTTCACAAAGTTTGTTGAAGAAGATCTTTCAGGTACAGGAAGTTACTCCACCAACTGTCAGCAGTGTCAACACACCTGTCATTATCCCTGTTCCTGTCCAGCAACCAACGATTCTGATAAAAGACGCTGCTCTGCAATGGATTCAGATGGAAACTGCACTCAGTGCCCAGGCAATTGTCACAGGAAGGAGCATCTTAATCAGGAGTTCAGATGGAACTTTAAGGAGGTTACAGAAAAACGAACAGCGAAAGAGCTGAAAGAAAAATACCTAAAAGCCTCGGAGAGAAAGAGTACTCTAGCTTTGACTGAAAAACTAAGGGCTGAACAACGTCTTGTGGAAGAGGAGCTGAAGGAGCAGATAAGGAGCTTTGCAGAGAGAGAAAACAAACTCCAAGAGAGAGTGCTGAAGACCAAGCATCTCACAGCTACACAGTGCATTGATCTGCTTATTCAGGAAGAGAAATCTGAGGCCAAACCAGGATGGAACAAACGAGTGTGGTTCTTAGAACCTAAGGAAACCCCGATGGAGCGTTTTTAAAAGTGTTCCGTTTCTAAATGGATTGTGTCATCCTCCTAATGATTTGAATCACAGACATTACACAGAGTTCCAGACCTCGACATCATCGAGAAGATGTTGATTTCCTCTTTACAGTTAGAACCATGTTCACTGCCCCCTGGTGGATCATTATATCAACGCAGGAAGTAAAGTTCCTTTACTTACCAAATTCAAGATGGCTGTCTCTGAGTTGTGAATCACATGACTCACCATGATTTGCTTTTTTTTTTTTACTTCTATATTCTTCGTAAAAATGCTGAAAATGTAAACTCGGCTTGTGAGACAAAAACAGATAACCAAACTAAACTACGCCTGCATTTCTCCTCAAGCTTCACATTTGAAATATTTAATCAGCTCCTTGCTTTGACATCTTTATTATCTTATTTAACTTTAAATTGTTCATGATTTAAACTAGTGTGACTTGACTGATTATGGGGACCGACATGTTGAAGTTTGGTGTAGCTTAACCCTCAGTAAGAATTTGTACACAATTTCTATAAAAATAAGTGTTTCCGTGGCGATGGTAATGTCTCAAATAAAGAAAATGTGTTAATATACTGACTTACATCACACATGCTGATTATATCACAGGAATCCTCTGAAAGAAATTGAGTTAGACCATTATTTGCAATGTTTCTCTCTATGCTGTACATAAATCTTTTTGAAGACACTCCAGAATTCCGCTCGGGGTCGACTTTCTGCTCGATGTGACGCGATTATCAGCAATAAAAATAAAATGATTCATACTGTGGTTAAATCTCCCTCCTGTCAGTGTTTTACTATTATATCTGATGTCTATGGATTAGTATCACGACCGCATTGTAATTAAAAACATCTGGAGACGCATGATTTCACTGGACAGGAAAGTAACTGCTACCTACATAAAACAGATAAATGTACATGGTTACTTATTCTGTCTACATTATTATGAGATACATAAATATATAAAGATTATAGTACAAGTATAATAGATATAAGGTACAAGTCAAGATATTAAATAGAAATAGTAATGCTGGATTATTCTTCCTTGTCCATTGGTGGTGAACACATTAATGTATTTTACCATTTCATTCTTTTTCCATGTACAAATGACACATAACAGAACAGTATGATGTAAAATACAGACTAAACAGCCAAGAGCTTGTTTGTTGGGTGGAGAAATAAAATTACAGAAATCAATAAATAATCTACAAACACTGTTGACCTATTTAATTTGTGATAAATATGAATAATAAAGATCTTGTTTAATTAATATGATGTGGCATTAAACACAAAGAGGACCTTGTTCATTTTTATCTCATGATTTTAACTGTATTTCATATATAGACTAAATAGTATTTGTGCAAATGTTTGAATATATACTGCAAAAAAATGAAATCTAAACAAGGGAAAATGTCAAGTTTGGTACAATTAGTCTAATATTGAGCAGAATTATCCTTTTCCATTGGCAGATAATTTATCTGATTTATTATTTTTTGTCCTGATTTAGGTCAATTTGGAAGAATATGTAAGAAAAAGTCAAAAGTATGAGATAAAAACTCAAGAATATGAGATATAACATGAAAAATATTAATTAAAAGTCTCAGATATGAATAAAAATACTGAACAAAAATATTATTTTTGTGGTTATCTGAATGTTTTCCCTTTCTTAAATGTCTTTAAGTAAAATAACGTTATCACATAATAAATTTAGGATCATTTAAGACGTTTTTAGCGGCTTTCAACGGCTACCGTCACCATGACGACCGCGGACACGTTCACCCGGAAGTCACCAGATAACACGGTCGCGAGTTAAACCGAAACACCGGACGAAGGCTCCGAGAAAATGTCCGCCCTCACTTTGAGTTTTAACGCATCTCTGCAGCTCAGAACGCTTAGGGTCATATAAACAACTATTAAACGACATTAATAAATTAACGTTTCTACTTACCCGTCGATATAAACGCCATTGAATGTCCATCAAGCCATTGAATGAACTTAGTCTAGCTGTCTAACTAGCTAGCTCCACTCGGCTAATGTTAATGGCTGCTAGCAAACCATTGTAGTTAGTTCAGTGGCCCACAAATGAAAAAACAAATATTGCGGGATATGTTTAAAACTAACTGCTTGTATTTTCACAACTCCTGGCCCGGTTTTTAACAAATAAGAACGCTTCTTGTTATTTAATTAATATGATGTAACATTAAACACGAAGAGGATCGTGTTAAACGGTTTTAACGGCTTTCAACGGCTGCTGTCGCCATGACAACCACCGAAACACCCGCTCTTTCTCCTTGCAGCCAGGCGGTTAACCGGTATCCCTCCGCCTCAGTGAGTAGCCCTGACACAGACACGAATCCCTCCGCCAGAGTTAGTCCTTTCTCGTTCATCTAAAAGTTGACCCTATTTTAAGAGATATATTCATGTTATGAAGAGTTTTATTTCTGAATAATTGACAAACTTTTTAATATTAATATTAATACCAGTGTCATACCACTGCATGTATGTGTGTGTACTAATGTTAATGTTGATAGATTAGATTATAAACTTTATTGATCCACATCAGGGACATTTAGTGTGTTACCACAGATCAGATACAGAGAAGCAACAACATAGAAGATATAAAAAATATATAGAAAATATCTAGAGGCAGAAGAAGAAATGAAATACACATTATACACACATTATATACACATTATACACATTATACACACATTATATACACATTATACACATTATACACACATTATACACACATTATACTTATTATATACACATTATACACACATTATATACACATTATACACACATTATACACACATTATACTTATTATATACACATTATACACACATTATATACACATTATACACACATTATATACACATTATACACATTATATACACATTATACACATTATACACACATTATATACACATTATACTTATTATATACACATTATACACATTATATACACATTACACACATTATATACACATTATACACGTTATATACATTATATACACGTTATATACACATTATACACATTATACACATTATACTTATTATATACACATTATACACATTATATACACATTATATACACATTATATACACGTTATATACATTATATACACATTATATACATTATATACAGAGTACAAATGTACCAGTATAATATACACAGTATACATTGTGTCATAGAGTCACAGTATGATAAATATTAGTGCATTAAAGTGAAACTAATATATTATTATTACAAGATATATTCATCTTATATAGAGTTTTATTTCTGAATAATTAATCATTTTTATTGATAATCTAATCTAATCTAAGAAGAAGAAGAAGAAGAAGAAGAAGAAGAAGAAGAAGAAGAAGAAGAAGAAGAAGAAGAAGAAGAAGAAGAAGAAGAAGAAGAAGAAGAAGCTGCAGTTGCGTCTTTCCGCCGCATAGCGTCGCTGTTGCTGCAGGAATCAGGACCCGATGCTGCAGGACCCGGACCAGGGGAGTCTCTGGGGGTCCGGTGGAGTCCAGTAGAGTCCGGTAGAGTCCAGTAGAGTCCGGTAGAGTCCGGTAGAGTCCAGTAGAATCCGGTAGAGTCCGGTAGAGTCCGGGTTCCAGCGGGTTGATCCTCCACTTGACCAGTTTTATTTTCAGATCAACATTGATTGAACCATTAACCCCGCGGCGCCAACGCAGATAAATGAGGATTTTACTGCTTGTTGCCGGAGGGAGGTCTGCACCTCCTTTTCTGCACCTCCTTTTCTGCTCCTCCTTTTCTGCACCTCTTTTTCTGCACCTCCTTTTCTGCACCTCCTTTTCTGCTCCTCTGAACACCATCTGATCCCAGTTATTGCTGATTATTATCACTGATTTTTACCTTAACTGAAAAACAGGCTTTTAATTTGAAAATATTGCAAATGGTTTGCACTGAATGTGATGTACTCCTCCTTTGCTGCACCTCCTTTGCTGCTCCTCCTTTGCTGCTCCTCCTTTTTCTCCTCCTGCTCCTCCGTTCGGACAAAATCCAGATGATTTACCACCAGAGAAACGATCAGAAAAAACGGATGAAAATCAACGTTTAATAAAATGATTCGAACAGAAACTTCCAGTTTTTTCAACTGAACATTATCGCTGATTTTACCTTAAAGGCTTTTAATTTGAAAATATCGCATATGTTTTGATGCCGCCTTTGTGTTGATATTAATTCACAGATGCGTGAAATAAAAAACCCGGAATGAGAAGATTCTATTGGTTGCAGAGGTTTTATTTATTAGAATATTATATTACAGTATTTCATTACTACACACTGTTTAAATGGCATGTGAGTGTTTGATATTTCAATTAAACCGATGCAGGAAAAAATATATATATAATAAGATCATCAATGTATTTCATTTATATTATTATATTATATTTATATTAAAATAAGAAGAATTTATTTTTAAAATGTGAGTTAATTTAAATTCGAATTCTGTCCTGAATTATATCAATGAGGTCGTTAAGTCCTTGAATTAAATGTGTTTAAAGTCAGATGTGATTGTTGTTATTGATGTTTATTATTGATGTTTATTATAAGAACATCAATAATAAACTAGAATATAAATATGAGCTGAGTTCTGGTCGTTTTTGCAGTTTTTCTTCTGTTTTTTTTGTGTTTTTGTCTGATTCTCGTTTCGTGATTCAACTCACGGCGAAACAGAAAAGAAACAGCAGGAGGTGAAACACACACACACACACACACACACACACACACACACACACACACACACACACACACACACACACACACACACACACACACACACACACACACACACCATTTCATTCAAGTAGAAAGAGAATCATAAATCAATGTTTTATTCTGCAGGTTCGATTATTTTTGGAGAAACTTTTCTCTTTTTTAACGTTTAAAACACGTTTTTTTCCCTCAAACTCTGATAGTTTCAGTTATAAAATAAACTCTGATCTAAATTAAACATAAAGGAATAAAATCTTTGTTTTTTTCACTAAATCTCGCATCAATTTATTTACAGAACTGAAACATTTACAGCCTGAAACGCGATTTCTGTCCGTTTTATTACAATAAACAGGATTTATGGGTCGTTTTAACGAGGAAAAGCTATTAAATATTTAATTAACATTAAATTATGAGATTATTTGTTTTATTATCATGGAAATAAAGATTCATTATATTATAGGAGCTTCATGTGCTTCTCTATAATAAGAGACATTAATTAAAACAGAGGAAATGATATTGATTTATCAGTTAATGTGACGTCATTAACAGCGAATGACGTTTATAGTCAAATAATGTTTTATTTTTATTAATTAAAATTAGTTTGTCGCAGTTTAATTTCAGGTTTTTACCTTTTTTCACATCAAAGGAAAAAAAAACGTCACGTGAATCAAAGAAAAACGTTTAAATCAATGAGAAAATGTTTTACTGCGATTCTCCATTTAACCACTGAGAGGCGCCACTGTCCTCTAATGTCCCCATAGTCCTTTAATGTCCCCATAGTCCTTAAATGTCCACATAATCCTTTAATGTCCCCATAGTCCTTAAATGTCCACATAGTCCTTTAATGTCCCCATAGTCCTTTAATGTCCCCACGGTCCTTTAAAGTCCCCACGGTCCTTTAATGTCCCCATAGTCCTTTAATGTCCCCATAGTCCTTTAATGTCCCCATAGTCCTTAAATGTCCCCATAGTCCTTAAATGTCCCCATAGTCCTTAAATGTCCCCATAGTCCTTTAATGTCCCCATAGTCCTTTAATGTCCCCATAGTCATTTAATGTCCCCATAGTCCTTTAATGTCCCCACGGTCCTTTAATGTCCCCATAATCCTTTAATGTACCCATAGTCCTTTAATGTCCCCATAGTCCTTTAATGTCCCCACGGTCCTTTAATGTCCCCATAATCCTTTAATGTCCCCACTGTCCTTTAATGTACCCATAGTCCTTTAATGTCCCCATAGTCCTTTAATGTCCCCACGGTCCTTTAATGTCCCCATAATCCTT
>CM060469.1:987465-997465 GCA_030544235.1 Lepturacanthus savala
ATATGAGGAGCGGCGGGGATTTGGGGTTTTACGCACGGCGCGTTGTTTTCCAGCCACGGTTTAGTGTATATGGGGGGGGGGGGGGGGGGGGGGGGGGGGGGCAGGCGACTGTTGATAAGGGTGAGTGTGTGTGTGTGTGTGTGTGTGTGTGTTTTACGCTGCCAAAAAGTGTCCTGACCGTTTGGGGCGTGAAAAAAAAAAAAAAAGTCCGAAAGTGATTTTTACGCACAAAAACAAACAAGAAAAAAAACAACAACACGAGAATAAAAACATTTATTTATTTAAAAATAAAGTTTTATTTATTATTATTATTATTAAATATATTTTATTTGTGAATTAAATAAATCAGACGCCAAAAACAAACAGAAAATCCTCCGTAAAAACCACTTTTACGCATCAACAGCAGTAAATAAAGCTCCGCGCTGAGATTCTCTGATTTATTTGGATGAAGATGAAATTGTTTGAGCTCCGCTGCATCTTTTCATCTTTTCTAGTTTTTTCCTTCTTCTGTTTTTTGCAGCGTGCGCAGCTTTGGCGCATGTGTGTGTTTCCCTGCGCGTCATGATTGGCTGAGAGCGGGAGGATGCCTTAATATTTAATACTAATGTCCCCCTGGTTGGCTGAAGACTGGAAAGGTCCAACCAATGTTTTTTTTTTTTTTTTTACTTCTCCGCGGCTGCGGCTCTAATTAATTGCAGCTGTCTGTCTCCTCTCGGTGTGTGTGTGGCGTGTGTGTTGTGTGTGTGTGTGTGTTTCCCTTTTTTCTCCCCAAAGCGAACATGAAATAGTTTGTTGCGCTACTTTCCTTCCTTCCCATCCGTCTATCCCCCCCTTCCTCCCTTCCTCCTCCCTTCCTCCGGGTCCCGGTTCTCAGGCAGACGGACCAGTTTGATCCCAGCTGTGTTCGCGACTCGCGTCGGCGCAAGTTTTTTTTTCCTTCTTCTTCTTCTTCTTGTTCCCCTGCACCCGGATCCGGTGATGTTGGACATGGGGGAGCGCAAAGAGCTGAAAATGATCCCGAAATCCTCCTTCACCATAAACAGCCTGGTTCCGGAGGCCGTGCAGGGAGACACCCAGAACCAGAACCAGGTCCAGACCCAGGTCCAGCACCTGCACCAGAGCCAGCACCTGCACCTGCAACCACCACCAGAACCAGAACCAGGTCCAGCACCAGCTGCAGCTGCAGCTCCAGCACCAGCACCGACCCGGACCGGGAGCCGCGGCGGAGGAAGCGGAGCAGAAGCCGCCGCCGCCGCCGCCGCCTCAGCAGGACGCCAAAGCGGATCTTAAAAGTAGCGACTCCTCCGGGCAGGAGGAGGACAAGGAGAAGCAGCAGCAGCAGGGAGCAGGACAAGAAGGAGGCGAAGGACGGGGCGGCCGACGCGTCCGCCGCGTCCGGGAAGGACGGAGGCGACAAGAAGAGCGGCAAGTACGAGAAGCCGCCGTTCAGCTACAACGCGCTGATCATGATGGCGATCCGCCAGAGTCCCGAGAAGCGGCTGACGCTCAACGGCATCTACGAGTTCATCATGAAGAACTTCCCGTACTACCGGGAGAACAAGCAGGGCTGGCAGAACTCCATCCGCCACAACCTCAGCCTCAACAAGTGCTTCGTGAAGGTCCCGCGCCACTACGACGACCCCGGGAAGGGCAACTACTGGATGCTGGACCCGAGCAGCGACGACGTCTTCATCGGCGGGACCACCGGGAAGCTGCGGCGCCGCTCCACCACGTCGCGCGCCAAGCTGGCCTTCAAGCGCGGCGCGCGGCTCACGTCGGGCCTGACGTTCATGGACCGCGCGGGTTCTCTGTACTGGCCCATGTCGCCGTTCCTGTCGCTGCACCCGCACCCGCGCGCGGGCGGCGGCGCGCTGGGCTACAACGGGACGTCGTCGGGCTACCCGGGCCACCCCATGTCCTACGGGACCATGCTGACCCAGAACATGGGGGCGGCGGGCGGCGGCGGCGGAGGCGGCGGCGGCGGCCACGCGTCCTTCCCCGCGTCCAACGGGCTGAGCATGGAGCGGCTGGTCGGCGGCGACCTGCCGTACGCCACGCACCACCTGACGGCGGCGGCGCTGGCGGCCTCCGCGGTGCCGTGCGGGCTGTCGGTGCCGTGCTCCGGGGCCACGTACTCGCTGAACCCGTGCTCGGTCAACCTGCTGGCGGGGCAGACCAGCTACTTTTTCCCGCACGTGCCGCACCCGTCCATGAGCGCGGCGCAGGGCGCCACCGCAGCCGCCGCCGCGGCCCGCCGCCGCCGCAGCCGCGGCCGCCGCCAGGGCCTCGGCCTCCAACTCCCCGCAGCGCCGCCGGCCTCCGCGCTGCAGTGTGACTCTCTGAGACCCGGACTGTCCGGGGTCCTTGTCCGGGTCCTTGTCCGGGTCCTTGTCCGGGTCCTTGTCCGGGTCCCTGTCCGGGTCCCTGTCCGGGTCCCTCCCGGCCTTCTCCTCGGGACTTTCCGGGGGTCTCTCTGACTATTTTACGCACCAGAACCAGGGTTCGACCCCAAACCCGCTTATACACTAACACCCGAACCTGACCCCCTCCCCTCTGACCCCTCTGACCCCTCTGACCCCCCAGACCCCAGAACCAGCAGAGACTGGACCTGTAAGTTCTGAACATTTTCCACTTGAACATTCACATTGTAAAAACCTAAAAAAATATTATAAACTATAGAAAAAAAACGAGAAGAAACTGCAAAACAAAAAGAGCCGCGTCGCCCTGAAGTTTCCAGGTATTTTTTAATATTATTATCTTCTTCTTCTTCTTCTTCTTCTTCTTTATTTCTCTTCTTCTTCTTCTGCGGTTTTTCCTGTAAATAACGTCCGTGACTCCGTGTTTGTCTGTAATTTTTCCGTCAATGAAGCTGCAGCTTGTTGTTGTTGTTGTTGTTGTTGTTGTTGGAGGCTTTTACCTTTTTATAGAAACGTGTAATTTAAAGATAGTTTTGTCTAATTTTGAGATTTAAAAAAGGTCAAATAATAATAATAATAATAATAATAATAAGTCTAATCGCCGTTTTCCTGTTTGTTTGCAGTATTATTCTGAAGCTGCTGAGGATCAGGTTTCACTTTATTTTACATTTAAACACTAATTTTTTATTTGTTTTTTTATATCCAGTGAAATGTGTTTTTTTTAAAGCGACTTTCTTCATTTCTCCACTTTAAAAAAAGCAGTTTGAGTCATTTTTATAGACCAAAGACCCGTTTTTATTTGTTCCAGTCAGTATTTAGCTGAGAATAAAATGAAGCTGGACTCAGAGTGAATGGATGGATGAATGGATGAAACTCCTTCACTGCAGGAAAATCTCCATCAAACCAGATTTTTACCGCGTTTTATTTTAATTATTGAACAATAATTTTTATTTCTTTAAACGAAAAACTGGATTTTAAATTTTTATTCCGCAGTTTAAAATAAAATAAAGTTAATTCTGAAGCTGGATTCGTGCGTAAATGTCTGGTTTGGTGATGGAGGTTTTCCGCAGTGGCAGCATGTGATGATGATGATGATGATGATGATGATGAAGATGCTTTGACTGTAAAACGTGATCGCCGAGTTTTTTTTTCTTATTATAAAGAAAAAAGCCGGATGTTCACGCTGCTTCTTCTTCTTCTTCTTCTTCTTTTCTTCTTTTTTTTTATTTTTTTGTTTGTATAATTAGTAAAAAGCAGAGAAAAATGTCTATTTGTGATTTGAATTTTTACTTTTCTCTAAAAAAAAAAAGGAAGAACAATGTAAAAAAAGAGAAAAAGCCTCATTATCTAATAATATACTGAATGATTATTTGTCCTTTAATTGTCGTCTCTCTTTAAAAGAAACGGATTTTCCTGGTTGTGATTCTATTGTGGTCTGATCTCGTGTTTGTCGCTTTACAAAAGTCAAAAAAAAAGAGAAAAAAATGTTTTAATCCTAAAAAAACTACAAAATAAAAGCCTAGGTTCCATTCATAACTAACGCAAACCCTTTGTCTTCTTTACTCCGTCGTGTTGTCTCTGTTTTTATTAAATAATGTATTAATGTTTATTTTAGAGTCAACTTGTTGTTTAAGCTGCTGGTTTTATTTGTTTTAATTAAATAATAAATTAATTCCCTGAGCTGCAGGTTTGGAATAAAATTGTTTTTGTTGCTTTTTACGCACGAAAAGAAAAAATAAAACGATGCGCGTAAAAAACAAAACCAGCTTTTTACGCGTGATGTTTGCGGGTGAATGTGCGGGTGAATGTGCGGGTGAATGTGCGGGTGAATGTGCGGGTGAATGTGCGGGTGAATGTGCGGGTGAATGTGCGGGTGAATGTGCGGGTTGAGTCTCTGGTTCTGACCTTTCCTCTCTGTGCGCCTCGCGGCTCCGCCGCCGCGTTAAATGACGCCGTTTTTCCTCTTTTCTTACAGTAAAACTCCGTTTGTCATCGTTGAGTTTGCGGCTTTTCTCGTTGCGCCTCGTCGACGTAAAAGAAGCAGAAATCACTTTATTTCCCTGAAGCTTCAACGTGTTTGTTTTATTATTATTTACAGTGTGTTTGCTTTTATTTATTAATTATTAATATTTTAATATAAATGAATCCATCTCTGCTGATTCCATTTATTTCCCGGGTTGTTTCTGCGCTTTTTAATAAGAATCCGTGTTTTTTTTGTCTCTTTTTCAAATTATTCCTCATTGTTTCCTGTTGTTGTTGTTGTTGTTGTTGTTGCAGCTGATTCTGTTTTATTTATTTTTCATCGTTTTATTTCTTTTCTTTTTTTTGACCTGAAACTTTCACATTTTTCACGTTTCTTGTTTTTTTTTTTTCTTGGAGTAAAGTCATCTGTGCTCCGTGGTGCGTTCAGGGACCTTCAGCTGTCTTTTGCCGCACATGTGCGCGTTTCTCTGCGGAAAAACGCGTCTCCTCCTCTTCTCCTCCTTCTCCTCCTTCTCCTCCTCTTCTCCTCCTTCTCCTCCTCTTCTCCTCCTTCTCCTCCTTCTCCTCCTCTTCTCCTCCTCTCCTCCTTCTCCTTCTCCTCCTCTTCTCCTCCTTCTCCTCCTCCTTCTCTTTGTTTACAGAAACGTCGCTGATTTATTCCTGGAATTTGTCTTTTTCTTCGTCTTCGTGTTTATTCCGTTTATTTGTTGTTGTTTGTTGTTCGTTTGTTTGTTTATTCTCATAAATTATCGCGGTATTTTCACGTTATTTTGTCAGATGAGATTCTGCAGATTCCAGTTTATTATTATTATTATTATTATTATTATTATTATTGTTGTTTTTTATTGCGGGATATTTTTTTTCTAATTTTGCGGAAAAATCCATCGATAATTTATTCATAGATGAATCAATCTCTAATATTTTTATTCATTTTGTTGCGTTTTTTTAAACTTTATTCGTGTCCAGGGGTCAAAGGTCAAACCCCCTCAGAAACACGTGATATTTCTTCCGTTTCTGTCTTTATTCTAATATCATTTCGACCGGAAAATCGCACAAAAAACTACAAAATAAAAGCTTTTATTCCCCCCCCCCCCTCCACCCCTTAGGCCGCAGATATTGTAAAGTCAGAGGTCAAAGGTCAGAGCAGCAGATGTTAGTTGATGATGAAACATCAGCTTCTTCTTCTTCTTCTTCTGTTTTTTCTTTGTTGTTTGTGAGGCGGTGACGTCACGACGCCTTCACTTCCCGTGATGCTTCAGGAAAATAGAGATTTATGAACCTGTGACGTCATTTCAACCAAAAAACAACTGAAATATACATTTAAGATGCGTTTAAAACGGATTAATTAGTGATTATTGATCATCTATAACTGATATTATTGATATATAATAGTATATTATTTACTTTAGCTTTAATTTAAACCAGTTTCCTGATTTTAAATTGACAGTTTTCTTCTTCTTCTAACTTCTAAACCTCATGAAGACAGAGTTCAGGTCTGAATATTGATTATTGAAACGATTAATTGATCAATAGTTTGGTTTAAAACGTGGATCAAAGATGAAGATTCAACCTAAAATGTCTTTTTGTCCAAAGATCATCAATTTATTATTATAGAGACTAAAGAAACAGGAAATAATCAGAGAAGAGAAGCTGGAACCAGAGAATTTACACATTTACTGATTAATCAATGACTCTAATCTATTAATTGATTATCAGAACAGTTGTTGATTAATCAATTAATCGATTCCTGACACTGTAAAACCTTCAAGTTAATTTAATTTAGCAGCAGAAAAACTTTATTTGTTAGTTTGTGTCTTTATTGTCAATAAAAACCATTTAAATCCAGTGATTTCAGTTTTATTCAGTTTTAAATGATTAGCGGCATTAGCGGCTAACTGATGCTAGCAGGGATGCAGCGGTTAGCCGCTAACGTTAGCTTGTCTGGGCTAATCCCATTGAAACAGGAAGATTTGTTGTTTTCTGATTGGTTGGTGTCTTAAAGGGCCAGTTCAACATTTCTATAGATGATCAATAATCACTATTAATATATAATATCAGTTATAGATGATCAATAATCACTATTAATGTATAATATCAGTTATAGATGATCAATAATCACTATTAATGTATAATATCAGTTATAGATGATCAATAATCACTATTAATGTATAATATCAGTTATAGATGATCAATAATCAATAATTAATCTCATTTAATTTGATCTAAATCAACGTTTTTTTAATGATTTGTTTCATTAATTCAACATTTAATAAAGTTTTATTGTAAAAAGCTGAAATTTAAATGTTTTGTTTTAATTTGTTAATAAAGTTTATTTAAAGAAATAAAACCTGATCAAACAGGAAAAGTTGAACATTAATAAATAAAATGTGTTTAAAGGTTCAAACAGATTTAATCTATTTATTAGTTTATTATCAGGTTATTGATCATTAAGATGTTTCCATTGATTATTAAT
This sequence comes from Lepturacanthus savala, assembly GCA_030544235.1. Lineage (NCBI taxonomy): Eukaryota > Metazoa > Chordata > Actinopteri > Scombriformes > Trichiuridae > Lepturacanthus > Lepturacanthus savala. Next base: position 994,339 of record CM060469.1, read on the forward strand.
TAATTAGTGAATAATTAATCTGTTTGTTTGATTCTTTAAATCATTTATTGATTTATTATTATTTATTTTAACCTTTAATCCGTTTATTTCTGTAGATTCTGAAACGATAAATAAAAACTAGAAATGATTTTTTATATTATTTTTAATATATTTTATATTAAATCTCAACAATAAAACCCATAAATCTGATCTGCTGCAGCTTTTTAATGATTTTTAGATGAATTTTTGCTTTAAAATCTGTTTTTTTTTTCATCTTTTTACCTCATTTTTTTCCTCTCGAACCAGTTTTTGTCGTTTTTTCAGCCACTAAATGCAACAAAGAGACGTTGAGCAGTAATTTGTCTGTTTCCTGTCGTATCCGAGTTAAACGAATCTCAGTGAAACTGAAGATTTTCTCAACAAAGAAGCTGCTGGAACCAGATCTGAGTCCAGAGATGTTATCAGCTCCGAGTTAAATGGGGTGACAGGAGTCAAAGAGCAGCAGGAACCAGCTCTTTATTTCTCTTTATTTCTCTTTATTTCTCTTTATTTCTCTTTATATCTCTGACTTTAACTTTATTCCTGGAGCCGATCGGAACCTTTTTAATCGATTAATTAAATTTATCGACCAGTAAACGTCATAAAATCCGTCTCAGACTCAGATGAATTTGATAAATTTCACTTCCTGTTTAGCTCCTGAAACTGCAACCAATCAGAGAAGAGTTTATAAATTTATAAATTTAACAAACTATGAATTTAAAACTATATTTTTTTTACAGTAAAATTAGTATTTTTGTTGAATAATAATCAACATAAAGTAATAAAACAGTTAAATCTACATGTGAACAACTTAAACACATGAAGATCATGGTCCATCAGTTGGGACCCGGCGGCCATCTTGCTGAGGTCAGGAAACGCTCCGGCCAATCAGAGGCCGCTGCTGACGTCACATGACACCGGAGGATTTGATGAGTTTCATCTTTGAAGCAACAAGAAGCAAATTCACCAAAAACTGAAGATAAATCAACAACAACCTGAAACCAGGAAATACAAAAACCACCTAGGACCACCTAGGACCACCTAGGACCATTTAGAACCATATAGGACCACCTAGGACCATCTAGAATCATCTGGAACATCCCACAACCATCTGGAACCACCCAGAACCATGTAGGACCATTTAGAACCACTTGGAACACACAAGAACCATCTGGAACCAACAAAAAATACCCAGAACCATCTGGAAGCATCTGGAACCAATGAAAATCCATTTGAAAGCAAAACCAACTAGACCCATCTGGAACCTACCAAAACCACCTGGAACCAACCAGACCCATCTGGGACCATCTGGGACCATCTGGGACCATCTGGGACCGACCAGATGCCATAAACAAACTGTATCAGACACATGGAGGATTAAAACCTGACAAACAGTGGAGGAACCAGGACTACAGGACTACCAGGACTCTAGAAGTACCTGGACTATCAGAACTACTAGGACTACCAGGACTCTAGAACTACCTGGACTATCAGAACTACCAGGACTACCAAGACTCTAGAACTACCTGGACTATCAGAACTACCAGGACTAACGCTGGGTCCCACCTGGACTGAGAAGTCCAGAATCATCTGTTCTGCCGACACCGTGTTTGGAGGTTCTGTTGGTTCTGGTGGTTCAGATGGTTCTGGTGGTTTATCTCTGGTTTATCTCTGGTTTATCTCTGGTTTAACTCTGGTTTAATTCAGGTTTATCTCTAGTTTATCTCTAGTTTATCTCTGGTTTAACTCTGGTTTAACTCTGGTTTATCTCTGGTTTAACTCTGGTTTATCTCTGGTTTAACTCTGGTTTAATTCAGGTTTATCTCTAGTTTATCTCTAGTTTATCTCTAGTTTATCTCTGGTTTAACTCTGGTTTAACTCTGATTTATCTCTGGTTTAACTCTGGTTTATCTCTGGTTTAACTCTGGTTTATCTCTGGTTTAACTCTGATTTATCTCTGGTTTAACTCTGATTTATCTCTGGTTTAACTCTGATTTAATTCAGGTTTATCTCTAGTTTATCTCTAGTTTATCTCTAGTTTATCTCTGGTTTAACTCTGGTTTAACTCTGATTTATCTCTGGTTTAACTCTGGTTTATCTCTGGTTTAACTCTGGTTTATCTCTGGTTTAACTCTGGTTTATCTCTGGTTTAACTCTGATTTATCTCTGGTTTAACTCTGATTTATCTCTGGTTTAACTCTGATTTATCTCTGGTTTAACTCTGGTTTAATTCAGATTTATCTGTAGTTAATCTCAGGTTTACCTCTAGTTTATCTCTGGTTTATCTCTAGTTAATCTCAGGTTTACCTCTAGTGTATCTCTGGTTTATCTCTAGTTTATCTCTGGTTTATCTCTAGTTTATCTCTGGTTTATCTCTAGTTTATCTCTGGTTTATCTCAGATTTATCTCTGGTTTATCTCAGGTTTATCTCTGGTTTAACTCAGGTTTATCTCAGGTTTATCTCTGGTTTGTCTCTGGTTTATCTCAGGTTTATCTCTAGTTAATCTCAGGTTTATCTCAGGTTTATCTCTGGTTTAACTCAGGTTTATCTCTAGTTTATCTCAGGTTTATCTTTAATCTGGAGGAAATCAACATTTTCTTTAAATTAATCAAAGTCGTCGTCAAGAAAATATTTTTCTGTTAAAATCAGAACTTTAACTTTAACGTATAGTTTTCTGGCTCTGATGTTGTTGCCATGGTAACATGAAGTTAGTGAAAAGGGAACTTTGGTTCCTAAAGGCCTTTCCTGCCCCTCTGACCTTTGACCTCTGAGGTTTCCTCCAGGATTCTGACTGAGAACAGAATCAATCTGTTTTCTGATCAATATGAATATTGATCTTTTTATTAATTAGATAAAACATGAAGATTTTTATTATTTATATTCGTCAAATAATTTCTGGGAACGTTTTTAAATCAAAATGAGTCAGAATTTAAATATTATGATCAACAACTTTGAGGTAATCAAGATTTTTATTTATTTATTTATTCTTTTATTTATTTATTTATTTATTCTCCTTTTTTCTCTTTAAATGTCAGACATTTTATTATGTTGAGATAAAAACATTTAAATCACATTTAAATATAATTATTTGTCTTTTCAGTGAGAAGA
>CM060469.1:999965-1009965 GCA_030544235.1 Lepturacanthus savala
CACACACACACACACACACACACACACACACACACACACACACACACACACACACACACACACACACACACAGCAGCAGGAGCTCAGTAACTTTCTGTGTCAGATGGAAGTTTTTGGAATATTTGGAGTTTCATAGATTCTTTTCTGCAGCATCAGACCTGTCTCACCTCTCAGTATAAATGTCAGACCTGTCTCACCTCTTTAGATCAAACCTCAGACCTGTCTCACCTCTCAGTTTAAATCTCAGACCTGTCTCACCTCTTTAGATCAAATATCAGTTGAATCAAAAGTTGAACTTGTCTCACCTCTCAAGTATCTAAATTAAGACCTGTCTCACCTTTAAGGAAAAAAAAAACTGATCTGTCTCACCTCATATTAACAAACCTCAGACCTGTCTCACCTCTCAGTATAAATGTCAGACCTGTCTCACCTCTTTAGATCAAACCTCAGACCTGTCTCACCTCTCAGTTTAAATCTCAGACCTGTCTCACCTCTTTAGATCAAATATCAGTTGAATCAAAAGTTGAACTTGTCTCACCTCTCAAGTATCTAAATTAAGACCTGTCTCACCTTTAAGGAAAAAAAAAACTGATCTGTCTCACCTCATATTAACAAACCTCAGACCTGTCTCACCTCTCAGTTTAAATCTCAGACCTGTCTCACCTCTTTAGATCAAATATCAGTTGAATCAAAAGTTGAACTTGTCTCACCTCTCAAGTATCTAAATTAAGACCTGTCTCACCTTTAAGGAAAAAAAAAACTGATCTGTCTCACCTCATATTAACAAACCTCAGACCTGTCTCACCTCTCAGTATTAAACCTCAGACCTGTCTTACCTCTCATGTTTAAACCTGAGACCTGTCTCACCTCTCAGTATTAAACCTCAGACCTGTCTTACCTCTCATGTTTAAACCTGAGACCTGTCTCACCTCTTTAGATCAAACCTCAGACCTGTCTCACCTCTCAGTTCAAACCTCAGACCTGTCTCACCTCTCTAGATCAATCCTCAGATGTGTCTCACCTCTCAGGTATAAACCTCAGACCTGTCTCACCTCTCAGTTTAAACCTCAGACCTGTCTCACCTTTCAGGATCAAACCTCAGACCTGTCTCACCTCTCAGGTATAAACTTCAGACCTGTCTCACCTCTCAGGTATAAACCTCAGACCTGTCTCACCTCTCAGTTTAAACCTCAGACCTGTCTCACCTCTCAGTTTAAATGTCAGACCTGTCTCACCTCTCATGGTTAAACCTCAGACCTGTCTCACCTCTCAGTTTAAATGTCAGACCTGTCTCACCTCTCATGGTTAAACCTCAGACCTGTCTCACCTCTTTAGATCAAACCTCAGACCTGTCTCACCTCTCAGTTCAATCCTCAGACCTGTCTGACCTCTCAGTTTAAATGTCAGACCTGTCTCACCTCTCAGTTCAAACCTCAGACCTGTCTCACCTCTCTAGATCAATCCTCAGACGTGTCTCACCTCTCAGGTGTAAACCTCAGACCTGTCTCACCTCTCAGGTATAAACTTCAGACCTGTCTCACCTCTCAGTTTAAACCTCAGACCTGTCTCACCTCTCAGTTTAAACCTCAGACCTGTCTCACCTCTCAGGTATAAACCTCAGACCTGTCTCACCTCTCAGGTATAAACCTCAGACCTGTCTCACCTCTCAGTTTAAATACAACAGAAGTGAAGATAATTTAAATATTAACGTATCCAATGAAATAACGAGTTGATTTTACTTCCTGTTTGTGCCGCGCTCTGATTGGTTCGCGGATAAAAACATCACTCCCCGGGTTTAAGGAAATATTATTCTGTGTGTAATTGGCAGGACGGCGGCGGGGGGGTCAGAGGTCAGAGGTCGGGGTGCGGGGGGGTCGGCTGCAGACCAGGAAGCAGGAAGAGGAAGGTCGGGGGTAAATGGAAGCGACAAACACTTTGCACTTTGACAATCGGATTGTTGGAGTTTGTTTAACCCGAAGAACCGAAACCGACACTCATTAAAACGATTATTCACGAGCCGTCGACCGTTTTCTAGCTGGGTTCACACGGACACACACACACACACACACACACACACACACACACACACACACACACACACACACCTCCCCCACCCACCAACACACACTCTGACTGAGTCAAATCAAACTTGTTGTTTCACCTTCAAAATAAAAGTAAAAGTTTACATTAAACACAAACTGTTGTTCTAACGTTCTATAAAAGTTCTGTAAAAGTTGGATAAAGTTTTATTTTGAAGGATCAGTTTACCTGTTGCTGCTGAATCAATAAATGGATAAAATCAGAATTGATCTCTTGTTTCACCTTCAAAATAAGAGTATTGATGAACACTAATACTTGTTCTATGAAAGTTAGGTTAAGTTTTATTTTGAAGGATCAGTTTTTTATTTGTTGCTGCAGAATCAATAAATGGATAAAATCAGAATTGATTTGTTGTTTCACCTTCAAAATAAGAGTATTGATGAACACTAATAAAAGTTCTATAAAAGCTGGGTTAAGTTTTATTTTATTTTGAAGGATCAGTTGTTGCAGAGTCAGAATAAAACATGAAAGCTGCTCTCAGATATTTTTAATCAGCCAATTAATAATAATAATATTATCTATTAATATTTCACCTTCAAAATAAGAGTAAGAACTTCATCAACAAACACAAAAATGTTCTATAAAAGTTGGATAAAGTTTTATATTTTATTTTGAAGGGTTTTTATTTGTTCAGAATAAAACATGGAAGCTGCTCTCAGATCTTTTTACTATTATCAGAGACTGAATCAACATGCTTTTATTGTGAAAAGGAAAAAAGCAACCCCTACACTAAATAAAACATTTTTATCTGCAGTAAATCACAGGTTTAGACTTTTTATTCAATAGATGTAGATTTATTGTTTCACCTTCAAAATAAGAGTCAAAACTTCAACAACAAACATAAATGCTGATAAATGTTCTATAAACGTTGGATAAAGTTTTACATTTTATTTTGAAGGATCACTTGGTGCCAACATTACCCATAATGCAGCAGAGGGGGCGGAGCTACAGGTCCTCACCTCACACACCTGGTGTTGCCTTCAGGGTCGGCTCTTAATTAGGTTAACGACAAACTCTGTCGTTAAGGTTTGAATTAATTAAAAATATGTTTTAGGACTCGAGGTAAAAAGTGTTTTTATATATTTTTAATATTTGAATCACTTGTCTAAATGAAGCATCGAGAAGGAGAAAACGTTTTTATTATTTCAGAACATCTTTATTCAAAGTAAATGATCGTTTCACAGCGGAGGATAAAACACGCTGAGTCATTAACAGCAGATATGACAGGTGATGAATTTATTTCATAATGGAGTCAATCAGCTGGAAAACTGCTGCTGTTCATACGTTAGCGTGGAGCGTAGCTAAGTACGAGTACTGACAGCGGAGCAGGTCTTTAAAGCTAAAGTAGCTAAGCTAAAGTAGCTAAAAGATATCAGGTATGTAAAGCTAAAGTAGCTAAGTTAAAGTACAGTAAAGGGCATTGCTAAGCTAGCTAAAGGACTTTGGGTCTTCATAGCAAGAGTAGCTAAAAGATATCAGGTATCTAAAGCTAAAGAAGCTAAGCTAAAGTGGCTAAAAGACAGTTGTTCTCTATAGTTAAAGTAGCTAGTAAAGTACCATTCTGAGCTAGCGTTACTTGTTATTTACCTGAATATTGCTATAATATATTATATAATATATAAATTATACATTTATATATTAAATGTCATATATTTAATATATAAGACATGAAAACTTTAAACCTAAAGCAGCTAAAGGACATCTAAAGCAGCTAAGCTAAAGCAGCTAAAGGACATCTAAGGAAGCTAAGCTAAAGCAGCTAAAGGATATCTAAAACAGCTAAAGGACATCTAAAACAGCTAAAGCAGCTAAAGTAGCTAAAGGGCATCTAAAGCAGCTAAGCTAAAGCTGCTAAAGGACATCTAAAACAGCTAAGCTAAAGAAGCTAAAGCAGCTAAAGGACATCTAAAGAAGCTAAGCTAAAGCAGCTAAAGCAGCTAAAGGACATCTAAAGAAGCTAAGCTAAAGCAGCTAAAGCAGCTAAAGTAGCTAAAGGGCATCTAAAGCAGCTAAGCTAAAGCACCTAAAGGACATCTAAAACAGCTAAGCTAAAGAAGCTAAAGCAGCTAAAGGACATCTAAAGAAGCTAAGCTAAAGCAGCTAAAGCAGCTAAAGGACATCTAAAGAAGCTAAGCTAAAGCAGCTAAAGCAGCTAAAGGACATCTAAAGCAGCTAAGCTAAAGCAGCTAAAGGACATCTAAAACAGCTAAAGCAGCTAAAGGACATCTAAAGCAGCTAAAGCAGCTAAAGGACATCTAAAGCAGCTAAAGCAGCTAAAGGACATCTAAAGCAGCTAAGCTAAAGCAGCTAAGCTAAAGCCGCTAACGCAGCTGTCTGTGCAGGTTGTTTCTGCTCTAGTTGAGTGCAGCAGCTTCGGTATCAGTATCAGTCGTGGTCTGACACACTGGGACGTCGGCCAACGCTGGAGGACACGCTGCTTTTAGCAGCTCGAATATGTCCCGACAAGAATTTCACAGCAGAGACACCAGCTGACAGAATAAAGGCCTGTCAACCAGAGACGGGAACACAAGAGACGCTAAGAGATTACTGCTCAGGGACAGCTGCTGCTGGAATATATATATATATATATATATATATATATATATATATATATATATATATATATGTGATATGACGTGATATGGCTCCTATGGGCACTTTAACATGCGTTGGCTGCTAGAGGGCACTTTAGAATATGTTTTATATATGTGAACTACTACATATATATACACCTGTAGCTCCGCCCCCTCTGCTGCAGGTTGTGTTGCATTGTGGGTAATGTTGGCACCAGTTTGAATAAAAACAAAAGACGATATCAAACTATTAACAACTAAATAAACAACTGATTTATCTTCTAGGGGGCACTTTAACACGATTTTTAATTAATTCAAAAGCTGCTTACTGACCCTGAAGGCAACACCAGGTGTGTGAGGTGAGGACCTGTAGCTCCGCCCCCTCTGCTGCAGGCTGTGTTGCATTGTGGGTAATGTTGGCACCAGTTTGAATAAAAACAAAAGACGATATCAAACTGTTAACAACTAAATAAACAACTGATTTATCGTTTGTTTAATGACATTTTAATTGATATTACACATCATGTGACTGATTAGTCAATTAATCAATTAGTCAACAACTTTCACATTGATCATTAAGTGTTCTGATAATCGATCAATGGATTTGAGTCTAATTCTAAATTCTCTGGTTCCAGCTTCTCAAACACTGACCAACATTTTATGAACCAATCAACTGATCGATTAATCAAATAATCAATAGATTATTGACGGGGGGTTTTAGGATTTTTTTCCTTTTCACAATAAAAGCGTGATGATAATGATAATAAAAAGACCTGAGAGCAGCTTTCATGTTTTCTCTCTACTCTTCAAAATAAAATATAAAACTTTATCCAACTTTTATAGAACATTTTTGTGACATTTTTACTTTTATTTTGAAGGTGAAACAATAAGTTTTATTGTTTCACCTTCAAAATAAGAGCAAAATCTGAAGTAGTATTGAATAAAAAGTCTAAACCTGTGATTTACTGCAGATAAAAATACTTTATTTAGTGTCGGGGGTTCAGGATTTTAACAGGATAAACTACTCCTGCTTTTTTCCTTTTTCACAATAAAAGCATGATGATAAGAATATTGATTGACTGATAATAATAAAACGATCTGACAGCAGCTTCCATGTTTTATTCTGACTCTGCAACAACAAATTAAAACTTTATCCAACTTTTATAGAACTTTTGTTTGTATTTGAAGGAAGTTCTGACTCTTATTTTGAAGGAGAAACAACAAATACTGATTGATAATAATAAAAAGATTTAGACTTTAGAATCAGTGATATAAATAGTTATATCATCTGCATATAGGCGTTACTAACATGAAGATATAAAGTCGTGTTAAATGCAGACATCAAGATTTCTACCAATGAAACTCAGTTATTTTACTTCCTGTTTCCTCTCCCCAGGCTCCGCCCCCTTTCACCTCCACCAATCAGATGATTTCCAGTGGTCGTGAACGTCTCTGAGACAGAAGACGTCCGGTTGTTTTATTTGAATAAAGCTGCTGTAATAATAATAATAATCTGACACATGACCTGTGAATAAAACCACAAGCCGTGCAGAAAGGGCTCTGGTTGTGATGTCACAACAGGAGGTTGTAGCTCCGCCCCCTCCATATAAAAAAATATGATTTTCTTTTAATAAATAGAGCATGAAAATTAAAATATTAAACTGGGAATATGATAAAATAGGCCCTTTAACACTTGAGCAAATGTGTCACGTCACACACACACACACACACACACACACACACACACACACACACACACACACACACACACACACACACACACACACCTGCAGCAGGTTACAGTCGTGTGCTCCTGTGCTAATTAATTGAAAATGAGATGACTAATTATCTCGGAATCTCTCGCTCTGTCTGTCTCTGCTGCAGTTGTGATGTCACACATTAACCTGTCTCCAGTCATTAAAAACAGTAGAATAATAAAACACGTTTCTTTGACAGAACTTTGACTGTTTCTGACATTTATTCCTTGTTTTATTTGTGTTTTTACCTTCTAAACATCACCTCGTGTTGTTATTTACATTTAACGCAGTTATTCTGGTTTTATTTCAGGAAAATGTTCATTTTATTTTATTAAAATCAGGGAAAAATAATTTGAAATAAGCTAAATTATCTTAATAAATCACTTTCATGTTAATAATCTGTGTTTCTCCAACGCTGAGCTAATGCTAACATTAGCTCTGTTTTTCTTCATTCCTCAATTTAATCTTGTTTTGTTAAAAATCACAAAATAAAACACTTTCATGTTAATAATCTGTGTTTCTCCGATGCTGCTAACTGAGCTAATGCTAACGTTAGCTCTGCTTGTTGATAAAACTCAAATACAGACTCTTCTTCTTTTATTTCTAGTGTTAATTGTTCAATAACGAGTAGAATTATTTTATTTGGTTTCATAATTCTGAATAAAACACTTTCATGTTAATAATCTGTGTTTCTCCGGTGCTGCTAACCGAGCTAATGCTAACGTTAGCTCTGTTTGTTGATACAGACTCTTCTTCTTCTTTTATTTCTTGTGTTAATTGTTCAATAACGAGTAGAATTATTTTATTTGGTTTCATAATTCCGAAGAAGACACTTTCATGTTAATAATCTGTGTTTCTCCGGCGATGCTAACTGAGCTAAAGCTAACGTTAGCTCTGATAAATTAAAATCTAGACGTCCAATTAAATCACACTGAGGATCGTCCTCCTCCTGCACCTCCTCCTGCACCTCCTCCTCCTCCTCCTCCTCCTCCTGTCTATCAGCGGCGGGGAGGCGACAGTAAGTCTCCTCGCCGTAAACCGATCCGCCTCGGAGAGAGCGCGAGTCAGAGCGGGAGAGGATTCCTGATATGGATCTACCTCAGAAACTCAGCCAAACAAAGCCTCACCTGTTTTCACTGCCCTGCCTTGTTCCTCCTCCTCCTCCCCCCCCCCCACCTCCTCCCACCTCCTCCCACCTCCTCCTCCTCCTCCTCCTCCTCTGGAATACTTCCACTTTGTCGGTTTGTGCGTTTTGCTCCTTTGGTTTTTGTTTCCGTCGGGGATTGCTGAAGCTTTGATACACAGAAATACCTGTTTAGTCGCTGTTTTTACCCCCCGGAACAGAAAAATTACCCCATTCACCTCCTCCCCCACCTCCTCCCCCACCTCCTCCCACCTCCTCCTCCATTCTGGAGGTCCCCAACCAGGCCCCCGGGGCAGGTCCCAGACATAAAAGTTAGCATTGAGGAGCCGAGTGTCCGATATCAGTTAATGTGAGATACAACTAATTAGTCCATTATCAGGCCTTCGCTCCCACCGGCTCATAAAGTGGAGCCACTCAGAGGTCGTTTATTATTAATCAGGGGGGGGGGGGGGGGGGAGGAGGGGGGGGCAGTTTGCTTGTTCAACATATCAAGATTACCTTCAACTACTGTGTTGGATAACTGCAGCACAACACACACACACACACACACACACACACACACACACACACACACACACACACACACACACAGAGCACAGATTTCTACTAACTTCATGTTGAGTCAAGTCTGTTAATGAGTAGTTAATGTTTATTAGTTATTCTAGTTAACCTGATATTAACTAGAATACAACCAGATATTAACCAGACATAAACCAGATGTTAACCAGCTGTTAACCAGACATAAACCAGATGTTAACCAGTGTTAACCAGATATTAACCAGACATAAACCAGATGTTAACCAGTGTTAACCAGATATTAACCAGACATAAACCAGATGTTAACCAGCTGTTAACCAGTGTTAACCAGTGTTAACCAGACATAAACCAGATATTAACCAGACATAAACCAGACATAAACCAGTGTTAACCAGCTGTTAACCAGCTGTTAACTAGCTGTTAACCAGCTGTTAACCAGACATAAACCAGCTGTTAACCAGCTGTTAACTAGCTGTTAACCAGCTGTTAACCAGACATAAACCAGCTGTTAACCAGCTGTTAACTAGCTGTTAACCAGCTGTTAACCAGACATAAACCAGCTGTTAACCAGCTGTTAACCAGCTGTTAACCAGATAACCTATAAACCATAAAGTCCAACCAGTGACTGTGTATCATCATATTTAAATCTGTGTTTTTACCTTTAACCGACTCGTCTGCTGCTGTTGATTCAAACTAAACCTTTATCCGTAAACTTTCCTCTGAGTTCATCAACTTCCTCAGTGTTGAAACTAAAGTGTTTCTCTTTGTTTCCACAGACGGAAACGTGCGAAAAAAAAAAGTCTCCACGACTTTTTATTTCATTAATCTCACGTCTCCTCAGAGCCACATTAGCATGTTAGTCTTTATTAGCATGTGATGGCATTTTCCACGTGTGTCGCCGTCCCGGCGGGTTCAGCCTTCATTAACACCCGCGACCCCCGGAATATTTCCACAACATTTGCAGCTAAGTGGAGCGGTAATGGGGCGGCGGGCGCTGACATTTCTGCGTTTTCTCAGCGGGGACGCCACGCCGACGCTAATTGATGCGTTCGCACCCGACGAGGAACAAAGACGACGAAACACCGACCGACTGAAAGGATGAGAAGATGAAAAAAATCAAAGCAGGAGCAAAGTTGCTGCTGTTTCTGGTGAGATGTAGCTTCACTCTGTGGCTCGTTCTGTGTTTTTGGTGTAAAATATAAAAAATATAAATTCTGCTTTTACTCTTTTGTCTGTAAAATAAAAAAATCTGAAAAAAAACGAACATATTCTGAATCCTTAAGGGGGGGGTTACTGCAAATACTGTACTTATGGCAACAGAATACACACACACACTCTTTTATCTGACACTGGGGTCATAGGTCAAATACCTACACTATGGGGACCACCCTTTCTAAACGAGATACAGGCATAGTTTTAACTCCAAAAAGTCTCTTTAGATTCAGGTGATAAAGAAATGACTTGAAATGTCAATATTTCTCATTTAGAATCTTTCACTATGGGGACCTGACATTTACTGAACCAACGGGGACTCAGCTGATCACACGTCCTCGTAAAATACACTGGTTTTAGATTAGATATGACTTTATTGATCCTTCACTCAGGAAAATTTAAGAAATTCAAAGTTTTTTTTTAGAAATGAGTAGTGGTGACACTGTGGGGTCATAGGTCAAATACCTACACTATGGGGACCACCCTTTCTGAACAAGATATAAACATAGTTTTAACTCCAAAGAGTCTTTTTAGATTCAGGTGATAAAAAAATGACTTGAAATGTAAATATTTGTCATTTTGAATTTTTCACTATGGGGACCTGACATTTACTGAACTAACGGGGACTCAGCTGATCACACGTCCTCGTAAAAGCCACCGGTTTTAGATTAGATATG
>CM060469.1:1013886-1038886 GCA_030544235.1 Lepturacanthus savala
GAAATAAAGGGAGGAATCTGAGAGGAGGAGGAGGAGGAGGAGGAGGAGGAGGAGGAGGAGGAGGTGATGAAGAGATGAGGAGAAAACACAGGAAATAATCAGAGAAGCTGGAACCAGAGAATTTACACATTTACTACTTTAAAAATGACTCAACTCTATTAATTGATTATTGAAATAGTTTGTGATTAATGTGACAGTTGGAAACTAATTAATTAATCAATTAAGTTAATTTAGCGACTTCTGGGATCATCATCTCAGATTTCATCAGTTTTATGACAAAAAAAAACAACTTTCTTGACTCGAAAAGTCATTTTTTTATTAATTGACCAACAGTTTGTGTCATTGTTGATTAATAACATGAATAAATATGAAGAATTTCATCATTTATTGAAGCTGGAACCAGAGAATTTAGACGTTTTCTACTGAAAAATGACTCAAATCCATTAATCGATTGTTAAAATAGTTTATTAATCGACTTGTTTCTCCTTGATTTTAGTTAAATATGGAAAACGTGATTAAAAAGTGAAGAAACATGAGACAAAAACAGAATCTTCTTTAATTAAAACAAGTTTAAATTGACTTAAATCTAAAAAATATATAATAGAAAAAAAGATTTAACCTGAATTTTATTCCGTTTCAAAATAAAACGTCTTTTTTAGTCCAAAGATCATCAGTTTATTATTATAGAGATTAAATGAAGCAGGAAATTTTGACTCTAATTGATTAATTAATTAACAGAATAATTAAGTTATTAATTATTAATTAAGATTATTCAGTTTTTTTCTGTTGATTTTGGTCAAATATGAGATTTAAAAGTAAAGAGACGTTAACATTTCAACAAGAAGCTGGAAAAAGAGAATTTAGACATTTTCTAATTAAAAAAATGATTAAAATCAATGAATTAATTATCAGAATAGTGATTAATGTGATTGATTAATCGACTGATTTTCATTCATTTGTCTTAAAAACAGCTGCAGCTTTAATATTTGATCTTTTTAATCACTAAATATTTAAATTAAATAATAAAAGGAAATTAAAGGAGGTGAATGAAATAAAAGCAGCAGAAGAAGAAACTCCTCTTTTATCTGAGCAGCAGCTTCTGATGCTGAGCGGAGCTGAAGGAGGCGTCATGGCCGCCGGAGAAAAAGCAGCTGAGACTCTGATGGAAGGAGACAACGACGTTTAACGCTGTACAAACAGGGAGGAACCCGACGATCTGATTGGTCCAGATATCTGATGTGACAAGCTGTCAATCAAACGAGGAGCTGGGAGAAAGAAACGGAAAAGCACGCGGCTAACGAGGAAGTGAACGTTAGCAAGGATGGAAGGAGGTGAAAAGGAGGCGAAGAGGAAAAGGAGTTAGGGAAGGAGACGAGGAGTTAGTGTAGGAGACGAGGAATTAGGGAAGGAGACGAGAAAGATGGAGGAGTTAGAGAAGGAGACGAGGAGTTAGGAAAGGAGACAAGGAGTTAGGGAAGGAGACGAGAAAGGAGGAGGAGTTAGGGAAGGAGACGAGGAGTTAGGAAAGGAGACGAGGAGATAGGGAAGGAGACGAGAAAGGAGGAGGAGTTAGGGAAGGAGACGAGGAGTTAGGAAAGGAGACAAGGAGTTAGGGAAGGAGACGAGAAAGGAGGAGGAGTTAGAGAAGGAGACGAGGATTTAGGAAAGGAGAAGGAGTTAGGGAAGGAGAGGAGGAGTTAGGGAAGGAGACGAGGAGTTAGGAAAGGAGACGAGAAAGAAGGAGGAGTTAGGAAAGGAGACGAGGAGTTAGGGAAGGAGACGAGGAAGGAGGAGGAGTTAGAGAAGGAGACGAGAAAGAAGGAGGAGTTAGGGAAGGAGACGAGGAGTTAGGGAAGGAGACGAGGAAGGAGGAGGAGTTAGGAAAGGAGACGAGGAGTTAGGGAAGGAGACGAGGAAGGAGGAGGAGTTAGGGAAGGAGACGAGAAAGAAGGAGGAGTTAGGAAAGGAGACGAGGAGTTAGGAAAGGAGACAAGGAGTTAGGGAAGGAGACGAGAAAGGAGGAGGAGTTAGGGAAGGAGATGAGGAGTTAGGGAAGGAGACGAGGAATTAGGGAAGGAGACGAGAAAGATGGAGGAGTTAGAGAAGGAGACGAGGATTTAGGAAAGGAGACGAGAAAGAAGGAGGAGTTAGGAAAGGAGACGAGGAGTTAGGGAAGGAGACGAGGAAGGAGGAGGAGTTAGGGAAGGAGACGAGAAAGAAGGAGGAGTTAGGGAAGGAGACGAGGAGTTAGGGAAGGAGACGAGAAAGAAGGAGGAGTTAGGGAAGGAGACGAGGAGTTAGGGAAGGAGACGAGAAAGAAGGAGGAGTTAGGGAAGGAGACGAGGAGTTAGGGAAGGAGACGAGAAAGAAGGAGGAGTTAGGGAAGGAGACGAGGAGTTAGGAAAGGAGACAAGGAGTTAGGGAAGGAGACGAGGAAGGAGGAGGAGTTAGGGAAGGAGATGAGGAGTTAGGGAAGGAGACGAGGAATTAGGGAAGGAGACGAGAAAGATGGAGGAGTTAGAGAAGGAGACGAGGATTTAGGAAAGGAGAAGGAGTTAGGGAAGGAGAGGAGGAGTTAGGGAAGGAGACGAGGAGTTAGGAAAGGAGACGAGAAAGAAGGAGGAGTTAGGAAAGGAGACGAGGAGTTAGGGAAGGAGACGAGAAAGAAGGAGGAGTTAGGGAAGGAGACGAGGAGTTAGGGAAGGAGATAAGAAAGTAGGAGGAGTTAGGGAAGGAGACGAGAAAGAAGGAGGAGTTAGGGAAGGAGACGAGGAGTTAGGGAAGGAGACGAGAAAGAAGGAGGAGTTAGGGAAGGAGACGAGGAGTTAGGGAAGGAGACGAGAAAGAAGGAGGAGTTAGGGAAGGAGACGAGGAGTTAGGGAAGGAGACGAGAAAGAAGGAGGAGTTAGGGAAGGAGACGAGGAGTTAGGGAAGGAGACGAGAAAGAAGGAGGAGTTAGGGAAGGAGACGAGGAGTTAGGGAAGGAGACGAGAAAGGAGGAGGAGGAGTTAGGGAAGGAGACGAGAAAGGAGGAGGAGGAGTTAGGGAAGGAAACGAGAAAGTAGGAGGAGTTAGGGAATGAAATGAGAAAGTAGAAGGAGTTAAGGAAGGAGACGAGGAAGTAGGAGTTAAGGAAGGAGGCAAAAAAGGAGGATGAGTTAGAGAAGGAGACCAGAAAGTAGGAGGAGTTAGGGAAGGAGACGAGAAAGTAGGAGGAGTTAGGGAAGGAGACGAGGAGTTAGGGAAGGAGAGGAGGCAGAAGGGAAGGAAGTAAGGAGGTAGGAGACAACAAAATAAAGTAGGAGTCAGGAAACGAAGACGTAGAAACTTCTCTTCATGTTTCTGACTCATTTAAACAGAGTTTTATTCCTTCATTAAACACAAAAACACACGAGACTGAACAAAAACACTCAGAAAGAGCAGAGACCAGTTTCTACCGTCAACAGAAACACAGAGTGTGTGTGTGTGTGTGTGTGTGTGTGTGTGTATCTCTGTGTGTGTGTGTGTGTTAATCCCTGTCTCTGTTTTGTGTGTGTCTATCACTGCTTGTATTTGATAAGCCATGTGTATCTGTGTGTGTGTATCTGTGTGTGTGTGTGTCTATCTCTATGTGTGTGTGTGTGTGTGTGTGTGTGTGTGTGTGTGTGTGTGTGTATCTCTATGTGTGTGTGTGTGTGTGTGTGTGTGTGTGTGTGTGATGTTTGCACACAGCTTTCCGTCTGTGTCCAAACTGTCGACTGATAAAATTAAACCGTCTGAAGGTTTAAAATCAACTCTAACTTCTGTTTTGTCCGATTTTTTCCTGCAGTCCTTGAACACATCACAGCGTTCAGCCTTTTATCCTAAAGTCAGAAAAATAATGTAATAAAACTTTAATTTCTGAGATAATGATGCTCACATGTCCACCAGCAATAGGGATATCCTGGTCATGTGACCTCATAAATTAATAGAAATTGTATGCCCTTCAAAATAAAAGCCTCCTTTTTGCCTTTGTCGTTTCAGTCAGTTTTCTGTTTTAACTCAGAAAGACTTCAATGTTCCTGGATTTGTTTTTAAAGCCTGAATCTCTCTGTTTGTCTGCGTCTCCTCTGTGTTTGTTACGAAGCAGAAACATCGAATTTTAACCTTCAGACTCCAGACTGGAGCTTTAATCGCGTGTTTTTATCTCCTGTTTTGTCCATAAGCTGCTGCTGCTCTTCAAGGTACACGGAGTTTGGCGAAACTAATCCTCAACACCTGGCTGAGCCGAGTCCAACGTGACCTGAGTCACACCTGAGATTCACAAAACACTGGAACCACAGGAAAAACAACGCGTACGTCATTAGCATGGAGCTAGCTAGCATGAAGCTAACTGCACTGCTGGTTGGGGCAATTCATTTTTAAGATTTGGACAGGTAAAGGTGTGTGATGACAGGTAAAGGTGTGATGACAGGTAAAGGTGTGTGTGAACTAGTAAAGGTGTGTGTGGACAGGTAAATGTGTGTATTTTACAGGTAAAGGTGTGTTTTACAGGTAAAGGTGTGTTTTACAGGTAAATGTGTGTATTTTACAGGTAAAGGTGTGTTTTACAGGTAAATGTGTGTATTTTACAGGTAAAGGTGTGTGTTTTACAGGTAAAGGTGTGTTTTACAGGTAAAGGTGTGTGTTTTACAGGTAAATGTGTGTGTTTTACAGGTAAAGGTGTGTGTTTTACAGGTAAATGTGTGTGTTTTACAGGTAAATGTGTGTATTTTACAGGTAAAGGTGTGTGTTTTACAGGTAAATGTGTGTGTTTTACAGGTAAATGTGTGTGTTTTACAGGCAAAGGTGTGTATTTTACAGGTAAAGGTGTGTATTTTACAGGTAAATGTGTGTGTTTTACAGGTAAATGTGTGTGTTTTACAGGTAAAGGTGTGTATTTTACAGGTAAATGTGTGTGTTTTACAGGTAAAGGTGTGTGTACAGGTAAATGTGTGTGTTTTACAGGTAAATGTGTGTGTTTTACAGGTAAATGTGTGTGTTTTACAGGTAAAGGTGTGTATTTTACAGGTAAATGTGTGTGTTTTACAGGTAAAGGTGTGTGTACAGGTAAAGGTGTGTGTTTTACAGGTAAATGTGTGTGTTTTACAGGTAAATGTGTGTGTTTTACAGGTAAAGGTGTGTGTACAGGTAAAGGTGTGTATTTTACAGGTAAATGTGTGTGTTTTACAGGTAAATGTGTGTATTTTACAGGTAAATGTGTGTGTTTTACAGGTAAAGGTGTGTGTACAGGTAAAGGTGTGTGTTTTACAGGTAAATGTGTGTGTTTTACAGGTAAATGTGTGTGTTTTACAGGTAAAGGTGTGTATTTTACAGGTAAAGGTGTGTATTTTACAGGTAAATGTGTGTGTTTTACAGGTAAATGTGTGTGTTTTACAGGTAAATGTGTGTATTTTACAGGTAAAGGTGTGTATTTTACAGGTAAATGTGTGTGTTTTACAGGTAAAGGTGTGTGTTTTACAGGTAAAGGTGTGTGTACAGGTAAAGGTGTGTATTTTACAGGTAAAGGTGTGTGTTTTACAGGTAAAGGTGTGTGTTTTACAGGTAAAGGTGTGTGTTTTACAGGTAAATGTGTGTGTACAGGTAAAGGTGTGTGTACAGGTAAATGTGTGTGTTTTACAGGTACATGTGTGTATTTTACAGGTAAATGTGTGTATTTTACAGGTAAAGTTGTGTGTTTTCAGGTAAATGTGTGTGTTTTACAGGTAAATGTGTGTATTTTACAGGTAAATGTGTGTGTTTTACAGGTAAATGTGTGTATTTTACAGGTAAATGTGTGTATTTTACAGGTAAAGTTGTGTGTTTTCAGGTAAATGTGTGTGTTTTACAGGTAAATGTGTGTGTTTTACAGGTAAAGGTGTGTGTTTTACAGGTAAAGGTGTGTATTTTACAGGTAAATGTGTGTATTTTACAGGTAAAGGTGTGTGTTTTACAGGTAAATGTGTGTTTTACAGGTAAATGTGTGTGTTTTACAGGTAAATGTGTGTGTTTTACAGGTAAATGTGTGTGTTTTACAGGTAAAGGTGTGTATTTTACAGGTATATGTGTGTGTACAGGTAAATGTGTGTGTACAGGTAAAGGTGTGTGTACAGGTAAAGGTGTGTGTTTCACAGGTAAAGGTGTGTGTACAGGTAAATGTGTGTGTACAGGTAAAGGTGTGTGTACAGGTAAAGGTGTGTGTACAGGTAAAGGTGTGTGTACAGGTATATGTGGAACTCCTCTCAGCAGCAGATCGATCAGCCTCCTGGTCTCATCTCATGTTACTGACGGGTCGAGACGGATGAAGAAAACTTTCCCACCAAACTGCTGTTTACAGAAGGAGTGTGTGTGTGTGTGTGTGTGTGTGTGTGTGTGTGTGTGTGTGTGTGTGTGTGTGTGTGTGAGTGTGTGTGTGTGTGTGTGTGTGTGTGTTGGGGGTAAAGGTGAAGCTGACAGGTAATTACCTCCACTCTTCATCTCCTCAGACTCGTTTAAACACTGTTTTCATGATTTATTTATTTCAGCAGCTGAATCCTCACAGACGTCTTTAAATCTATGTTTCATATTTTTAAATATTTACTTGTTTGTCTGCTGTGAATCCTCCACGTCTAACAAACATTTAATTCTCCAGAAAAACACAAACAAATCCGGATTTTTCCTTTTTTTGGCTCCGTCCTCATGTCTGTTTATAGCTGCGACTCCTCTTTTCTTGGCACCTGTGGATCATTAGTCGTGTGTAAAATCCTTCTTGTCGTGTTTATTCGTCCACATCAACAGTGATTAGAAGCACAGACGCAGCAGAAGGTCAACAACTCACCACTGGCTTCACTTCATCTGCTGCGACGCATCACTGGACCACGCAGAACCAAGAATTTACAAGGCAGGTGTGAAAACCGTGCTTTTATTTTGGAAACACACACAGTTAATGAGGTCACATGACCAGGAAATCCTGTTTACTCAAAGATGAGCTGATTATAGGAAAACACGAGGTAAATGTTCAAATGTTGGAATTTATTGGACAGAACTGCACCTTTAAAACGTTAAATCTCTCTAGAAAACACCTGAAAAAGACTGAAAACGTTCAGATTTGTTCATGAATGTCTTCGTTTCTATCAAACTTTATTAATTCTTCAACAGGAAACAGGTGTTGAAACAGAGATGAGGCTGTTTTTATCTTTATATCAACGTCTTAGATCGTTGTTTATTTCACATCAACGTCTCAGATCATTGTTTATTTTATATCAACGTCTCAGATCATTGTTTATTTTATATCAACGTCTCAGATCGTTGTTTGTTTATATCAACGTCTCAGATCATTGTTTATTTCACATCAACGTCTCAGATCGTTGTTTATTTTATATCAACGTCTCAGATCGTTGTTTATTTATATCGACGTCTCAGATCGTTGTTTATTTTATATCAACGTCTCAGATCGTTGTTTGTTTTATATCAACGTCTCAGATCGTTGTTTATTTTATATCAACGTCTCAGATCGTTGTTTATTTTATATCAACGTCTCAGATCGTTGTTTGTTTATATCAACGTCTCAGATCGTTGTTTGTTTATATCAACGTCTCAGATCGTTGTTTGTTTCACATCAACGTCTCAGATCGTTGTTTGTTTATATCAACGTCTCAGATCGTTGTTTATTTATATCAACGTCTCAGATCGTTGTTTATTTATATCAACGTCTCAGATCGTTGTTTGTTTATATCAACGTCTCAGATCGTTGTTTATTTTATATCAACGTCTCAGATCGTTGTTTATTTTATATCAACGTCTCAGATCGTTGTTTATTTTATATCAACGTCTCAGATCGTTGTTTGTTTATATCAACGTCTCAGATCGTTGTTTATTTTATATCAACGTCTCAGATCGTTGTTTATTTATATCAACGTCTCAGATCGTTGTTTATTTATATCAACGTCTCAGATCGTTGTTTGTTTATATCAACGTCTCAGATCGTTGTTTATTTTATATCAACGTCTCAGATCGTTGTTTATTTTATATCAACGTCTCAGATCGTTGTTTATTTTATATCAACGTCTCAGATCGTTGTTTGTTTATATCAACGTCTCAGATCGTTGTTTATTTTATATCAACGTCTCAGATCGTTGTTTGTTTTATATCAACGTCTCAGATCGTTGTTTATTTTATATCAACGTCTCAGATCGTTGTTTGTTTATATCAACGTCTCAGATCGTTGTTTGTTTATATCAACGTCTCAGATCGTTGTTTATTTATATCAACGTCTCAGATCGTTGTTTGTTTATATCAACGTCTCAGATCGTTGTTTATTTTATATCAACGTCTCAGATCGTTGTTTATTTTAGATCAACGTCTCAGATCGTTGTTTGTTTATATCAACGTCTCAGATCGTTGTTTATTTCACATCAACGTCTCAGATCGTTGTTTATTTCACATCAACGTCTCAGATCGTTGTTTATTTTATATCAACGTCTCAGATCGTTGTTTGTTTATATCAACGTCTCAGATCGTTGTTTGTTTATATCAACGTCTCAGATCGTTGTTTGTTTATATCAACGTCTCAGATCGTTGTTTATTTCACATCAACGTCTCAGATCGTTGTTTATTTTATATCAACGTCTCAGATCGTTGTTTATTTTATATCAACGTCTCAGATCGTTGTTTGTTTATATCAACGTCTCAGATCGTTGTTTATTTCACATCAACGTCTCAGATTGTTGTTTATTTATATCAACGTCTCAGATCGTTGTTTATTTCACATCAACGTCTCAGATCGTTGTTTATTTTATATCAACGTCTCAGATCGTTGTTTATTTTATATCAACGTCTCAGATCGTTGTTTATTTATATCAACGTCTCAGATCGTTGTTTGTTTATATCAACGTCTCAGATCGTTGTTTATTTATATCAACGTCTCAGATCGTTGTTTGTTTATATCAACGTCTCAGATCGTTGTTTGTTTTATATCAACGTCTCAGATCGTTGTTTATTTATATCAACGTCTCAGATCGTTGTTTATTTATATCAACGTCTCAGATCGTTGTTTATTTTATATCAACGTCTCAGATCGTTGTTTGTTTATATCAACGTCTCAGATCGTTGTTTGTTTCACATCAACGTCTCAGATCGTTGTTTATTTATATCAACGTCTCAGATCGTTGTTTGTTTTATATCAACGTCTCAGATCGTTGTTTGTTTATATCAACGTCTCAGATCGTTGTTTGTTTATATCAACGTCTCAGATCGTTGTTTATTTATATCAACGTCTCAGATCGTTGTTTGTTTTATATCAACGTCTCAGATCGTTGTTTATTTATATCAACGTCTCAGATCGTTGTTTGTTTTATATCAACGTCTCAGATCGTTGTTTATTTCACATCAACGTCTCAGATCGTTGTTTATTTTATATCAACGTCTCAGATCGTTGTTTGTTTACATCAACGTCTCAGATCGTTGTTTGTTTATATCAACGTCTCAGATCGTTGTTTTAGCTTCACATCGACGTCTCAGCCTGTTTTTTTCCAGCTGCTGTAAAACCTCAGAGTAAAGAGCCACAGCAACAAACTCTCAGCTCCGGAGGACGAGCTGCCGAACACAGATCAGCGTTTAGCAGCTTCTTCGGCCGTTTCCCTCAGGAACTGAGCAGCGGAAACAAGCAACGCGGTGAATATTGGCCAGAAAGTCGAGTCCACATGAAGGATCATGTTTCTGCTGGATGATGATGTCAGTGTTATCTCTGATGAAAACTAAACATCCTGCAGCTCCGAGGAGGTTTATCGGAGACGGATGGTGGTAAAACACACGCTCACACACGTACTCGTCTGTCTGACGCAGCGGGGGTCCCTGTCTAATACCTACGTTATGGGGACCTCCCTTTCTGAACTGGATAGAGACATCGTTTTATCTCTAAAAGACACGTTTTGGATTTTAGATGATACGAAATGTCATCAGTTCCTGCAGCTTTAACAAATTTTATGTGGACAAATGGTGGTAACACACACACATACTCGTTTATCTGATGAAGTGGGGTCACTGTCTAATACCTATGTTATGGGGACCTCCCTTTCCAAATGGTTTTTGGAATTTAAATGATAAAAAAAAAAAATCTTGAAATGTCCTCGGCTCTTGCAGCTTTAAGGAATGTTTTAGTAGATGAAAGGTGTTAACACACACATACTCGTTTATCTGATGTAGTGGGGTCCCTGTCTAATACCTACGTTATGGGGACGTCCCTTTCCAAATGAGGTAGAGACACAGTTTCAACTCTAAAAGACACGTTTTGGATTTTAAATGATATGAAATGTCATCAGTTCCTGCAGCTTTTGGGATTTTTTTTGTAGAGAAATGCTGGTAACACACCCATACACACGGGGTCCTACGTCAAATACCTACGTTATGGGGACCTCCCTTTCCAAATGAGATAGACACATAGTTTTATCTATAAAATCACATTTTGGATTTTAGATGATAAAAATATTGCTTAAAATGTCATCAGTTCCTGCAGCTTTAACAAATTTTATGTGGACAAATGGTGTTAACACACACACATACTCGTTTATCTGATGTAGTGGGGTCCCTGTCTAATACCTACGTTATGGGGACATCCCTTTCTGAACTGGATAGAGACATTGTTTTATCTCTAAAAGACACGTTTTGGATTTTAGATGATATGAAATGTCATCAGTTCCTGCAGCGATTTTTTTAGTAGAGAAATGCTGGTAACACACCCATACACATGGGGTCCTACGTCAAATACCTACGTTATAGGGACCACCCTTCCTAAATGGTTTTTGGAATTTAGATGATAAAAAAATGCAGCTTTAAGGATTTTTTTAGTAGACGAAAGGTGTTAACACACACACATTTGTTTATCTAATGCAGTGGGGTCCCTGTTAAATACCTACATTATGGGGACCCCCCTTTCTGAAGTGGATGTTATCTCTAAAACTATGGATTTGGATTTTAGATGAAAGGAAATGTCATCAGTTCCTGCAGCTTTAAGGATTTTTTTTGTGGAGGAATGGTGATACCACACACCGGGGTAATACGTCAAATGCCAACATTATGGGGACCTGACATTTACCAAACGGATAGGTAGGAACCATTGGTTCCTGCAGCTTTAAGGAGGTTTTAGATTAGATATGACTTCATTGATCCATTTGGAAGGTTCACTCAGGAAAATTAAAGAAATTTCATTTAGAAGACGAACACACACCTACGACAAATACCTACGTTATGGGGACCTCACTTTCTGAACAAGATACAAACCTAGTTTCAACTCCAAAAAGTCTTTTTAGACTTAGGTGATAAACAAATGACTTGAAATGTCAATATTTCTCGTTTTGAAATTTTCACTATGGGGACCTGACATTTACCGAACAGACAGGTAAAGGCTATTGGCTCCTGCTGCTTTAAGGGGGTTTTAGGACACACACACATACACACACACACACACACACACACACACACATACCTATGGACACACACATGTAAAGACAGTGATGAGTGTGTTTAGCTCGGAGGGAGGGAGTGAGGAGGAGGAGGTGAAGGGGGAAAAGTAACTTTAGCTGTTAATGATGGAGGTGGGGGAGGAGGAGGTGGGGGAGGAGGAGGAGGGAGGAGGAGGAGGAGGTGGTGAGGGGGGGGTGGAGGGAGTACAAATGACTTGAAGAGAGAGAGAGAGGAGAAACGTAAGACGATCCAGGTTGGACTCACCCTTAAAAGCAACAGCACCTATTGTCCCTGCAGGCTGTGTGTGTGTGTGTGTGTGTGTGTGTGTGTGTGTGTGTGTGTGTGTGTGTGTGTGTGTGTGTGTGTGTGTGTGTGTGTGTGTTGACAGGTCGTTATGAATCATCTCCTCCTCCTCCTCCTCCTGCTCCTCCTCCCCCCCCGAGGGCGACATCGCGGCCTTTAGAAGCCGAGCTGTCATGTTCAAGAGAGGAGCGCTTGTTTTGTTGTACCTGAAGAAAGGAAACACTGTGAAAACATACACATGTACTTAGAGCCGCAAAGTATGTAAACACGCCCGGGCCGGGCTGACAGGTAGAGGGGAGGCCAGAGGGAGCGCTGGCTGCTTTTTCTGTCCAGAAACACACACACACACACACAGGTAAATTAGAGGGAGGAGATATGTCAACACACACACACACACAGACGTGAAGGGAGCGCTTGTTTTTGTTGTGGCCGGAGAAAGAACAACACACACACGTACTTAGCACCGAGAAATATGTAAACAGACGGACCGGAGCTGAGGTTGAGTTTCACTGGTCGAGGTTTAGTGTGTAACCGGAGACACACACACACACACACACACACACACACACACACACACACACACACACACACACACACACACACACACACACACACACACACACACACACACACACACACACACACACACACACACACACACAGCTGAATAAAAGATGAAACAAATACCTGAAGCTGTTGCTTCAGGAAAACAAACCAAACGTGTCTCATGTTTTTATTTTATATATTAATATTAAATTATTTCACATGTTAAACATCACGTTTTATGTCTAAAATATATAAATATATATCAAATAAAACCAGATGATGTTATTTTATATGTAAATACAGATGTTAAACACTCACTTTATGTTATTTAAATTCTATATAAAATCTATAAAATAACATGATGTTAAACATCAGCTGTTATTTTACATGTTATATTATATTATATTAGTATTTGACATGGTAAATGATGCTATTAAATGTAAATTATTTTAGATTTTACATGTTAAACACTCACTTTATGTTATAAAATATATTATTTGACATCATCATCATCATATTAAATATCTAAAATCTATAAAATCTATAAAATAACATCAGATAATGTTATTTTATGTCTTATTTTACATGTTAAACATCATCTAAAACAAACCAAAAGTCTAATTATTATTATTAAATCTAAATTATTTCATATTTTATATGTTAAACTCTCACTTTATGTGATTAAATATATTATTTTACAGCTTAAATATATAAATAAAATAAAAAACACTCCTGATTTTATTAAATATATTATTTTCTCTCAATATTTAATTTGATGAAACATCAGTTTCTGTATAAACAGAGAGCTGCTGTTATTTGTTAATTATAACTGTTAATTAGCATAAACTCGTTAATGAATCAATTAATTAATTCAGTTTATTATGTTAGTTATTAATGTTGTTTGGGTTGAAACAATCAACTGATGAAAACTGATTCATCTGAAGGAATTTAATCCATTAATCAGTTGAATAAAGGGCATTGATTGATTTATTGATCGGTTTATTGATTGATTGATGTTATTTAACCACATTTAACAGCCTGAGACAATAAAAGGTGTTTTATTATGAAACTTATCAATAAATCCATTAGTTTACAACTAAAACCAGTGACATATTCTCAATCCTTAAGGGGAGCGCTTGTTTCGCTTTTGTTTGCAAAAGAAAAAACACAAATACGGGTCATAGGTCAAATACCTACGCTATGGGGACCACCCTTTCTGAATGAGATACTGGCATAGTTTTAACTCCAAAAAGTCTTTTTAGATGCAGGTGATAAAAAAATAACTTGAAATGTAAATATCTCTCATTTAGAATCTTTCACTATGGGGACCTGACATTTACTGGACTAACGGGGACTCAGCTGATCACACGTCCTCGTTAAAATCCACCGGTTTCAGATTAGATTAGATATGACTTTATTGATCCTTCACTCAGGAAAATTTAAGAAATTTAAAGTTGTTTTTTTTTAGAAGATGAGTCGTGGTGACACTGTGGGGTCATAGGTCAAATACCTACACTATGGGGACCACCCTTTATAAAAGACATACAGTCGTAGTTTCAACTCCAAAAAATATTTTTAGATTTAGGTGATAAAAAAAAATACTTGAAATGTCAATATTTCTTGTTATTTCACACACACACACACACACACACACACACACACACACACACACACACACACACACACACAAAGAGCGCTTGTTTAGCTGTTTTGTTGTCTGAGAGATAGGAAACACAGTATAAACAAAATCAAACAGAGAGAAAACTGATAGTGTGTAGAAGAAGCTGTCACACACACACACACACACACACACACACACACACACACACACACACCCTGTACAGTCACAGCAGAAGAACAATAGCTGTGATTAATTTCTCAGATTTCATGACCGCGTCGTCGGAGGCGTCAGACTGAAAAAAAAAAAAGAAAAAAGGAAACGAGTGTTGTTGTTGTTGTGATACGAAACAAACACACCCCGACGCCTCAGGTCAAAGGTCAACTGTCGGAAAAGAGAGGGATGAAAAGACAGAAAATCCAGCCTATAAATAACCAGGTGTGTGTAACCTGTGGGTCCAGGTGCATTGTGGGTAACGTAGGTTTTAATCAGAAAAACGAGACAAAAATCACAAAATCTGATGTTTTCTTCTTTGTTGTGATTGTTGTTCTGAGCCGTGTCTTTGTGACATCACAAAACGGTGATTTCTGTCCGATCAGCTGATCGAGATTATTTATTTATTTATTTATTAATGAAGAAAATATTTATTCAAATCAATAAATCGATCACGAGTCTGAAAACTCTGAGATTTAATTCTTTCTGTATGAGATGCAGTCAGAATAAATCAGCTTTAACAGGGATTAAAACACACACACACACACACACACACACACACACACACACACACACACACACACACACACACACACACACACACACACACACACACACTCCGCTGTAGTGTTGTGGTCTGAACTGGTGCCAACTATGTGTGTGTCTCTCTGTGTCAGGACATACCTGTCTCTGACTGATAAAGACTGTGTGTGTGTGTGTGTGTGTGTGTGTGTGTGTGTGTGTGTGTGTGTGTGTGTGTGTGTGTGTGTGTGTGTGTGTGTGTGTGTGTGACAGCTTCTTGTTCCAGGTGAGTTGCTTTCCCAACGACTCGAAGAAGAGGAGGAGAAAGACATTTTCTCTTTATGAATGAGAGCTTTGTGTGTGTGTGTGTGTGTGTGTGTGTGTGTGTGTGTGTGTGTGTGTGTGTGTGTGTTGATTGGCAGCTTCTTCCTCTGAAACATCATCTGTTGTGTTCAGGCATCTTCACATGTTGGACTTGATGAACTTTATTAACTTTATCTTCTGTTTTACCACAATAATTAATATAGAAACATATAAATTATTAACTAACATTAAATTATTAACTCATTAATTATTCATATAATTAACATATTAATTATTCATATAATTATGAATGAATGAATCTCAGGATTCAGGTTAAATTATCAGGTTAAATGTGGTTAAACGCAGCAGCCGCTGGTTAAAACTCATGAAAACGTCCAGTTTAATTAATGATAATTAATTAATTCATAGAAAGTTTAAATGTTGAGATCAAAGGTTTAAATTTGGACATAAAAAGAATAAATGTTGACATGAAAGTAAAAATTAGCTCACAGAAAAAACTGTGACATGAACCTGAGATTCTAGATTTTCCCTCTAGAAGCATCAGTCCAGAACCAGTCCATCAGTCCAGTATCAGTCCAGAACCAGTCCATCAGTCCATCAGTCCAT
This sequence comes from Lepturacanthus savala, assembly GCA_030544235.1. Lineage (NCBI taxonomy): Eukaryota > Metazoa > Chordata > Actinopteri > Scombriformes > Trichiuridae > Lepturacanthus > Lepturacanthus savala. The sequence goes on from CM060469.1 coordinate 1,029,455, forward strand.
CAGTCCATCAGTCCAGTACCAGTCCATCAGTCCAGTACCAGTCCATCAGTCCAGTACCAGTCCATCAGTCCATCAGTCCAGAACCAGTCCATCAGTCCAGTACCAGTCCAGTACCAGTCCATCAATCCAGTACCAGTCCAGTACCAGTCCATCAGTCCAGTACCAGTCCATCAGTCCAGTACCAGTCCATCAATCCAGTACCAGTCCAGTACCAGTCCATCAGTCCAGTACCAGTCCATCAGTCCAGTACCAGTCCATCAGTCCATCAGTCCAGTACCAGTCCATCAGTCCAGTATCAGTCCATCAGTCCAGTACCAGTCCATCAATCCAGTACCAGTCCAGTACCAGTCCATCAGTCCAGTACCAGTCCATCAGTCCATCAGTCCAGTATCAGTCCATCAGTCCAGTACCAGTCCATCAGTCCATCAGTCCAGTATCAGTCCATCAGTCCAGTACCAGTCCATCAGTCCAGTATCAGTCCATCAGTCCAGTACCAGTCCATCAGTCCAGTACCAGTCCATCAGTCCATCAGTCCAGTATCAGTCCATCAGTCCAGTACCAGTCCATCAGTCCATCAGTCCAGTACCAGTCCAGTACCAGTCCATCAATCCAGTACCAGTCCATCAGTCCAGTACCAGTCCATCAGTCCAGTATCAGTCCAGTACCAGTCCAGAACCAGTCCATCAGTCCAGTACCAGTCCAGTATCAGTCCAGTACCAAGTCATCAGTCCAGTACCAGTCCAGTACCAGTCCATCAGTCCAGTACCAGTCCATCAGTCCAGTATCAGTCCAGTATCAGTCCATCAGTCCAGTATCAGTCCATCAGTCCAGTACCAGTCCAGTACCAGTCCATCAGTCCAGTACCAGTCCATCAGTCCATTACCAGTCCAGTACCAGTCCATCAGTCCAGTACCAGTCCATCAGTCCATTACCAGTCCAGTACCAGTCCATCAGTCCAGTACCAGTCCAGTACCAGTCCAGTACCAGTCCATCAGTCCAGTATCAGTCCAGTATCAGTCCATCAGTCCAGTAGCCATGTGATTGGTCCTGAACCATGTGATTGGTTGTGAGCGTGTGATTGGTTCTGAACCATGTGATTGGTTGTGAGTGTGTGAATTATTAACGAGCAGCTGCTCAGCAGGAAAACTCCATCATCTGGACGACACGCAGAGAATATCATCAAACTGCTGGAATTCAATCAACGTCACTCAGCCCCAGACGTCGGCCTGAAAGGAGGCGTTTGATTCCGTCGGGGGGGGGAGGGGAGAATTCCCCCGACTCCGACCCAGGAACCCGTGACTCGGGGAGTCCTCGGATCCGTTTTCCCCGCTGCCCTTCTCGTCTTCTTCGAAGAGACAAACGGCCTTGTTGTTTGATTCACTCGCTGAATCCACGAGTCAAAGACTTGTTTTCATCGTCCTGGCCGGGAATCACAGGGAAAACAGAGGCTTTCTGTCGGGGGAGGGGAGGGAGCGCTTGATTCGTCCAACAGCTCATTTACCTTCACCTGGAGGAAGAAGTTCATTAAACTACAGCTGCAAATAACCAATAATCTGATTAATCTGATTATAACGATTGATCGATTAGTTCATTAAATGGTGAAAACTAAAGATTCAACGTTAAAATGTTTTATTATTATAGAAGATTAAAGAAACCAGGAAATAATCAGAGAAGCTGGAACCAGAGAATTTACACATTTTATACTGAATAAATGACTCTAATTAGTTGATTACCAAAATAGTTTGATATCAAATCAAATGTGGGGTTCCTCAAGGTTCCGTTCTAGATCCTGTGAAGTTTCACTCATCAGTTTATTATTATAGAAGAATAAAGAAACCAGGAAATAATCAGAGAAGAGAAGCTGGAACCAGAGAATTTACATATTTTCTAATTTAAAAAATGACTTAAATCAATTAACTGAATATTTTAGTAGTATTTTTTTTATTTGTAGTTTTTAAATTATTTTTGTAATAATTTTTCTAAAATATTTTTTGGGAATTTTTTTGTTGTTTAATATTTATTTATTTTTTTTACTATTTTCTGTATTTTTATTATTTTGTATTTTTTATGTATTATAGTATTTTATTTTTAGTATTTATGTCGTATACTTGGATGTAAAAGTGTTTCCAAACATGAAGATTCAACATAAAATGTCTTTTTTTGTCCAAAGATCAGAAAAGAGAAGCTGGAAACGCCTCAAATCGATTAATTAATGTAATAGTTGGTAATTAATTGATTAATCGACTCATTTTTCTGGTAAATTAATTAGTTTCAGCTTCTCACATGTGATTATTTATTACTTTTATCAGTGAAACTGGATGATGAACTGAATATCTTCAGGTTCTGATCTATTATCTGATGTTTTGCAGACGACACAATGATTAATGTTGGTCGTTGATTGATTTATCAATTAGTGAAACAATCAATTAAGCAAAGATCATCAGTTTATTATAGAAGAATAAAATAACCAGAGAAGCTGGAACCAGAGAATTTGGACATTTTCTAATTTAAAAAATGACTTAAATCAATTAACTGAATATTTTTAGTAGAATTTTTTTTATTTGTAGTTTTTAAATTATTTATTATTATTTTTTAGGATTTTTCAAAAATATTTTTTTAAATGTTATTTTTATTAATTTTACTATTTTTTGTATTTTTTTTATATATTATAATATTTTATTTTTAGTAGTTAAACACATTAATTGACTCCAAATTGTTAAGTAATTGATTAATCAGATTTTTCCCCTTTATTTATGGTCACAATATAAGATGAAGGTAAATAAATGATAATATCTTGTTAAAAAAATGAAACTTATTAGATTCAAATGTTAAAATCATTAAAAAAGTCTTAAGATTATCAGAATAGTTGTTGATTAATGTGAAACTGATCAATTAATCAATTTAATTAATCAATTTGATCATTGATGTTATATTGTCCAGATTCAACTTTTTGTCTTTTTACGTCACAATTAACAAACATTTAGTCTTTTAATTGTATAATATTAACATTTATGACTTTATTTGGTATTTTATCGGATATTTTTTCAAAATATCGTCTTTTTATTTATTATTTATTGTCAGAATTTTATCTTTTATCTAATAATTTGATTTTTATATCAACGTTTCGACTGTTTATGTTGGATTTGGTCTTTTTATCTAAGAATTTATACTTTTTAAGGCACAAATTTGACTTTCTGGGACTTTATAATTTAGTTACACACACACACACACACACACACACACACACACACACACACACACACACACACACACACACACACACACACTCCCCCTCTTTATGTTTTTCGGTTAAAAAGAAAAACATTTCACAGGCCAATGAACGACAAATGTAGAAGATCAACGCTGAATGATACAACTACACACACACACACACACACACACACACACACACACACACACACACACACCTTTCTGTGAATGCTGGCTGGCTCCCAGAGAGGTGAGAGAAACGCTATTAGCACCCTGGGCGTAATTACAGCAACTCAGGTGACATCTTCTACTGGATAGGAAGAATGAAAAAGACTGTGTGTGTGTGTGTGTGTGTGTGTGTGTGTGTGTGTGTGTCTGTCATGTTTGTGTGGGCTGAAGTCGCCTCACAGGGGAAGAAAGTTAGACAACAAAGGAGATGGGGGGTAAATTGGAGGGAGGAGAAGAAATGAGCCGACATGTCGACTTTCTGAAGGCCTGAACCCGATCCATCCAGTGTGTGTGTGTGTGTGTGTGTGTGTGTGTGTGTGTGTGTGTGTGTGTTCAGGTGAGATTTTACCTGTTCCTGACGTGTCGCCACAGACTCGTGAAGCAGCTTCAGGCTCCGGACGTGAAACATGAATCTCTGACTCGTCTTTCTGTTGAAACTGAACAAAAGATCAAAATCTACAAAATATCTAAAAACTACGATTCCCAAGATGCATTTCAGCTGCAGACAGAAGCTCAGACATTCAGCAGAAAACATCCACCTGATTATATTTAAATATACACTTTTTATAATATTTATTATTATATTCATAGTTAAGTCAGGAAAGACACAGTTTGTCATAAAACTGTTTAAATATAGACTGAAAATACAGAAATAAACAAAAAGTTTATTAAAGGATGTTTAACACAAGCTAACACAGAGTCTCTGAAGCTAATGCTAACACAGAGCCTCTGAAGCTAATGCTAACACAGAGCCTCTGAAGCTAACGCTAACACAGAGTCTCTGAAACTAATGCTAACACAGCATCTCTGAAGCTAATGCTAACACAGAGCCTCTGAAGCTAACGCTAACACAGAGTCTCTGAAACTAATGCTAACACAGCATCTCTGAAGCTAATGCTAACACAGAGTCTCTGAAGCTAATATTAATTCAGTATCTCTGAAGCTAACATAACACAGACTCTTTAAAGCTAATGTTGACATGATGCCATTGAAGCTAACATTAACACAGAGTTCCTGAAGCTAACGCAGACATTGAGCCTCTTAAGCTAATGTTAATAATGAGCTTCTGAAGCTAATATAACCACAGAGTCTAATAAGCTAATTTTAACACAGAGTTTATAAGGCTAATGTTAACACTGAGCCTCTGAAGCTAACGCTATTCCATTAGAAAATGCTAGGAGGTTCACCCGCTAATCTGTTAGCATGTTAGCATGTAGCTCCCGCTCTCACGGCTTCAACAGGACGTTAAACTTCACGTCTCTTTGTGTCCACCTGGATTATCACACACTGTCAGGAACAATGGACGCAAATGTGTGTGTGTGCAGCGCTAACGTATCATGTGGTGTGTGTGTGATCTCCATGTCACCCCCCCCCACACACACACACACACACACACATACATACACACACACACATACACACACAGTGACTGATGGCCTCTGTAATGAATGTAAAGGTATTGTTCATTTTCCGTTTTCACATATTAGCGTCGGGGCCTCGGGGCGAAACGAGCTCGACTTTCACCTCGACTTCAAAGACGAGACGAGGGAGGAGGACGATGATGAATCAACTAATAGAGACGTTCACAAAAGAGACAAAGACGACATAAAAAGACACGAAAACACACATGTTACACGGGGACGTTACAGGAAGAAACGAAAAAAGCTGCCGCACGAGTGTCTGCAGGAGTTTAGGGTTTAAAAAACAAGTTATGACCTAAAACAACCAAAGATGTTCAGTTTATCATCATGTTACAGAAAGAAAAGTCATAAATCTTCATTTGAGAAGCTAAAACCATTTGTCCTTTTATTATTTACACTTTTTGCCTTAAAAACAACTAAAAAAAAACTTGACTGAAACATTAAGCTAAGGCTAAAAGCTAAAATGTCTCCTAGAGGCTCATAGTGTATCTGAAGCTAACGTTAGCTTGGAGTCTCTGAAGCTAACGACTTCTAAACAAGTTATAATCTTAATGAACCGTTCAATTTATCATCAACTTCATCAAAGTAATAAATCACCATTTAAGAAGCAAACTTTTTTTTAAAACATTAAGCTAATGCTAAAACCTGCAGTTCCTCAAATGCACCACTAGAGGCTCCAACCAGTTAATAGATTCATGTGTCACTAACTTTACAGTAGAAATAAACATTTTAAATTATAATAATATAAATTAATCATCATGTTCCTCTTATGTTTATAATGTCAAAGATCATCTACAAAAAATAAATACATGATGTATGTAATAAAAATAAATTGATCTTATGAATTATTTTCCATATTTATTAAAATGTCCTCATAGTGTGGTGTGTATTTATAAGAAATGTCCTCATAAATCACAGGAGTGCACACACACAAATGTGAACTATAAGGACTTTTGCTAAAACTTTGGAATTTTGTCTTTTACATGTAAATACACATTTCTACATTGTTTGAATTATGAGGACACTGACCTCATAATTCAAAATGTCCTCATAATGTGGAGTGTATTCATATTAAATGTCCTTATAAATCACAAGGGTGTGCACACACACACACACACACACACAAATGTGTACTGTAAGGACTTTTGCGGACATGAGGATACCTTATGAGGACATCAACCCTGTCCTCATAATTCAAAATGTCCTTATAGTGTGGTGTGTATTCATATGAAATGTCCTCATAAATCACAAGAGTACACACACACAAACGTGAACTATAAGGACTTTTGCTAAATCTTTGAAATTTAGTCTTTTACACCTAAAGAAACATTTCTACATTGTTTGAATTATGAGGACACCGACCTCATAATTCAAAATGTCCTCATAATGTGGAGTGTATTCATATTAAATGTCCTTATAAATCACAAGGGTAGACACACTCACACACACACAAATGTGAACTGTAAAGACATTTACGGACATGAGGATACCTTATGAGGACACCGACCCTGTCCTCATAATTCAAAACGTCCTCATAGCGTGGTGTGTATTCATATGAAATGTCCTCATAAATGACAAGGGTGTACACACGCACACACACACTCACACACAAATGTGAACTGTAAAGACATTTACGGACATGAGGATACCTTATGAGGACACCGACCCTGTCCTCATAATTCAAAATGTCCTCATAGCGTGGTGTGTATTCATATGAAATGTCCTCATAAATCACAAGGGGACACATAAACACGCGTCAATTGCAAAGTTGCTGGATTTTCATTGAAATCGAACGTCAGCGTGACTAAATAATAAATAAATAAGTAAATAAATAATAAATAAATAATAAATTGTTTACTTCCCGCTGTGTGTTGGTGTAAACAGCATCTAAACATCAGCTTTTATCAGACGCTGATAATAAAATCTCCTGATTCGCTGGAATAAAAGCAGCTAAAACCATGAATAAGAATCAGGGAGAAATGAATCTCCTGCTGTTTCATCTCCAGCTCGTTTCCTGCGACTCTAACTGTTATTTATGTGATAAAGTCGAGTGTGAGGCTTGGAAATCGCTCCACGTGTCGAGTGCTGCTCTTAATATTTCCATCGTGTGAGCTCTTAAATATCCACAATAACCTCTGATTAAATCACAGAAAAGGAAGAAAAACACTCAGACACTGGAAGATTTCAGCCAGATTCAGGGGAATTAAATCTGTCGCTGTTCACCTGCACGTTTAACAAATAAAACACATATATATGTAGAATTTAAATAAAAGTCTGGCTCCTCATTGGTCGGATAGATTTTAATGAAAGTTTTACACAAAAATCACCTGTAAAAAAAAAATGTAAAAATACAGAAATTAACTGGCATCAATTAACCAGAATGTTAATTATATAATAATAATAATAATAATAATAATAATAATAACATAAAAATAATATAAAATATTTAAAATAATATAAAAATAATTAAATACTGTGATTTCAGCTGTATTTACAGAATTGTTCATTATTATATTATTTTATTATATTGATTATTGATTAATTGTAAAATAATAATAATTTTTAATTTTATTACAGTATTATTGTTTTTTTAAAAAAGGATAATATTATTACAAAATTTTTAATTTAAATTAAATTAAATAAATAAGTAAATTAATAAATTTAATGATTAATGTTAATTAATTTTACAATAAAATCAATTAAATACGGTTATATAAGTTGTATTTACACTATTTATTAATTGTAAATTAATTATATTTTTTTACAGAATTATTTATTAAGTTTTTTGTATTATTAATTAATAATTAATTAATTTATTAAGTATTTATTAATTACAATATTTATTGTTATATTATGTTATTATATTGATTATTGATTAATTGTAAAATAATAATAATTTTTAATTTTAGTACAGTACATTTTTTAAAAAGGATCCTAGTATTATAAAATGATTTTTAACATAAATAAAATAAAATAATTAAATTAATAATTAATAAACAAATTAATTAACTTGTAATGATTAATGTTAATTAATTTTACAATAAAATCAATTAAATAATGTCAGTTATTATATTTATTAATTGTAAATTAATTATATTTTTTACAGAATTATTTATTAAGTTTTTCTTATTTTTATTATTAATTACACTAATTATTATTATATTATTATATTATAATTAGCAGTTTCGGTTCTTAATAAATAATAAATAAACAACATAAATTAATTAAATACAGTGATTTTTGTCATATTTACAGTATTTAGTGATTAATTGTAAAATAATAATATATTTACATTTTTTATTATTTTATTTTAAAAAAGTATTTTCTGATAAAAATTAATGATTAATTAATGAAAAATTAACGTTGATAAATTTTACAATAAAAATAATTAAATACTGTTATATCAGTTATATTTACAGTATTATTGATTAATTGTAAAATAATAATATATTTAAATTTTATTACAGTATTATTGTTTTTTTAAAAAGGATCCTATTATAAAAATAATTATTTATTAATTAAATTTTAATGATTATTGTTAATTAATTTACAATAAAATCAATTAAATACTTAATAATTTCATTAAAATTAATTTAAATACTAATATTACTAATAATATATATATTTATAGTATTATTGTTTTAAAAAAAGGATTTTCTTATAAAAATTAATGATTAATTAAAAAATTAAAAAATAATGTTGATTCATCTTACAATAAAAATCAATTTAATATTATTATATCAGTTGTATTTACACTATTATTGATTAATTTTAAAATATTTTTTTATTTTATTACAGTATTATTGTTTTTTTTTAAAAAGATCCTACTATTATAAAAATAATGATTAATTAATGAAATTTTAGTGATTAATGTTAATTTATTTACTATAAAATCAATTAAATACTTAACTTAAATACTTATATATAAATATAATAATAATAATAATAATAATAATAATAACTTAAATAATTTAAATACTTAATTATTGATTAATTGTAAAATAATAATTTTACAGAATTATTTATTTATTTTTTTCTCATTATTTTATTATTTTATTTCTCTGGAAACGTCTCCTCTTCTAAATATTTTAGGAATTAACTGGAATCAATTCTCCAGAATATTTTTATTTAGTTATTTTGATAAATTAAATCTTATTATCATTTATTTTCTCTGTTTTAAAGCTTCATGTCACAGTTTATTATTGATTATTAACAACTTTTAGCTGTAAAACACATCATTTCCTGTCAGAAACGCTGCCAGTTTTGTCTTATTTTGTTGTTTATTTGTTGTTTATTTGTTGTTTTAACTCAACTTCCTGTCGTTTTCTCTGTTTTTTCCTCTTCATCATCCTGAGTGTTGATGCTTTTTCAATTCAAACCAATTAGAAGTCCTTAGTTCTCAAGAGCCCAAAGTTCATCTCTGTCTGTCTTCCTACCTCTTTTTACGCCCAATTACTTGTTCTCACACACACACACACACACACACACACACACACACACACACACACACACACACACACACACACACACACACACACACACACACACACACACACACACACACACACTCAGG
>CM060469.1:1041386-1046386 GCA_030544235.1 Lepturacanthus savala
CATATAAACTGCATATAAACTACATATAAACTGCATATAAACTGCATATAAACTACATATAAACTACATATAAACTGCATATAAACTGCATATAAACTGCATATAAACTACATATAAACTACATATAAACTACATATAAACTGCATATAAACTGCATATAAACTGCATATAAACTGCATATAAACTGCATATAAACTACATATAAACTACATATTAACTGCATATAAACTACATATAAACTGCATATAAACTGCATATAAACTGCATATAAACTACATATAAACTGCATATAAACTGCATATAAACTACATATAAACTACATATAAACTACATATAAACTACATATTAACTGCATATAAACTACATATAAACTGCATATAAACTACATATAAACTACATATAAACTACATATTAACTGCATATAAACTGCATATAAACTGCATATAAACTACATATAAACTACATATAAACTACATATAAACTACATATTAACTGCATATAAACTACATATTAACTGCATATTAACTGCATATAAACTACATATAAACTACATATAAACTACATATTAACTGCATATAAACTACATATAAACTGCATATAAACTACATATAAACTGCATATAAACTACATATAAACTGCATATAAACTACATATAAACTGCATATAAACTACATATAAACTGCATATAAACTACATATTAACTGCATATAAACTGCATATAAACTACATTTTATCTACATATAAACTACATATAAACTACATATAAACTACATATAAACTACATATTATCTACATATAAACTACATATTACCGACATATAAACTGCATATAAACTACATATTACCTACATATAAACTACATATAAACTACATATTAACTACATATTATCTACACATAAACTACATATTATCTACACATAAACTACATATTATCTACATATAAACTACATATTATCTACACATAAACTACATATTATCTACATATAAACTACATATAAACTACATATTAACTACATATAAACTACATATTATCTACATATAAACTACATATTATCTACATATAAACTACATAATATTAATGATAGATAATAGAAACTTCTCTCTCTCTACATATATATATTCACACATCATGATGTTTATTTTGTCGTCTACAGTAGAAATATCACGTCTGGGTCCAACAGCTGCGACGTCATCAGGAAACATCGAATAAAACTTTATATGATGATGATGATGTCATCACTGCCTCCTCTATTTATTTCTCCTCTATTTATTTCTCCTCCTTCTCTCAGAGGTAGAAACATCATGTAAATCCTCTCAGCTTCTTCCCATCGAGCTGTGACATTTTCACAAATGTGAAATAAATTGATATGAACCAATTAGGACCCCCCCCCCCCCCCATCACCCCCCCCCCCCCCATCACCCCCTACACCAACCAGCTCCGAGCTTCTTCCTCCATCTCAGACTCACTAATTATACGGTTTGTGTGGCGACATTTGTCTGGAACAGCGAGGAGCCCGAGTTAGCTGCTGCGCTAACCGCTAACCGCTAACGGCCGCCGCGGCTAGCACGCCGCTAAAAGCCTGGTCCCAGTGGGGGAGAGGACGGAACAAACGGTAAAAAGAAATAAAAACCTCAGAAAACAAAGACACAGGAAGTTCTAAACCAGAGGAGACGCAGAAATACAACAGGAAATGAATAAATAAAAAAATATTTTAAAAATTATAAATAAATAAATAGAAATACAGTAATTAAATGGCAGCAATTATACAGAAATTAATATTATTAATAATAATAATTAATAATTATAGTATTATATTATTATATTGGCTCCTGATTCAGTTAATTCATAAATTTATAACTAATAATAATCTTTATAATGTTGGAGTTTTAACATGAAGATACATTTTTATTATTTATTACACTGTAAAAAAAGACTAAAAAAACTTTATTGTCCATCAGCAAATTAACATGAAATTTCATTTAATACATTTAATCAACACCTTTTTGATGATTTATTTTCATTTGACGTATTTTATCCTATTTATTTTATTTTCTCTATTAAATAAAATAATAGAATTTAATATTCTTAACGTTTAAATCTGTTATTTTATTATTTAAAAATGTTCTAAAACACGTTGATGAACTAGAACATTTAAATACTCAGCGTCTGTCAGTGATTAAATTAAATATACACTAATAAACTATAAATAATATAATAATAATATAGAATAATACTTCTGTACTTTTACTGTAGTAACTTGAATTTTCTAGTAATTGAGTATTTTAGACAGAATTTATACGTTTACTGAACTAAATGATCTGAGAAGCGAAGAAAACGACTTTCAGATATTTGTGATGTCACAAAACTTTGACCTTTGACCTCTGTTCCTGTTTTATTGGGTCTGATTTAAAAGTTCTGGGGAAAAAAAAAAGAGTTGAACTGAAGACGACACACACACACACACACACACACACACATGCACACACATGCACACGCATAGATACATGCACACACACACACACACACACGCATGCATGCACGCACGCACTCACACACACACACACACTCTCTGGTCTAGTTTGTTGTTTTTCCGTGTTGAGGGAACAGCTCCATTGATTTTTCTTGATTCCCTGCTGTCGACAGCAGATAAAACACACACACACATAAACATGATGCTGCAAACATCCTGATCTACACATATACATACTGTACACACACACACACACACACACACACACACACACACACACACACACACACACACACACACACTATCTGGACCTGCTGACAGCTGATTGGTGGATTAGACGAGGTGACTAAAAGCGGCGAGGTAATCTTCTCTCATTATTTCAATTACCAGGCTAAACGCTGCAATCAGCAGCATAATGATGGCTGCTGGGCGAGAGAGGGAGAGAGAGAGGGAGAGAGAGAGGGAGAGAGAGAGAGGAGAGAGAGAGAGAGAGGGAGAGAGAGAGAGAGAGAGGGAGAGAGAGAGAGGGAGAGAGAGAGAGGGAGAGAGAGAGAGATAAAGGGAGAGAGAGGGAGGAAGAAGACAGGAAAAGACTGAAAAACGGGAAAATATTTGCATTGATCCTTGAGAAAAATACACATTTACAAGGAAAAGAGACAAAGAGGGAACGAGGGAGGGAGGGCGTGCGAGAGAGAGAGAGAGAGAGAGAGGTGAAAATATTTGTATTGATTTCAGAATCCAAACAAAAAAAAAAACAGAGAGAAAAGAGAAAAGAGACACGTTTTCTTGGCGGGAGGAAGAGGAGGAAACGGAAATCAATGGAAGCATTTGCATTGATTTTGTTAGTGGGAATACACCTTTATTTAGAGAAAAATATACAGGAGGAGGAGGAGGAGGAGGAGGAGGAGGAGGAGGAGGAGGGATGAAAATATTTGCATTGATTTCTGTAGGAGAAACAACATCAGCAAACAACTACAGATGTGATGGAGGAGGAGGAGGAGGATAGAGAGGGGAGAGATGAAGAAGAGGAGGAGGGTGGAGAGGAGGTGCAGGAGGAGGAGGAGGAGGAGGATAGAGAGGGGAGAGATGAAGAAGAGGAGGGTGGAGAGGAGGTGCAGGAGGAGGAGGAGGAGGAGGATAGAGAGGGGAGAGATGAAGAAGAGGAGGTTTAAACAGAGAGTGAGGAGAGGAAGAGGAGGAGAGATGAGGAAGAGGAGGATGTGAAATAAGTGATGAAGAAGAGGAGGAGGAGGAGGAGGAGGAGGGATGAAAATATTTGCATTGATTTCTGTAGGAGAAACAACATCAGCAAACAACTACAGATGTGATGGAGGAGGAGGAGGAGGATAGAGAGGGGAGAGATGAAGAAGAGGAGGGTGGAGAGGAGGTGCAGGAGGAGGAGGAGGAAGAGGAGGAAGAGGGAGAGGGGAAAGATGAGGAAGAGGAGGGTGGAAAGGAGGAGGAAGAAGAGGAGGTTTAAACAGAGAGTGAGGAGAGGAAGAGGAGGAGAGATGAGGAAGAGGAGGAGGATGTGAAATAAGTGATGAAGAAGAGGAGGAAGAGGAGAAGGAGGAGGAGGGATAAAATATTTGCATTGATTTCTGTAGGAGGAGAAACAACATCAGCAAACAACTACAGATGTAGAGGAGGAGGAGGAGGAGAAGGAGGAGAGAGATGAGGAAGAGGAGGAGGGCAGGTGCAGGAGGAGGAGGAAGAGGAGCTGGATCAGTAGGAGGATTATGAGGAGGAAGGAGAGGAGGTTTAAACAGAGAGTGAGGAGAAGGAGGAGGAGGTTAAACGAGTGATGAAGCAGAGGAGGAAGAGGAGCAGGAGGAGGAGGCCTTCATCTCTTCTCCTCCTTCACTCAGATTTCTTCCTGTTTCTGAGTCTCGTTTTTACTTTTTCTGTTAAAAATACACGTTTACAGGTGATGAAACAATCAGCCAATCAGGTTACAGAACAGAATAAATCAGCCAATCAGGTTACAGAACAGAATAAATCAGCCAATCAGGTTACAGAACAGAATAAATCAGCCAATCAGGTTACAGAACAGAATAAATCAGCCAATCAGGTTGTAAAACAGTGGTTTCACATTAAAATAACAACATATCATCTATAAACCTATAAAGTAAATAATCTAATAATAAAACTTGTTGAAGCTCGAGTGTAAAAAGTTAAACTGTGATTTCTTCTGCAGCGTCTGAACGAGGAGCAGCTGCCACTTCCTGCTCCTTCAGGAATAAAGGCAGCGAGAAGCTGCTTCCAGCAATTAATATCAAAATAAAACTAAAAGAACATGAACTGGAAATAAAGATGTGAAATGTTATATGTGACGTTTGGTCTCAGCTCAGAAACTAAAAGAACAGGTGAACCTGCAAATGAATGAAGTGAAAACAGATAAATTAAAGTTTAAATCTAAATTTGACCATTTTCTCTGATTCATGTTTAATTACCCCCCCTCCCCCCCCTCCCCCACTGTTTCTGTTTGATTGACAGGGTGGACAGATGCTGCTCTATAAACAGGTAACCT
>CM060469.1:1051386-1061386 GCA_030544235.1 Lepturacanthus savala
CAGATGTGAGAATTTGATTCAACTGTTTAGTTTCACTGGAAAATATATTACAGATTCTGGCCTTTCAAAATAAAAGCAAAAAAAAACCAAACAAACTTGTGTTGATATCGATAATAATGTTGTTAATAGCTGAATATTTTTAATATCATTAATATGTTTAATTTATAAACTATACACTATGAAAACGTACATTTTATAAACTATAAAACTAAGCAAACTTTTATTTTGAAGGCACCAGGTTACTTTTTCTCCCTTATCTTAAAGTAATATTATAATTATTAAGTTGAATTTAAAACCACATTATTTAGTTAAAACTACAAAAAAATAAAAATAAAATACAAAATAAACTGAACATTTGAGTTTGACTCTTTAAAATTCAGATTTTCATCATTTCGCTGCAAAATAAATGAAAAAATAAAAGACTTGAAGCAACTTAATAGAAGCAAATTAATGAGTTTATGTTTAATTAATAACTGACATCAAGCTGCTGCTGAATACCAGTCGTTGACAAACGGCTCCTGTTGTGATGTCACAACAGGACAGGAAGTCGATCGCGACCCATGTGACCTCTGTTTCACCAGCTCTCTGGGGGGGCGGGGCATGTCTGACAGAGCTCGACCAATTGGAACAGAGTGGGCGTGTCTTTAGGGAGGAGTGAGTGTGTGAGAAGGCGACTGTGTTGCTGCTACAGGGCTAATTAGCAGCTAATTAGCAGCTAATTAGCAGCTAATTAGCAGCTAATTAGCAGCTAACTTGTATAATTAGATCCCAAAAATGAATATAAATTAAATTAAATATATAAATATTTATTTTTAATAAAATAAATAAATATTTAATTTAATATCTAAATATTTAAATTTAAATAGATAAAAATACAATTTTAAAATATATATAATATAAAATAAAATAAAAAACAATCCCTGTTAAAGGTTAAACACTTCCATAACTTCCGAGTTCTTCCATAAACAGCCGTCTGCCGTAGCCTCAGTTGCTAGGGTGGTTGCTATGGCGGTTGCTAGGGCGGTTGCTAGGGTGTTTCCGTGTGTTGACGGTTCAACATCTGATTCAGCTCAAACACCCACAGATGTTTGGAGTAAAAGTTAAAAAAAAGAAGCAGAAGTGAAAAATCTGACGTGTCCTGAAAGAACAGGAGGCAGCGAACGCACCACAGGTCTCTGTGTGTGTGTGTGTGTGTGTGTGTGTGCGTGTGTGTGTGTGTGTGTGTGTGTGTGTGTGAGACACAGACACTTTGCTCTGCAGTAAACACTCATCTCTTATTAACGAGCCACATCTCTAAAACATGAAGCCGGGCCGGCGGCGGGAGAAGGATCTGTCGACAAGTCACACACACACACACACACACACACACACACACACACACACACACACACACACACACACACACACACACACACACACACACACACACACAGGGTAATATCTGCTGACTGATGATGGTGACGACAGGAAGGTCCTGAGGCAGCCATCACTAACCCCACTGTAAACACACACACACACACACACACACACACACACACTCTGTCTGTCTGTCTGTGTGTGTGTGTGTGTGTGTGTGTGTGTGTGTGTGTTCTCGGCTAATCAGCCCATTGATTAATTGATTGATTATCACCGTGTTGTGATGTCAGGTTGTCGTGCCGACAGGCCGCAGCTGTTGAGAGTTTATCAATCAAACTTTATTAGTTTAGAACAAATAAACAGTAAAAATGATGAATGGATAAAAAATATAGAGAATAAAAACATTAGGAAATAAATCGATATAAAATAAATAAATAACAGAGTAGAAGACAAACTAATGTCTGTAATAAAACATTTCTCTGTGAATATATTATAGACATGTAATATATTAATATTAATAAGTCTATAAATATAATATTAAATGTGGTGACGTAGAAAATCTTCTTCAGTTTAAAATCAGCAGATAAAACCACAGAAGAAGAAAAATCAACGAGATAATTAAAAATATCTGATTAAAATATGAAGGAAATATTTAATAAACTGATAAATATTGAATAAATTAATAAATATCGAATATTTCTGTTGGTTTCAGACGTTTCAGCTTCTGCTGCTGAATAAACTGGATTTGTTCTGCATCTTCAGACAGAAACAAGATACGTGTGTGTGTGTGTGTGTGTGTGTGTGTGTGTGTGTGTGTGTGTGTGTGTGTGTGTGTGTGTGTGTGTGTGTGTGTGTGTGAGTGTGTGTGTGTGTGTGTGTGTGTGTGTGTGTGTTTGTGTGTGTGTGTGTGTAATCTGATCACCGTTATGGATTTTTCTAAATCACTCTTGAGGTTTTTCAGGAAAATCTGTCGACTTAAGTTGTTGCACTTCTGTGGTTCACACACACACACACACACACACACACACACACACACACACACACACACACACACACACACACACACTCACACACACACACACACACACACACACACACACACACACACACACACACACACACACACACTCATATCATTGATCAGTCTGATCAGGTTTAAATGATCGATCGGTTTTATTCTGTTAGTAAAAACATGAGTTGATGAAGTTGAACATTAATAATAAAGTTAAATTATATAATAAAATAAAGTTACAATAGTTATATAATAATATAATAATATAATATAATAATTATATAATAATATAATATAATGATATAATAATATAATATAATAATTATATAATAATATAATATAATAATAATATAATAATATAATATAATAATAATATAATAATATAATATAATGATATAATAATATAATATAATAATTATATAATAATATAATATAATAATAATATAATAATATAATATAATAATAATATAATAATATAATATAATAATATAATAATATAATATAATAATTATATAATATAATAATATAATAATATAATATAATAATTATATAATATAATAATATAATAATATAATATAATAATTATATAATAATATAATATAATAATATAATATAATAATTATATAATAATATAAATGTTCTCATCTTATATAATAATTGTTTATTGGAACAAATAGATTTTAGCATAAAAATAAACTTATAACAATAAAATAACATTAAATATAGATAAATAAATAATAAACATTTAAAGAAGTTTTAAAAATTAAAGACCAATAAATAAAGATAAAAATAATAAATGTTCATAACCTTAAAAAAATAAATAAATAATCGAATAAATGAATAAATAAATGAATAAAAATATTAGTAAATACTAACTAACTAAATAAATAACTTAATTAATTAATATATGAATAACTAAATAACTAAATAAATAACTAAATAAATAAGGAAATAAATAAATAAATAAAACTTTAAAATTGTTTAAAAAATCTTAAGCTTAAAGACAGTTAAAACAACTCACATAACCTAAATATAACATTAATAATCATTAATTAATTAATAACAATTACTTACAACTTACAATTAATAATAATGAATTATTAGTCAGTGATGTCCAGCAGCAATAGGGATATCCTGGTCATGTGACCTCAGAACTTATATGCCCTTCAAAATAAAAGCCCCCTTTTTTCACCAACAGTAAAAACATATTTTATATCACAGCTTTTTATAAAAATGAAGATAAAGTTGTAGTAGAGGGTTAACTCTGAGGGGGGGGGGCGGGTGGGGGGGGCACCTTGACCTCTGACCTCAGATCAGCTGCTTCATTCATCGGCTTCACAACAACAGCTTGAGTGCACCCCCGACCTTTGACCCCCCTCACCTCCTCCTCGGTTTGAACGCCGATCCGACCGGTAACCGGAGATTCGCCACGCCGACGGCCGGACACGGCGGACACGGCGGACACGGCGGACACGGCGGACACGGCGAGGATGCGACCAGCGACTTAATGATGTCACAAAGAGCGACGGCGGGAAAAAGAGGAAGAGGAGGAGAGAACGGATGTAAACGGAGACGTAACGTGAGAGACTGAGGTGTGAGTTAATGTGTCCATCAGAGAGTGTGTGTGTGTGTGTGTGTGTGTGTGTGTGTGTGTGTGTGTGTGTGTGTGTGTGTGTGTGTGTGTGTGTGTGTGTGTGTGTGGCAGCTTTGGTTTCACTCTGTTTTTTTAGTGCTTCTCCGTTCGATGTAAATCTCATCACCGTCGTTTTATGTTGTGTTTTTTTTTCTTCAGACATCGAACGTCCAGCGAAGCGACAAGAGAGAGAGACATTAACGCCAACGCCGCCGCCGCCGCCGCCGCGGCTCCTTCAAGGAGAAAGGAAACCAGAGGCTGAAAATATGGCGTCGGGTTTCAGGCGCGTTTGGAAAATATCCTCAATTTGATCAAAAATTTATAAAGTGAGTTTGAGAGCAGCTCTGGTTTCCTGCTGCACATTAAACAGCTCCTTTAATGTGGTTAACACACTTTAACACACTCAGCCGCATGGGGTGTGTGTGTGTGTGTGTGTGTGTGTGTGTGTGTGTGTGTGTGTGTGTGTGTGTTAAAACCTCCTTTAACCCGTTAAAGCTGAAGTAAAAACGTCTGAATCTGACTCATAGTTTTATTTATGAGATAAAAGATAAAAGGTTTGAATAAATTCATTGAAGTTTCTAACGACTTCCTGTCATGTGACGTCATCAAACGCTTTTATTCTGAAATAAATACATTGTAATAATAAATAATATATAATAATAATAAAAACGTCTTTAATGAGTCGAACATTCATCAAGTTAAATATAAAATAAATGAGGCTGATTTAACCTTTAACCTTTTATTATATAAACTATCAGTAAAAACTGTTTTTAATGTTTTATTACTTAAAATGCGCTAAATAATAAATATAGTATAAATTCATGTTATTTAATATTTGTATATTGTTGCCATAGCAACAAAAAAAATAACTGATAACATCAAAATGTAATTAAATAAATAAATAAGTAACAAAATAAATAAATAAATAAATAAATAAGTAAATAAATAAATAAATAAATAAATAAATAAGTAAATAAATAAATAAATAAATAAATAAATAAATAAATAAATAAATATAACAACATTTCCATTCACTCGTCTCATTTGACAAAGTTTTAAATTAAAAACATGATCAACAGGTTTTATCTGATTCAATATTATACTGGTTCTACTGGACCAGGACCAGGATCCTCCTGGACCAGAACCAGGATTCTACTGGACCAGGACCAGGATCCTACTGGACCAGAACCAGGATCCCGGTTCATCTTTTAACCAAAACCTCACAGGAGTCCTGGTCTAGTCCTGGTCTAGTCCTGGTCTAGTCTTGGTCTAGTCCTGGTCTAGTCCTGGTCTAGTCTTGGTCTAGTCCTGGTCTAGTCCTGGTCTAATCCAGGTCTAGTCCAGGTCTAGTTCTGGTCTAGTTCTGGTCCTCCTCCTCTTCCTCCTCCTCTTTCTCCTCTTCCTCCTCCTCCTCCTCCTCTTCCTCCTCCTCCTCCTCTTCCTCCTCCTCCTCTTCCTCCTCTTCCTCCTCCTCCTCCTCTTCCTCCTCCTCCTTTTCCTCTTCCTCCTCCTCCTCCTCCTCTTCCTCCTCTCCTCTTCCTCCTCCTCCTCCTCTTCCTCCTCCTCCTCCTCTTCCTCCTCCTCCTCTTCCTCCTCTTCCTCCTCCTCCTCCTCCTCCTCTTCCTCCTCCTCCTCTTCCTCCTCCTCCTCCTCCTCTTCCTCCTCCTCTTCCTCCTCCTCCTCCTCCTCCCCCCTGTGTTTATGTTCCTCAGCCTCTGAATCAATAAGATGAATATAAAAAACAAACTTCGTCCAATCAATTACTGCCCACTTCATTTTCATAACTCGACTCCATCGTCCTCGTCGCCGCGACAACAGTCTGATGACCCCCCCCCCTCCCCCCCCCTCCCCCCTCCCCCTCCCATCCCGCTGCATTAAGTGCAGGATTGTTGAGGATCAGATTCTGTGATGATGGACGTTACATCGAGGCCGATCTGAGGATCAGTTTACGTCTAAAACCGAGGATGAGATCAATAACAATATTTTCCCTGGAAAACAGCCCCTCCCCCGCCTTAAAAGCCCCTCCATTCATTTTTAATGGCGGCGCGGGGAGGGGTTAGCGCTGCAACGGTTAGCGGCGGGAGGCTAATACGCCGACAGCTGTGGTGTTAGCATGTTAGCGAAGATGGCGTGGAGGAGGAGGGGGGGGGGGGGGGGGTCAGCGGCTAATTGGTTCCTTCGGCTCTGACACTCGATCCGTCTTGATCCAATCAGAGCAGCCGGAGACAGGATGGAGACAAGTTTATAACACTCAACACAAACGCCTCCGAAAAACCATGAAACCCAACCCACAAAGTAGGTCTGACAGAGGTCCCCACAGGGTAGGATAACACAGTATGTGTGTGTGTGTTCAGCTATCCATGTTGTCGGGTATTTTAGTCTCTTAGAGTATTTATAGCTGAAAATATGTCATTTAGAAACGGTGGTCCCCATAGTGTAGGTACAAGCATGAGTGTATATGTGTTTGTTTACCTGTCTTAGTGGGGACATTAGGCCATGTTTTTTTTTTTAGAGTTGAAACTCATTTAGAAAGGGTGGTCCCCACAATGTAGGTATTTCACAGGTGACCCCAAGGGGCAGATAAACGAGTAAGTGTGTGTTCATTTATCTTTTTTTTTTGTATTTTAGCCTTTTTAGATGTTTTTTGGAGATGAAACTATGTCTCTATCTAATTTAGAAAGGGTGGTCCCCATAGTGTAGGTATTTGAAGAGGACCCCACAAGGTCAGGTAGTACAATTATGAGTGTACATGTGTTTATTTATGTTTGTTAGTGGGGACATTAGGCCAGATTTTTTTTAGAGTTGAAACTCATTTAGAAAGTTTGGTCCCCACAATGTAGGCATTTAACACAGAGAACCCCATAAATGAGTGTGTGTTCATTTATCTATATTTTTTTGGGTATTTTAGATGTTTTTTGGAGATGAAACTATGTCTCTATCTAATTTAGAAAGGGTGGTCCCCATAGTGTAGGTATTTGAAGAGGACCCCACAAGGTCAGATAGTACAAGTATGAGTGTACGTGTGTTAATCTGTCTTAGTGGGGACATTAGGCCAGATTTTTTTTTTTAGAGTTGATACTCATTTAGAAAGGTCCCCATAATGTAGGTATTTAACACAGAGAACCCCCGAGGGTCAGATAGACGAGTATGTGTGTGTGTTCGTTCTGATGACATCATAGCGACAACAACACGTCTGCTTCTTTACGATTGAGCAGAAATCTGATAACGAATTGTTTAATTACACGTTAATTAAACGATTATTATTATTTCTGTAATTTTATTATTTATTTTATTATTATAAATGTGATTTTATTCATAACAACTATTCTGTGTGATTAATATTAATGTTTTGACATTTTAAATGTTAAATTAATGAATATATTTTAATATAAATCATGTATAATTAAATAATAATAATTACATTAATTAAATGATTAATACAATAAAATATAATATAACAAATTTAATAATATTTAGTAAAAATAATGATGAATAATTTAATAAAAACAACAAAAAACAACAAAACACAACAGAGAAATATTAAATTAATTAATATATTTCAATATAAATAAGTTATAATTAATTTAATAATTATTACACTAATAAATTATTACAAAAAAATTATAATTAGTAAAAATTGTGTGTATATATATATATAGTGTATAATTTAATAAATTAAATTAAATGTAATTTAATAAAAACAACAAAACACAACAGAGAAATATTAAATTAATTAATATATTTCAATATAAATAAGTTATAATTAATTTAATAATTATTACACTAATAAATTATTACAAAAAAATTATAATTAGTAAAAATTGTGTGTATATATATATAGTGTATAATTTAATAAATTAAATTAAATGTAATTTAATAAAAACAACAAAACACAACAGAGACATTAATAAATTAATTAATATATTTCAATATAAATAAATAATAATTAATTTAATAATTAATACAATAACATTTATATAAAAATGTAATATTTAGTAAAAATAGTGAGGATTATTTAATAATAAAGTAGACAAATGATCAAATTAATTTAATTTAAAATGTAATAAAATAATTAATTAAATTAAATGAATTTAATTAAAAATATATAAAATATAAAAAAATAATAAACAATATTTATAGAATGTTTTTAGCCAGGAATAAAAAAATGCAAAAAAAACATTAATTAATTAAAATAATTAAATAAATTTAAATAATATCATGAAATAAAACAAAAATAAATAAACTGATGTTATGAATTATTTTATTTATTATTATTATTATTTTCTATATTATTATTATTTATTTTCTACAATAAACGTTTTCTCTGATCAGAGAAAACATCAGAGACTCTTCAGTCTGTCAACAACACTCAACAAGCTGAAGAGGTTCACACACACACACACACACACACACACACACACACACACACACACACACACACACACACACACACACACACACACACACACACACACACACACACACACACACACACACACACACACACACTCTGTCTGGAGGTCAATAGGAGGATTAACCCTCTGATGCTTTAGTGACATCACAACTTCCTCTCAGCTGATCCCCTCTTCACATCAAGAGGAGACGAATCCTTTAAAGACGCCGACAACAAAAGTTTGACCTTTGACCTGAAGCTTCTCGTCCCGAATAAAACGGAGCTGAAGACGACACAAGAATAAATGTCCTGACGAATCAGGTTAACGCCACTTAATTAACTAGAGAAAACTTTATTTATAACGTTAACGCCACTTAATTAACTAGAGAAAACTTTATTTATAACGTTAACGCCACTTAATTAACTAGAGAAAACTTTATTTATAACATTAAACCACTTAATTAAGTAGAGAAAACTTTATTTATAATGTTAAACCACTTAATTAACTAGAGAAAACTTTATTTATAATGTTAAATCCACTTAATTAACTGGAGAAAACTTTATTTATAACGTTAACGCCACTTAATTAACTAGAGTAAACTTTATTTATAACGTTAAACCACTTAATTAACTAGAGAAAACTTTATTTATTACGTTAACGCCACTTAATTAACTAGAGTAAACTTTATTTATAACGTTAACGCCACTTAATTAACTAGAGACAACTTTATTTATAACGTTAAATCCACTTAGTTAACTAGAGAAAACTTTATAAATAAAGTTAACGCCACTTAATTAACTAGAGAAAACTTTATAAATAAAGTTAACTCCACTTAATTAACTAGAGAAAACTTTATTTATAACGTTAAATCCACTTAGTTAACTAGAGAAAACGTTATTTATAACATTAAATCCACTTAATTAACCTAAAGTAAACATTATAAATAAAGTTAACTCCACGTAATTAAGTGGAGAAAACTTTATTAACTACAGTAACTTTAAATAAAGTTAATTTAATTAACTAGACTAAACTTAGATGAAGTTAAATCCATGTAATTAACTCCAGTTCGTTTAAATAAAGTTAATTTAAAACACTAGAATAAACAGTTAACTTCACCTAATTAACTGCTGTAAACTAGAATAAACTTGTAACAACGTTACCTTTAAATAAAGTTATAATAAAGTCATAATATTCATATTTAAAGGTTTTATTAAGATGAAAAATCGACTTTTTTCTCTTTTTCTCTAATATTTGAATTCTTTCTCCTCCATAAAGTGTCTCATTAAAATTAATCACAGCCTTTATTACAGGGCTGCCTGTGGTGACAAGTGACAGGAGTGTGTGTGTGTGTGTGTGTGTGTGTGTGTGTGTGTGTGTGTGTGTGTGTGTGTGTGTTATTAGTCTTCATCATCTCCTTCATCATCACCTTCATGTGCAGCGTCGTCATCTGAACTTTGCAGCTGACAAATGATTCATTTTAATTAGATTTTATCAAAATGATAAAAAAGGTGTAATAATTAAATAAAGGTGATAAGGTCAGAAATCAATTAAAGAATAAATGAAGTTATTTACACTGTCCGTTAAATAAAAGATGAGAAGAAATAT
>CM060469.1:1066386-1096386 GCA_030544235.1 Lepturacanthus savala
CACTTTAACAGGTGTTTATATCATAGAGGGCACTTTAACAGGTGTTTAACTCCACTTTCCGGCTCCTCCAGCAGCTTTTTATCTGTTGAACTCAGTAAATTCACCACAAACATCAACAACCGTCGTCTTTTCTTTTTTTTTTTCCTCTGCAGCAGAAACGTCTTCAGCTTCCTTCGAGTCGGAGGAAAACCGCAGAAGAAGAGTCGCCCTCCGACCTCCGACCCCGCGGCTTCCCCCCGAACAGGAAGTGAAAGTTAAAGTGAATTTAATAGCAGGTCTGGGAATAGCCGGAATAAAATGGCCCTCATCAATATTGATGCTGTTCTGTTAATTAGACTTCACATCCCCGATCACACACACACGCTGAGGGCAGCGCCGTTGGACGCACGCCACCGCCACCGCCTGCGTGTGTGTGTGTGTGTGTGTGAGGACAGACTGAGGGCACTGATCATTGGACAACAGCCACTGTGTGTGTGTGTGTGTGTGTGTGTGTGTAAAAGTGTGAATGTGTGTTTGAAAGCCTGCACCGCGTGTGTTAACGAGGACGTTTCTCTACATGTGTGTGTTGAAGTAATGATCATGCATGTGTACAAGTATGATTGTGTGTGTGTGTGTGTGTGTGTGTGTGTCCATCGTTGAATGAATCCAGCCAGGTCCATCTGTTTGGCAGGAGACATGAATGTGAGGCCATCTGTGCTCTAGCTGTGTGTGTGTGTGTGTGTGTGTGTTAGAGGCAGAGGTGATAAGAGCATACATAGTCACACACACACACACACACACACACACACACACACACACACACACACACACACACACACACACACACTGATCCCAGCTTGTGACGACTTGTGTCGTAGTTTCACCCTGAATCTGAGTTAATGATTTTTCTAGAATCTTTTTCACTGCAGCTCTTTGTAACGTGGGTTTATCAGAGTGTTGTGTCAATAGGAGGAGGATCAATGAAAAGAAAAGAGAAGCTTAAAGAAGATTAAAAAACCTCAATACAAACCTTAAAAAACCTCCAAAAAACCTCAAAGATCCTTAAAGAACCTTAAAAAAAACCTTAAAAAAAACCTTAAAGTACCTGAAAGAGGTTTAAAGAAGCTTAAAACCCCTCAATAAAAACCTTTAAAGAACCTCTAGAAAATCCTCAAAGAACATCAAAGGTATTTAAAGAATCTTAAAGAAGCTTACAAAACCTTAAAGAAGCTTAAAACCCATTAATAAAAAGTTTAAAGAACCTTAAAGACTTAAAAAGAAAACCTCAAAGGACATTAAAGATGCTTAAAGAACCTTAAAAAAGCTTTAAAAACGTAAGATCATTGAAGATGCTCAAAGAACCTTAAAGACACTTAAACAACCTTAAAGAAGCTTTAAAAAAGTCAAACATCAAAGGCACTTAAAGAACATCAAAGGCACTTAAAGAAGCTTAAAAACCCATTAATAAAAATTTTAAAGAACTTTAAAGAATTAAAAAGAAAACCTCAAGAACATTACAGATGCTCAAAGAACCTTTAAAAAATCCTCAAAAAACATCAAAGGCACTTAAAGAACCTTAAAAACCCTTTAAAAATGTAAAATCATACATCAAAAGATGCTCAAAGAACCTTAAAACAACCTTAAAGAAGCTTTAAAAAAATCCTCAAAGAACATCAAAGGCACTTAAAGAACATCAAAGACACTTAAAGAACATCAAAGGCACTTAAAGAACATCAAAGGCACTTAAAGAACATCAAAGGCACTTAAAGAAGCTTAAAAACCCATTAATAAAAAGTTTAAAGAAAGATTTAAAAAGAAAACTTCAAATGACATTAAAATAAACCTTAAAGTATCTTTTATATGAATCTGTTTATATGAATAAATGTTATTACGGAGGATAAATAAAACAACAACAGGTAAAACATCCAAGAACCTTAAAAAGACCCTTAAAAACATGAAAGAAGCTGAAAATAGGGATATCCTGGTCATGTGACCTCATAAAGTGTATGCCCTTCAAAATAAAATCCTTCTTTTCACTCCTAACTGTAAAAACATAGATTTTATATCACAGACTTTTATAAAAGTGAAGATAAAGTAATTGTTGTCATGAGGAAACACGATGAAACACAGAGTTAATAAAACTGTGTGTGTGTGTGTGTGTGTGTGTGTGTGTGTGTGTGTGTGTGTGTGTGTGTGTGTGATAAATAAACCGACAGGTAAACATGGGAAGAGGAGGAAGGAGAGATGATGAATGAAGAAAACACAGGAGAGGAGGAAGGAGAAGGAGATAAATGGAGGAGAGGAGGTCGGCCAAGTTCACACACACACACACACACACACACACACACACACACACACACACACACACACACACACACTCAGGTCAGGAATAATAAACGCTCCCAGAGTTTATTTTCTCAGCGCGATCCGAGCTGGAGGAAGATTTAGACGAAGAACATCAGCATGACCCCAAACTGTGTGTGTGGAGTTGAAACTATGTCTTTATATCATTTATAAAGGGAGGTCCCCACAACGTAGGTGTTTAACAGATGAGCCCACATGGACAGATACACATGCATGTGTGTGTTTATTGTTCTATAGTTGAGTCACTGGCCTGAAAGATTTTTTTGGAGCTGAAAATATTTCTCTATCTCATTTATAAAGGATGGTCCCCACAATGTAGGTACTTGACAGAAAACCCCACAGGGTCAGATAAACAAGTATGCTTGTGTGTGTGTGTGTGTTAGTTTATCTATCTTGGTGGGGACATTGGCCTGAAATATTTTTTGTAGTTGAAACTTTGTCTATTTCATTTAGAAAGGATGGTCCCCACAGTGTAGGTATTTGACAGAGAACCCCAAGGGGTCACATAAAGAAGTGTGCTTGTGTCTTTTTTGTAACTGAAACTATGTCCATCTCGTTTAGAAAGGATGGTCCCCACAATGTAGGTATTTTACAGATGAGCTCACACGGCCAGATAAACAGGTGTGTGTGTGTTTATCATTCTATAGTTGGCTCATTGGCCTGGACGATGTTTTTGGAGCTGAAATTATGTCTCTATATCATTTATAAAGGATGGTCCCCACAATGTAGGTAATTGACACAGAGGACCTCACGGGGTCAGATAAACGTGCATGTGTGTGTGAGTGATGAAATCTGTTCTGTAGAATAAACACACACTCAAGAGGTAACGTACACACACACACAGGAACAGCTGGTCACACACACACACACACACACACACACACACACACACACACACACACACACACACACACACACACACACACACACACACACACACACACTCAGCTGCTCAGACTCACATCAACACATCAGCTTCAGATTCTGTGAAGAATCGAAGCTTCATAAATATTTAAAGTTAAATATTTGAACCTGGAGAAGAAGTTCAGTCTGTTTTCAGCCGTTTTTGTTCCTGCTGCGACTGGAAATGTAAAAAAAACGTCAGAGGGGAAACACTGGTGACCTTTGACCCATGAAGCTGTTAAACTGGTTCAGATGATGTTTTTCTGTGTTTTTCTTGTTGATTTATTTCCAGTTTCTCTCCAGTGTTTCTCCAGTTTCTCTCCAGTTTCTCTCCAGTGTTTCTCCAGTTTCTCTCCAGTGTTTCTCCAGTGTCTCTCCAGTTTCTCTCCAGTGTTTCTCCAGTTTCTCTCCAGTGTTTCTCCAGTGTTTCTCCAGTGTTTCTCCAGTTTCTCTCCAGTTTCTCTCCAGTGTTTCTCCAGTTTCTCTCCAGTTTCTCTCCAGTGTTTCTCCAGTGTTTCTCCAGTTTCTCTCCAGTTTCTCTCCAGTTTCTCTCCAGTGTTTCTCTCCAGTTTCTCTCCAGTTTCTCTCCAGTTTCTCTCCAGTGTTTCTCTCCAGTTTCTCTCCAGTTTCTCTCCAGTTTCTCTCCAGTTTCTCTCCAGTGTTTCTCCAGTTTCTCTCCAGTTTCTCTCCAGTTTCTCTCCAGTTTCTCTCCAGTGTTTCTCCAGTTTCTCTCCAGTTTCTCTCCAGTGTCTCTCCAGTTTCTCTCCAGTGTTTCTCCAGTTTCTCTCCAGTGTTTCTCCAGTTTCTCTCCAGTGTCTCTCCAGTTTCTCTCCAGTGTCTCTCCAGTTTCTCTCCAGTGTCTCTCCAGTTTCTCTCCAGTTTCTCTCCAGTGTTTCTCCAGTTTCTCTCCAGTGTCTCTCCAGTTTCTCTCCAGTGTCTCTCCAGTTTCTCTCCAGTGTCTCTCCAGTTTCTCTCCAGTTTCTCTCCAGTGTTTCTCCAGTTTCTCTCCAGTTTCTCTCCAGTGTTTCTCCAGTTTCTCTCCAGTTTCTCTCATGTTTCTCTCCAGTGTCTCTCCAGTTTCTCTCCAGTTTCTCTCCAGTTTCTCTCCAGTTTCTCTCCAGTTTCTCTCCAGTGTTTCCCCAGTGTCTCTCCAGTTTCTCTCCAGTTTCTCTCCAGTGTTTCTCCAGTGTTTCTCCAGTTTCTCTCCAGTTTCTCTCCAGTTTCTCTCCAGTGTTTCTCCAGTTTCTCTCCAGTTTCTCTCCAGTTTCTCTCCAGTGTTTCTCCAGTGTTTCTCCAGTTTCTCTCCAGTTTCTCTCCAGTGTTTCTCCAGTTTCTCTCCAGTTTCTCTCCAGTGTTTCCCCAGTTTCTCTCCAGTTTCTCTCCAGTGTTTCTCCAGTTTCTCTCCAGTGTTTCTCCAGTTTCTCTCCAGTGTTTCTCCAGTGTTTCTCTCCAGTTTCTCTCCAGTTTCTCTCCAGTGTTTCTCCAGTGTTTCTCCAGTGTTTCTCTCCAGTTTCTCTCCAGTTTCTCTCCAGTTTCTCTCCAGTGTTTCTCTCCAGTTTCTCTCCAGTTTCTCTCCAGTTTCTCTCCAGTGTTTCTCCAGTGTTTCTCCAGTGTTTCTCTCCAGTGTTCCTCCAGTTTCTCTCCAGTGTTTCTCCAGAACATTTCTGCAGAAACATGAAAATAAAACCATAAACGTGTAGAAAACGTGGATCAACATATGAAAAATTAAAATAAAAGTTTGATGAACTGAAAAAAAAACATTCCACTCACCTGCATTTGACTTTATCTCAAACCTCTTATCTGACCTGTGTGTGTGTGTGTGTGTGTGTGTGTGTGTGTGTGTGTGTGTGTGTGTGTGTGACAGATGAGGAGAAGAGGGAAGTGGAGGAGGTGATGAAGAGGAGGAGAGATAAGAACTCGATGTTCTTTTATAGAAATAAACCTGACCTCATCACGAAGGTTTATATTTAAGGTTTTTATTGATCCGACGTGTTTGATTCGTTTGTTTCAGTCGTTTTTAACAAGATTTGACTGAAACAAACAGGATCAACAGGAAATAAAGAGTGAATGTGAAGAAACGTTAATAATCCAGGCAGAAAAATCATTTCACGACATGTGAAACCTGAATTTAAGACAAATTCATCATCAGTTTAACATTAAACCATGAAATCAGAGGCAGAAACTACTTTTAGACAAGGAAATTCATCTAAATCTCAAATAATTTGTCACTTCAGCTTCATTTTGTGTTAAATGTCTTGAATAAAGTCTGATAAATATATAAATATTGAGTATTTACTTCATGGAATCACAAAGAAGCTGAAAAACACTTTTAAAAACGTCACAAAACCATAAAAGAACTTTAAAGAAGCTTAAATAACATCAAAGAAGCTTAAAGAACATCAAAGAACCTTAAAAAAAACATCAAAGAACCTTAAAAAGATCTCCAAAAAACCATAAAAGAACATCAAAGAACCTTAAAAAAGCATAAAAGAACATTAAAGAAGCTTAAATAAGCATGAAAGAACATTAAAGAACATTAAAGAACCTTAAAAAAGCATAAAAGAACATTAAAGAAGCTTAAATAAGCATAAAAGAACATTAAAGAACATTAAAGAACCTTAAAAAAGCATAAAAGAACATTAAAGAAGCTTAAATAACATCAAAGAAGCTTAAAGAACATCAAAGAACCTTAAAAAAACATCAAAGAACCTTAAAAAGATCTCCAAAAAACCATAAAAGAACATCAAAGAACCTTAAAAAAGCATAAAAGAACATTAAAGAAGCTTAAATAACATCAAAGAAGCTTAAAGAACATCAAAGAACCTTAAAAAAACATCAAAGAACCTTAAAAAGATCACCAAAAAACCATAAAAGAACATCAAAGGACCTTAAAAAAGCATAAAAGAACATTAAAGAAGCTTAAAGAAGCTTAAGGAACATCAAAGAAACTTAAAAAAAAACATCAAAGAACCTTAAAAAAACATAAAAGAACATTAAAGAAGCATAAAAGAACATTAAAGTCATATTATAATATATAATATGACCTAAAAACAACATTATAATATATAATATGTATTATATATTATAATGTTGTTTTTAGGTCATATTATATATTATAATGTTGTTTTTAGGTCATATTATATATTATAATGTTGTTTTAGGTCATATTATATATTATAATGTTGTTTTAGGTCATATTATATATTATAATGTTGTTTTAGGTCATATTATATATTATAATGTTGTTTTTAGGTCATATTATATATTATAATGTTGTTTTAGGTCATATTTTCTTATATTAAGGTTAATTTCATTCCTTTGCTCCTATAATATTTACATCTAAAAATACCTCCTGTGTTTAATGAACTGCTGTTTATTTGTGAGCTGCTGCTTTGGTTGTGTATAAATACATGATAAATATATAACTGGTGTATAATCAGACCTTCTATAGTCGACAGGAAGTGACAGACGTGACCTCGCCGGCTCCATCTGCAGCAGCCGCCATGTTGGGTCTGATGTTATATTCTTCTTCTTATTTGATGCTTTATTATTGGCGGCGGACGCTTATAGAATCCCAGACTGACGCCAGCAGCACCGAGACCTCCTCCTTCACCTCCATCTGTCTCCTCCTCCTCCTCCTCCTCGCCTCCTGCCTCTGAGTGACAGCTCAGGCTCAGGTGGATGGGGGGGGGGGGTGAGAAAAAGGAGGGGGGTGGGGTGGGGGGGGGAGGGGGCGGAGTCAAAAAGAGCAGGAGGAAATGAATCCGACCTTCATCTGACGGATAAACATTAAACCTGCAAACAGAAAATAAACCAAATAAACAAATAACGAGGCTGAGAAACAAACTCTGATTTATTTAGTCATGACTCAGTGTCTGATGTTGAAGGTATGAAGGTCAATAAAGGTTTGGGAAGATGAAAAAAACAGAAGAAGACGTTTAAAGAAGATTAATGAACCTTAAAGAAGCTTTGAAATGAACCTTTAATGAAGCTTAAAGAAAGTCAACCTTAAAGAAAAAACCCTCAACAAACCTCATAGAAACTCAAACCTTACAAGAACCTTAAAGAAGGATAGAGAACCTCAATAAACCTCAACAAACCTTACAGAAACAATAAAGAACCTCCAATAACCTTGAAAACACAAAAGACCCCTTAAAGAAGCTTAAAAAACATCAACGAATCGTAAAAATAAACTTTAAAAACATTAATGAACCTTAAAGAAGCTTTAAAAAGAACCTTAAAGAAGGATAGAGAACCTGAATAAACCTTACAGAGACATCAAAGAACCTCAAATAACCTGAAAGAGACAAAAAAAACATTAAAGAAGCTTAAAAATAAACTTTAAAAATCATTAAAGAACCTTAAAGAAGCCTATAACATCTTAAAGAACCTTAATGAAGTTTATAAAAACATTATAGAACATCAAAGAAGAATCTTGAGAATCTCAACAAACCCTAGAAAATTAGAAAAGAACCTTGAAACCTTTAAATAACCTTGAAAGGTTAAAAGAAAAACCTTAAATATCATTAAAGAAGGTTAGAGAAGCTGAATAAAACGTATAGAACCTTAAAAGAAGCTTAAAAAACCCAAAGAACCTAATGAAGAGGAATGGATGAGTGGAGATTTAGAGGTATAGAGGTATAAAGGTATAAAGGTATAGAGGTATAGGTGTATAGAGGTATAGGTGTATAGGTGTATAGAGGTATAGGTGTATAGGTGTATAGAGGTATAGAGGTATAGGTGTATAGGTGTATAGAGGTATAGAGGTATAGGTGTATAGAGGTATAGGTGTATAGAGGTATAGGTGTATAGGTGTATAGGTGTATAGAGGTATAGGTGTATAGAGGTATAGGTGTATAGGTGTATAGAGGTATAGGTGTATAGAGGTATAGGTGTATAGAGGTATAGGTGTATAGGTGTATAGAGGTATAGGTGTATAGAGGTATAGGTGTATAGGTGTATAGAGGTATAGAGGTATAGGTGTATAGAGGTATAGAGGTATAGGTGTATAGGTGTATAGGTGTATAGAGGTATAGGTGTATAGAGGTATAGAGGTATAGAGGTATAGGTGTATAGGTGTATAAAGGTATAGGTGTATAGGTGTATAGGTGTATAGAGGTATAGGTGTATAGGTGTATAGGTGTATAGGTGTATAGAGGTATAGGTGTATAGGTGTATAGAGGTATAGGTGTATAGGTGTATAGGTGTATAGAGGTATAGGTGTATAGAGGTATAGGTGTATAGAGGTATAGAGGTATAGAGGTATAGGTGTATAGGTGTATAAAGGTATAGGTGTATAGGTGTATAGGTGTATAGAGGTATAGGTGTATAGGTGTATAAAGGTATAGAGGTATAGAGGTATAGGTGTATAGAGGTATAGAGGTATAGGTGTATAGGTGTATAGGTGTATAGGTGTATAGGTGTATAGGTGTATAGGTGTATAGGTGTATAGAGGTATAGGTGTATAGAGGTATAGAGGTATAGGTGTATAGGTGTATAGGGGTATAGAGGTATAGAGGTATAGGTGTATAAAGGTATAGAGGTATAGAGGTATAGAGGTATAGGTGTATAGAGGTATAGAGGTATAGGTGTATAGGTGTATAGAGGTATAGAGGTATAGAGGTATAGGTGTATAGGTGTATAAAGGTATAGGTGTATAGGTGTATAGGTGTATAGGTGTATAGAGGTATAGGTGTATAGGTGTATAGAGGTATAGAGGTATAGGTGTATAGGTGTATAGGTGTATAGAGGTATAGGTGTATAGGTGTATAAAGGTATAGAGGTATAGAGGTATAGGTGTATAGAGGTATAGAGGTATAGAGGTATAGGTGTATAGGTGTATAGAGGTATAGGTGTATAGAGGTATAGAGGTATAGGTGTATAGGTGTATAGGGGTATAGAGGTATAGAGGTATAGGTGTATAGAGGTATAGAGGTATAGGTGTATAGGGGTATAGAGGTATAGAGGTATAGGTGTATAGAGGTATAGAGGTATAGGTGTATAGGTGTATAGGTGTATAGGTGTATAGGTGTATAGAGGTATAGGTGTATAGAGGTATAGAGGTATAGGTGTATAGAGGTATAGAGGTATAGAGGTATAGGTGTATAGGTGTATAGAGGTATAGAGGTATAGAGGTATAGGTGTATAGAGGTATAGGTGTATAGAGGTATAGGTGTATAAAGGTATAGAGGTATAGAGGTATAGAGGTATAGGTGTATAGAGGTATAGAGGTATAGGTGTATAGGTGTATAGAGGTATAGAGGTATAGAGGTATAGGTGTATAGAGGTATAAAGGTATAGAGGTATAGGTGTATAGAGGTATAGAGGTATAGAGGTATAGAGGTATAAAGGTATAGAGGTATAAAGGTATAGAGGTATAGGTGTATAGAGGTATAGAGGTATAAAGGTATAGAGGTATAGGTGTATAGAGGTATAGAGGTATAAAGGTATAGAGGTATAGGTGTATAGAGGTATAGAGGTATAAAGGTATAGAGGTATAGGTGTATAGAGGTATAAAGGTATAGAGGTATAGGTGTATAGAGGTATAGAGGTATAGAGGTATAAAGGTATAGGTGTATAGAGGTATAGAGGTATAGGTGTATAGAGGTATAGAGGTATAAAGGTATAGAGCAGGAATGGACAACCAGAGAACTACTGTGGGTCCAGGTTTTTGTTCCAACCAAGAAGAAACAAACCTGATTCTACTAATGAAGCTCATTAGTAGAATCAGGTTGGCCAACCCTGGTATAGAGGTATGAGTGGAGGTATAGAAGTATAGAAGTATAAAGGTATGGAGGTACAGAGGTATCAGTAGATGTATAGATGTGTGAGTGGATGTATAGAGGTTTAGATGTATAGAGGTATATATGTATATATGTGTGAGTGTATGTATATTTAGAGCGTGACAGATTGGGTTCAGTTTCTCGTTGTCGTCTCGTCGTCCCATCAACACCTTTATAGATAGATGAGGAGGAAGAGGAGGAAGAGGAGGAGAACATCTCTGCTGTCGTCCTCAACTTCCTGTTCTTCTATTTTCATGGAACGCGGTCAAACCAACAGATTCTGCTGTTTAGAAAGAAAAATCAACCTGATTAGACTGATGCAGGTTTAAAACCAGAGGAAAACTGGTTTAAAACCAGAGGAAAACTGGTTTAAAACCAGAGGAAAACTGGTTTAAAACCAGAGGAAAACTGGTTTAAAACCAGCGGAAAACTGGTTTAAAACCAGAGGAAAACTGGTTTAAAACCGGAGGAAAACTGGTTTAAAACCAGCGGAAAACTGGTTTAAAACCAGAGGAAAACTGGTTTAAAACCGGAGGAAAACTGGTTTAAAACCAGAGGGAAACTGGTTTAAAACCAGAGGAAAACTGGTTTAAAACCGGAGGAAAACTGGTTTAAAACCGGAGGAAAACTGGTTTAAAACCAGAGGAAAACTGGTTTAAAACCAGAGTAAAACTGGTTTAAAACCAGAGGAAAACTGGTTTAAAACCGGAGGAAAACTGGTTTAAAACCGGAGGAAAACTGGTTTAAAACCAGAGGGAAACTGGTTTAAAACCAGAGGGAAACTGGTTTAAAACCAGAGGAAAACTGGTTTAAAACCAGAGGGAAACTGGTTTAAAACCAGAGGAAAACTGGTTTAAAACCGGAGGAAAACTGGTTTAAAACCGGAGGAAAACTGGTTTAAAACCAGAGGAAAACTGGTTTAAAACCAGAGGGAAACTGGTTTAAAACCAGAGTAAAACTGGTTTAAAACCAGAGTAAAACTGGTTTAAAACCAGAGTAAAACTGGTTTAAAACCAGAGGAAAACTGGTTTAAAACCGGAGGAAAACTGGTTTAAAACCGGAGGAAAACTGGTTTAAAACCGGAGGAAAACTGGTTTAAAACCGGAGGAAAACTGGTTTAAAACCAGAGGAAAACTGGTTTAAAACCGGAGGAAAACTGGTTTAAAACCAGAGGGAAACTGGTTTAAAACCAGAGTAAAACTGGTTTAAAACCAGCGGAAAACTGGTTTAAAACCGGAGGAAAACTGGTTTAAAACCGGAGGAAAACTGGTTTAAAACCAGAGGAAAACTGGTTTAAAACCGGAGGAAAACTGGTTTAAAACCGGAGGAAAACTGGTTTAAAACCGGAGGAAAACTGGTTTAAAACCGGAGGAAAACTGGTTTAAAACCAGAGGAAAACTGGTTTAAAACCAGAGGAAAACTGGTTTAAAACCGGAGGAAAACTGGTTTAAAACCGGAGGAAAACTGGTTTAAAACCAGAGGAAAACTGGTTTAAAACCGGAGGAAAACTGGTTTAAAACCAGCGGAAAACTGGTTTAAAACCGGAGGAAAACTGGTTTAAAACCAGAGGAAAACTGGTTTAAAACCAGAGGAAAACTGGTTTAAAACCAGAGTAAAACTGGTTTAAAACCAGTGGAAAACTGGTTTAAAACCAGAGGAAAACTGGTTTAAAACCAGTGGAAAACTGGTTTAAAACCGGAGGAAAACTGGTTTAAAACCAGTGGAAAACTGGTTTAAAACCAGAGGAAAACTGGTTTAAAACCAGAGGAAAACTGGTTTAAAACCAGTGGAAAACTGGTTTAAAACCGGAGGAAAACTGGTTTAAAACCGGAGGAAAACTGGTTTAAAACCGGAGTAAAACTGGTTTAAAACCAGAGGAAAACTGGTTTAAAACCAGAGGAAAACTGGTTTAAAACCAGCGGAAAACTGGTTTAAAACCAGAGGTAAACTGGTTTAAAACCGGAGGAAAACTGGTTTAAAACCAGCGGAAAACTGGTTTAAAACCAGCGGAAAACTGGTTTAAAACCAGCGGAAAACTGGTTTAAAACCGGAGGAAAACTGGTTTAAAACCAGTGGAAAACTGGTTTAAAACCGGAGTAAAACTGGTTTAAAACCAGAGGAAAACTGGTTTAAAACCAGAGGAAAACTGGTTTAAAACCAGAGGAAAACTGGTTTAAAACCAGCGGAAAACTGGTTTAAAACCAGAGGTAAACTGGTTTAAAACCGGAGGAAAACTGGTTTAAAACCAGCGGAAAACTGGTTTAAAACCAGCGGAAAACTGGTTTAAAACCAGCGGAAAACTGGTTTAAAACCGGAGGAAAACTGGTTTAAAACCAGTGGAAAACTGGTTTAAAACCAGTGGAAAACTGGTTTAAAACCAGAGGAAAACTGGTTTAAAACCAGCGGAAAACTGGTTTAAAACCAGAGGAAAACTGGTTTAAAACCAGAGGAAAACTGGTTTAAAACCAGCGGAAAACTGGTTTAAAACCAGAGGAAAACTGGTTTAAAACCAGAGGAAAACTGGTTTAAAACCAGAGGAAAACTGGTTTAAAACCGGAGGAAAACTGGTTTAAAACCAGTGGAAAACTGGTTTAAAACCGGAGGAAAACTGGTTTAAAACCAGTGGAAAACTGGTTTAAAACCGGAGGAAAACTGGTTTAAAACCAGAGGAAAACTGGTTTAAAACCGGAGGAAAACTGGTTTAAAACCAGAGGAAAACTGGTTTAAAACCGGAGGAAAACTGGTTTAAAACCAGTGGAAAACTGGTTTAAAACCAGAGGAAAACTGGTTTAAAGTGTAGAAACGACAGAAACTGAACCAAACTTCACGCCTGAAGCTCCAGTTTCTGTTTTTCTGCTGAAACCGAAGCTCAGTTATAAAATTCTTCTTTTCTTTCTTCCTTCACCAGAACTTAAATCACATTATTTCTCTTTTTTCCGTCATTAGATATAATTTAACATTCGTGTCTTTATTGTCGGTCGCGGCGTCTCGATCACGTTCGACAGGCCTTTAATTACAGCTGATTACAGCTGATTCACAGTCCTCCATGTTTGATTAGGCTAATGAGAGAGCTAGCTTCATGTTGCTACACACACACACACACACACACACACACACACACACACACACACAGCCACTGACTGACACATCTGAGTACTCAGAACCTGCTGAATTTACTATATAATCTGTATTTATTGTATTTGCTGTATAATCTGTTGGGAAACAGCTGCTGCTTCTGGTTCTTTGTGTTATTTTCATGTATATAAATAAAGTTTGGTTGAGCTGGTTGAGTTGGTCTGCAGAATAAGACCTGAAGAAGACTTGATGACTTGAAGAGTCTTGAAGGAGACTAGAAGACAAAGAAGACTGGAAAAGACTTAATAAGAGGAGACTTGAAGAAGCCTTTAGGGCTTGAAGAAACCTGAAGAAGACTTTGAAAAGTCTTTAAGGAGACTAGAAGACAAAGAGGACCTGAAGAAGACTTGATGACTTGAAGACTTGAAGAAGACTTGAAGAAGACTTGCAGAAGGTGTGAAGAAGAATTGAAGACTTGAAAAAAACGTGAAGACTTGAAGAACATGTGAAGAAGACTTGATGACTTGATGACTTGAAGAGTCTTGAAGGAGACTAGAAGACAAAGAAGACTTGTAGAAGACTTGTAGAAGGTGTGAAGAAGAATTGAAGACTTGAAGAAGCCTTTAGGGCTTGAAGAAACCTGAAGAAGACTTTCAAAAGTATTTAAGGAGACTAGAAGACAAAGAGGACCTGAAGAAGACTTGAAAACTTGAAGAAGACATGAAGACCTGAAGACGCCTTTAAGACTTGAAAAAGACTTAAAAGGAGACTTGGAGACTTGAAGACCACTTGAAGACAAAGAAAACTTAATGTTATATAGTAAATCAGTGTCAAACTGAACCTGCAGGCGTTCTGACCTGACCTGGAACCTGTAGACCTAGACCACCTGAAACCTGCAGACATGGACTACCAGGAATCTGTAGACCTGAAACCTGTGCACCTGGACCACCTGGAACCTGTAGAACTGGACCATCAGGAACCTGTAGACCTGGACCACCAGGAACCTGCAGACCTGGACCACCAGGAACCTGCAGGCCTGGACCACCAGGAACCTGCAGACCTGAACCACCAGGAACCTGCAGACCTGGACCACCAGGAACCTGCAGAACTGGACCAACAGGAACCTGCAGACCTGGACCACCAGGAACCTGCAGACCTGGACCACCAGGAACCTGCAGGCCTGGACCACCAGGAACCTGCAGACCACACCCAGCGCCAGCAGCAGCTGAGCTACTTAACCACTTAGCAGCAGATTAGTGGATCACAGGTAAGTGATCAGGCAGAAGAAGATCAACATGTTCACGAAGACAAAGACCTGCTGTATGAGGTCTCCATAATCCTGCTGTATGAGGTCTCCATAATCCTGCTGTATGAGGTCTCCATAATCCTGCTGTATGAGGTCTCCATAATCCTGCTGTATGAGGTCTCCATAATCCTGCTGTATGAGGTCTCCATAATCCTGCTGTATGAGGTCTCCATAATCCTGCTGTATGAGGTCTCCATAATCCTGCTATATGAGATCTCCATAATCCTGCTGCTGATCTGGGGAGGAGGAGGTGCAGGAGGAGGTGCAGGAGGAGGAGGAGGTGCAGGAGGAGGAGGTGCAGGAGGAGGAGGTGCAGGAGGAGGAGGTGCAGGAGGAGGAGGAGGTGCAGGAGGAGGTGCAGGAGGAGGAGGTGCAGGAGGAGGAGGAGGAGGAGGTGCAGGGAAAGGATGTAATGATGGAATCTTATCAGTCCATGTTCTGTATTCATGGTTTTCAGCTGAACTGTAATAAATGTGTTTCCTCCTGATTAAAGGTTCATTTCACCTTTTATTTTCTGTCACGGAGCCTGAAGCTGCTTCAATGTTCTGAGTTTATCACACGGAACTGGAACACACACGGAACCGGAACACACACGGAACCGGAACACACACGGAACTGGACTCAATGTGTTTTCACTGCAGGTTAAAGAGAATCTGACGGAGGTTGATGACACAGGAAGGAGGAGATCACATGTAACATGTGATGTAACATGTGATATGGAATGTAACATGATGTAACATGATGTAACATGTAATATAACATGTAATCTAACGTGTAATCTAAAATGGAATCTAACATGTAATGGTACACATTATGTTACATTTTGATTGTTATGTGTTATTCTACATGTTATGTTACATGTTACGTGTTATGTTACATGTATGTTATGTATTATGTTTTGATTATGTGTTATGTTACGTGTTACATTACATGTATCTCTAGTTACGTTACGTGTTATTACGTTATTTGTTATTCTACATGGTACGTTACATGTATGTATTATGTTTTGATTGTTATGTTATTCTACGTGTTACGTTATCTATTATGTTACATGCTATGAATGTAACACAGAATGTAACACATACCATGTAGCATAACACGTAACATAACATGTAAAGTAACATGCAACGTAACTGGTACCATGAAGTGCAACATGTAACATAATATGTAATGTAACATGTAATGTCATATATGATTTAACATGTAACATAACATGTCACATAACATGTAATGTAACATGTAACGTAACTGGTACCATGTAGCGTAACATGTAACATAATATGTAATGTAACATAACATGTCACATAACATGTAATGTAACATGTAACGTAACTGGTACCATGTAGCGTAACATGTAACATGTAACATAATATGTAATGTAACATAACATGTCACATAACATGTAATGTAACATGTAATGTAACTGGTACCATGTAGCGTAACATGTAACATGTAACATGTAATATATATAACATGTAACCATAAGATGTAACATGAAACATTTATCATGTAACATAACATGTAATGTAACACGTAACATGACGGGATGCTCACACACACACACACACACACACACACACACACACACACACACACACACACACACACACACACACACACACACAGTGTCATGATAAAAGTATTGATTATAAATCATTGATCAATCAGTGAATTATTTCTGGATTCAAGATAAAAACATGAACCGACAAAGAAAAAAAAGATTCACCGTTTTAGAAAAGGGAGCGAAGCAAACCTCTCGTTTTGTTGTTGCCTAGCAACAGAGCAGGAGTTGAAGCTGGATGTGCATGCGACCCCGGTGACCTCCGACCTCCCTGCCTCGAGGGGGGGCGGAGCCTGTCGGCCGCCGCCGTCAGAACGTTTAACTACCTGCGTGTTTGTTTCTCTTTGTTGTCGTGTTGTTTACTGACGGCGGCTGCTCACTTTGTGTTTAGACACACACACACACACACACACACACACACACACACACACACACACACACACGCCCTGCTGTGATGTATATGAGGTTCAGTCGGTGTTCGGGATTAATTGCAGAGCTGTCATTTTGATGTGCATACCTGTGTGTGTGTGTGTGTGTGTGTGTGTGTGTGTGTGTGTGTGTGTGTGTGTGTTAATAATAGCTCACTAACTGTCAGTGCAGATGAGGGGGTGAGTTTTTAAATGCTCCTCGTCAACCAGTTCGATGCACAGAGTGACAGGCTCCACTGTGTGTGTGTGTGTGTGTTAGCATATGTTAGCATTTGTTAGCCTTTCCAAGTGGATTAGTCACAGTGTGTGTGTGTGTGTGTGTGTGTGTGTGTGTGTGTGTGTGTGTGTGTGTGTGTGTGTGTGTGTGTGTCGTCTCTAGGTGGAAAACATTGTGCTGAGCAGAAAAGCAGCTGGTGTCAAACTATCATCATGATGCATGAATATGACTGAAGCAGCACTTTATTAATATATAATCAATAATAGATAATCTATAACTGATATTATACATTAATAGTGATTATTGATCATCTATAACTGATATTATACATTAATAGTGATTATTGATCGTCTATAACTGATATTATACATTAATAGTGATTATTGATCATCTATAACTGATATTATACATTAATAGTGATTATTGATCGTCTATAACTGATATTATACATTAATAGTGATTATTGATCATCTATAACTGATATTATACATTAATAGTGATTATTGATCATCTATAACTGATATTATACATTAATAGTGATTATTGATCATCTATAACTGATATTATACATTAATAGTGATTATTGATCATCTATAACTGATATTATACATTAATAGTGATTATTGATCATCTATAACTGATATTATTGATGGTTTTTCTTCATTTTGCTGCATCATTTCAGACTTTTCTAACCCTAGGATGGTAACTTCCACTCTAATCTGCCGGTGTATCAGTTATTTTTCATGTTTTTGCTCGAGGACACTCCGGCGGGATCCAACCCGTGACCGCGGCCGTCGCCGTGGTAATGAGGCCCTGTCACAGCGTCTGAGCAGCAGCTCGGCTCCTCCTGCGCTGCCCCGCCGAGCCCCGAGCAGCCGGTGTCAAAGTAAGCCGTCAGCGGGATGAATGGCCTCGGCCTTTTGTTCTTCTCCCCGCTATTAAAGAAAAGACCACGCTGAAATATTATTATTCCGCTGCTCCGAAATATGTCAGATTAAATGGTTACCTTCGCCTGAGGCTCGCACAAAAGCCACAAACACGGCGGCACTCTGCAGGCGAGGCCCGCCGCGGGGTTTTTCAGATTTCTGAAATATTATTATAAAACCATTGTTAAACCACTCTGCAGCGTGACAGCTTAAATCAGCACCTTCAGCCGCCGCAAAATAAAAAGCAGCTAAACGTGCGGCGGGGAGTTTTAAAGTGTAACACCGCTGTAATTTCAGGGTTCCTTGGAAGCGGCGGCGGCGGCGCTAGCCGAGCTAACGGAACACGGAACCAGAAAATAATCGGATCAGACGTTTGTTGCTGCTTCATCTTCGTTTATACTGAAATGAATCAACCAGAGAATCTGGACCTTTTCTCATGAAAAAAGCTACTAAACCCATTAATTGATGAGCCAATTAGCTGGTGATTAATGTGATTAGTTGTAGTAAGCTCCTCCTCCAGCTCGTTAACACACCTGGACTTAACGAGATGAACCTCGTTAAACCTCGTTAAACCTCGTTAAGTCCAAGTTTGTTAAGAATAAAAACATGTTTAATATTCTGAGGATCTATGTTTCCTCCTCCTCACCTCCTCACCTCCTCATCTCCTCACCTCCTCACCTCCTCACCTCCTCATCTCCTCACCTCATCACCTCCTCATCTCCTCACCTCCTCACCTCCTCACCTCCTCATCTCCTCACCTCATCACCTCCTCATCTCCTCATCTCCTCACCTCATCACCTCCTCATCTCCTCACCTCCTCATCTCCTCATCTCCTCACCTCCTCATCTCCTCACCTCATCACCTCCTCATCTCCTCACCTCCTCATCTCCTCATCTCCTCACCTCCTCATCTCCTCACCTCATCACCTCCTCATCTCCTCATCTCCTCACCTCCTCACCTCCTCATCTCCTCACCTCCTCATCTCCTAATCTCCGCACCTCATCATCTCCTCACCTCATCACCTCCTCATCTCCTCACCTCCTCATCTCCTCATCTCCTCACCTCCTCATCTCCTCACCTCATCACCTCCTCACCTCCTCACCTCCTCACCTCCTCATCTCCTCACCTCCTCACCTCCTCACCTCCTCATCTCCTCACCTCCTCACCTCCTCATCTCCTCATCTCCTCATCTCCTCACCTCATCACCTCCTCATCTCCTCACCTCATCACCTCCTCATCTCCTCACCTCATCACCTCCTCATCTCCTCACCTCCTCATCTCCTCACCTCCTCATCTCCTCACCTCCTCATCTCCTCATC
Organism: Lepturacanthus savala; assembly: GCA_030544235.1. Lineage (NCBI taxonomy): Eukaryota > Metazoa > Chordata > Actinopteri > Scombriformes > Trichiuridae > Lepturacanthus > Lepturacanthus savala. Next base: position 1,085,247 of record CM060469.1, read on the forward strand.
TCCTCACCTCCTCATCTCCTCACCTCATCACCTCCTCATCTCCTCACCTCCTCATCTCCTCATCTCCTCACCTCCTCATCTCCTCACCTCATCACCTCCTCATCTCCTCATCTCCTCACCTCCTCACCTCCTCATCTCCTCACCTCCTCACCTCCTCACCTCCTCATCTCCTCACCTCATCACCTCCTCATCTCCTCATCTCCTCACCTCATCACCTCCTCATCTCCTCATCTCCTCACCTCATCATCTCCTCACCTCCTCACCTCCTCACCTCCTCACCTCCTCATCTCCTCACCTCATCACCTCCTCATCTCCTCACCTCCTCACCTCCTCACCTCCTCATCTCCTCACCTCATCACCTCCTCATCTCCTCATCTCCTCACCTCATCACCTCCTCATCTCCTCACCTCCTCATCTCCTCATCTCCTCACCTCCTCATCTCCTCACCTCATCACCTCCTCATCTCCTCACCTCCTCATCTCCTCATCTCCTCACCTCCTCATCTCCTCACCTCATCACCTCCTCATCTCCTCATCTCCTCACCTCCTCACCTCCTCATCTCCTCACCTCCTCATCTCCTAATCTCCGCACCTCATCATCTCCTCACCTCCTCACCTCCTCACCTCCTCATCTCCTCACCTCCTCACCTCCTCACCTCCTCATCTCCTCATCTCCTCATCTCCTCACCTCATCACCTCCTCATCTCCTCACCTCATCACCTCCTCATCTCCTCACCTCATCACCTCCTCATCTCCTCACCTCCTCATCTCCTCACCTCCTCATCTCCTCACCTCCTCATCTCCTCATCTCCTCACCTCCTCATCTCCTCACCTCATCACCTCCTCATCTCCTCACCTCCTCATCTCCTCATCTCCTCACCTCCTCATCTCCTCACCTCATCACCTCCTCATCTCCTCATCTCCTCACCTCCTCACCTCCTCATCTCCTCACCTCCTCATCTCCTAATCTCCGCACCTCATCATCTCCTCACCTCATCACCTCCTCATCTCCTCACCTCCTCATCTCCTCATCTCCTCACCTCCTCATCTCCTCACCTCATCACCTCCTCATCTCCTCACCTCCTCATCTCCTCATCTCCTCACCTCCTCATCTCCTCACCTCATCACCTCCTCATCTCCTCATCTCCTCACCTCCTCACCTCCTCATCTCCTCACCTCCTCATCTCCTAATCTCCGCACCTCATCACCTCCTCACCTCCTCACCTCCTCATCTCCTCACCTCCTCACCTCCTCATCTCCTCACCTCCTCATCTCCTCACCTCATCACCTCCTCATCTCCTCACCTCCTCATCTCCTCATCTCCTCACCTCCTCATCTCCTCATCTCCTCACCTCCTCATCTCCTCACCTCCTCACCTCCTCTCGTTTCCTAATTTTAAAAATCAATTAAATCCATTAATTGATTAGTTGGGATCTAATCAATTAATTTGATTTGAGGAGCTGGAACCAGAGAATTTGGTTGTTTTATTATTAAATAATGACATAAATCTATTAATTGATTATAAAAACTTTAACTCCTAGAGGGCACTTTAATATGTGTTTAACTCCTAGAGGGCACTTTAATATGTGTTTAACTCCTAGAGGGCACTTTAATATGCTGTTTAACTCCTAGAGGGCACTTTAATATGTGTTTAACTCCTAGAGGGCACTTTAATATGCTGTTTAACTCCTAGAGGGCACTTTAATATGTGTTTAACTCCTAGAGGGCACTTTAATATGCTGTTTAACTCCTAGAGGGCACTTTAATATGTTGTTTAACTCCTAGAGGACACTTTAATATGTGTTTAACTCCTAGAGGGCACTTTAATATGTTGTTTAACTCCTAGAGGACACTTTAATATGTTGTTTAACTCCTAGAGGGCACTTTAATATGTGTTTAACTCCTAGAGGGCACTTTAATATGTTGTTTAACTCCTAGAGGGCACTTTAATATGTTGTTTAACTCCTAGAGGGCACTTTAATATGTGTTTAACTCCTAGAGGACACTTTAATATGTGTTTAACTCCTAGAGGGCACTTTAATATGCTGTTTAACTCCTAGAGGGCACTTTAATATGTGTTTAACTCCTAGAGGGCACTTTAATATGTGTTTAACTCCTAGAGGGCACTTTAATATGCTGTTTAACTCCTAGAGGGCACTTTAATATGTGTTTAACTCCTAGAGGGCACTTTAATATGTGTTTAACTCACAAAAGGGCACGTTAGCACACCTTTTAGCTCCTTGAGGGCACGTCAGCTGATGTTTTTCAACAACTGAACCTCAATGTGACCAAAAAAAATCAGTAATCCAAACTAATCAATAATCCTTTCAATTAATTGATTAATTGATATTAGATTAAAGGACTCTATAAATATCTAGAACATATTTGTTGTTGTTGTTTATTTTTCCTGGATTGATATGAACAGATGTGATCAGGAAGGATACATTGACCTTTGACCTCTGATCTGTAACGTCTCTGCAGCAGCAGCTGATTGAAATGAAATGATGAATTCCTGCTCCTTAATCCACCAATCAGCTGATTAATTAGCTGATTAATGACCAATCAGCTGATTAATTATCTGATTAATGACCGATCAGCTGATTAATTAGCTGATTAATGACCGATCAGCTGATTAATTAGCTGATTAATGACCGATCAGCTGATTAATTATCTGATTAATGACCGATCAGCTGATTAATTAGCTGATTAATGACCAATCATCTGATTAATTAAGTCTGAAGCTGCAGGGAAATTAGAACAGAGTGAACTGCACCTTTAATTTAAAGTAAGCTCCTCCTCCAGCTCGTTAACACACCTGGCCTTAACGAGCTAAACCTGGTTAAACCTGGTTAAACCTTGTTAAACCTGGTTAAACCTGGTTAAACCTGGTTAAACCTGGTTAAACCTTGTTAAACCTCGTTAAACCTGGTTAAACCTGGTTAAACCTGGTTAAACCTCGTTAAACCTGGTTAAACCTCGTTAAACCTGGTTAAACCTGGTTAAACCTGGTTAAACCTGGTTAAACCTCGTTAAACCTGGTTAAACCTGGTTAAACCTGGTTAAACCTCGTTAAACCTCGTTAAACCTGGTTAAACCTGGTTAAACCTGGTTAAACCTCGTTAAACCTGGTTAAACCTGGTTAAACCTGGTTAAACCTGGTTAAACCTGGTTAAACCTGGTTAAACCTGGTTAAACCTCGTTAAACCTCGTTAAACCTCGTTAAACCTGGTTAAACCTGGTTAAACCTTGTTAAACCTGGTTAAACCTCGTTAAACCTCGTTAAACCTGGTTAAACCTGGTTAAACCTGGTTAAACCTGGTTAAACCTTGTTAAACCTGGTTAAACCTCGTTAAACCTCGTTAAACCTGGTTAAACCTGGTTAAACCTCGTTAAACCTGGTTAAACCTGGTTAAACCTCATTAAACCTTGTTAAACCTCATTAAACCTGGTTAAACCTGGTTAAACCTGGTTAAACCTGGTTAAACCTCGTTAAACCTCGTTAAACCTCGTTAAACCTGGTTAAACCTGGTTAAACCTTGTTAAACCTGGTTAAACCTGGTTAAACCTGGTTAAACCTTGTTAAACCTCATTAAACCTTGTTAAACCTCATTAAACCTGGTTAAACCTGGTTAAACCTGGTTAAACCTGGTTAAACCTGGTTAAGTTCAGGATCATTTAACTTATAAAAAATAAAAACATGTTATCAATGAGTTTAATATTCTGATGATTTGTCCTCCTCACCTCCTCCTCACCTCCTCCTCACCTCGTCTCCTCCTCTCCTCACCTCGTCTTTTCTCCTCGTCTCCTCACCTCCTTGTCTCCTCTCCTCCTCTCCTCCTCTCCTCACCTGCTCCTCTCCTCCTCTCCTCCTCTCCTCACCTCCTTGTCTCCTCTCCTCCTCTCCTCTCCTCCTCTCCTCACCTCCTCACCTCCTCTCCTCTCCTCCTCTCTTCTCCTCCTCTCCTCCTTTCCTCACCTCCTCCTCTCCTCTCCTCCTCTCCTCACCTCCTCACCTCCTCTCCTCTCCTCCTCTCCTCCTTTCCTCACCTCCTCCTCTCCTCTCCTCCTCTCCTCCTCTCCTCCTCTCCTCCTCTCCTCCTTTCCTCACCTCCTTGTCTCCTCTCCTCCTCTCCTCCTCACCTCCTCTCCTCACCTCCTTGTCTCCTCTCCTCACCTCCTCTCCTCCTTTCCTCACCTCCTTGTCTCCTCTCCTCCTCTCCTCCTCACCTCCTCTCCTCACCTCCTTGTCTCCTCTCCTCCTCTCCTCTCCTCCTCTCCTCCTTTCCTCACCTCCTTGTCTCCTCTCCTCCTCTCCTCACCTCCTCACCTCCTCTCCTCTCCTCCTCTCCTCTCCTCCTCACCTCCTTTCCTCACCTCCTTTCCTTCCTCCTGGTCTTTTTCTCCTCTTTCTTTCTCTTTTCTTGGACATTTTTGACATTTTCTTGCCTCGTTTTCACCCGTGTCTTCACGTCTTCATCCCGGGCTGCATCCTCCTCCTCCTCCTCCTCCTCCTCCTCCTCCTCCTCCTCCTCCTCCCCAGTCGGGGGTCTGTATTGTCTCCTTCTCGCCTCCTCTCTGTGGGAACAGCTCCTCTGTTTGTCGGCCAATAGCCTCAATTCAGCCGAGGCCTTTTTCAGAAAGACCAGCACCACAAAAGCCAACGGGAAACGACCCCCCCACCTCCTCCACCACCTCCTCCTCCCCCTCCACCTCCTCCTCCTCCCCCCCGCCCCTCCCACTGAGGCCCTCCAAGTTTGTTTAAGAGATTGAGGGTCCAAAGAAAGCAGCAGAAAGAGAGAGGGACGGAGAGAAAGCGTCGCCCATTAAGGTAATTATATAGAGCCTGTGTTCCCGAGAGGAGCCTTAATTGATGTTAATGTTTGTCTAATTGGGGGGAGGAGGGGGGAGGAGGAGGAGGGAGGGGGGAGAAAGAAGGAGGTGAAGGTTCCTCCTCAAAAGATCCTCCTCACAGGACAACGACACTTTTCAGTCCTCCCTCCTCCTCCTCCTCTCTCTCTGTCTCTGTCGTTCACACCTTCCCACAATAGCTGTCACCTCCAGCTTTCTCACATTACCTTTTCTGAGACCTCCCCCCACCTCCTCCCCCACCTCCTCCCCCCACCTCCCCCCACCTCCCCCCACCTCCTCCCCCACCCCCCCCCCCACCTCCTCCCCCACCTCCTCCTCTGGCCAGCGAGCCTCTCACAGCCCAAACAGGACGTTTTAAAGGCTCGTTTCACCCAAACCGTTTCTCCAGAATTTAACATTTAATGAAAATAATGATGAAAAGAATAAAACAGATAAATGTCATTAAATGTTATTAATTAATTAATTAATTATGTGATTCTTTAGACTTTGTTTCTATTTAACACGTAGTAAAATACTTTATTTACAACCAGATTTAGGAGTAAATGTCATTAGAATTAAAATAAAATCTGTATTTATGACAAAATCACTGCAGGAGAATGAACTTATTAAAAATACTAACTCTAGATTATCTAAACTCACTCTAAACTAATTCTAGATTATCTAAACTAATTCTAAACTTATTCTAGATTATCTAAACTCACTCTAAACTAATTTCTAGATTATCTAAACTAATTCTAAACTTATTCTAGATTATCTAAACTCACTCTAAACTAATTCTAGATTATCTAAACTAATTCTAAACTATCTAAACTAAGTCTAGATTATCGAAACTAACTCTAAACTATCTAAACTAATTCTAGATTATCTAAACTCACTCTAAACTAAGTCTAGATTATCTAAACTCACTCTAAACTAATTCTAAACAAAGTCTAGATTATCTAAACTCACTCTAAACTAACTCTCAACTAAGTCTAGATTATCTAAACTCACTCTAAAGTAATTCTAGATTATCTAAACTAATTCTAAACTATCTAAACTAAGTCTAGATTATCGAAACTAACTCTAAACTATCTAAACTAATTCTAGATTATCTAAACTAATTCTAAACTAATTCTAGATTATCTAAACTAATTCTAAACCATCTAAACTAATTCTAGATTATCTAAACTCACTCTAAACTAAGTCTAGATTATCTAAACTCACTCTAAAACTAATTCTAAACAAAGTCTAGATTATCTAAACTCACTCTAAACTAACTCTAAACTAAGTCTAGATTATCTAAACTCACTCTAAACTAATTCTAAACAAAGTCTAGATTATCTAAACTCACTCTAAACTCACTCTAAACTCACTCTAGATTATCTAAACTCACTCTAAACTAATTCTAAACAAAGTCTAGATTATCTAAACTCACTCTAAACTAACTCTAAACTAAGTCTAGATTATATAAAACTAACTTTAAACTAGCTTTAAAATAACTCTAAACCAACTAAACTAACTCTAGAATAATTAAACTAACTCTAACTTTAACAGGAAACATCACGTTAAACTTTATTGACTAAAATAAAACAAACAGGAACATTCTATTAAACTTTATCGACTAAAGTTTACATCCTGTTAAACTTTATCGACTAAAGCTTTAGATCTCTGTTAAACTTTATCGACTAAAATAAAACAAACAGGAAACATCCTATTAAACTTTATCGACTAAAGTTTTACACCCCTGTTAAACTTTATTGACTAAAATAAAAAAAACAGGAACCATCCTGTTAAACTTTATCGACTAAAATAAACAAACAGGAAACATCCTATTAAACTTTATCGACTAAAGTTTTACATCCTGTTAAACTTTATCGACTAAAGTTTTAGATCTCTGTTAAACTTTATCGACTAAAATAAACAAACAGGAAGCATCCTGTTAAACTTTATCGACTAAAATAAACAAACAGGAAACATTCTATTAAACTTTATCGACTAAAGTTTTACACCCCTGTTAAACTTTATAGACTAAAATAAACAAACAGGAACCATCCTGTTAAACTTTATCGACTAAAATAAAACAAACAGGAAGCATCCTGTTAAACTTTATCGACTAAAATAAACAAACAGAACCATCCTGTTAAACTTTATCGACTAAAAACAAACAAACAGTGAGGTGAGTGATCTAAGTTTGAAGGTGATGATGATGATGAAGGTGAAACCATTTCACTGCTCCCTCCTCCTCCTCCTCCCCCCCCCCCTCCCCCCCCCCCCCCCCAGCAGGAGGTGCTGTATTGTGTCTCCTCCAGTGTTTATCTCCTCTCTCTATGTGTGAATATGCTAATGAGGAGCAGAAAAACCTCACAACCAACCAACAAACCAATTATCTCCACTCGGCTTCTTTCTGTTTTTTCTCGGAGCTTCGCTGCAATTACAGCTCAGTAGAAGATGAAAATGATCAGGTGCAGAATCTGATGGTTGAACAATTAGTCCAGAACTGAGCTCAATCATCTGGAATTGCTTCATTCTGAGGAGGATTTACAGCCTTTCTCTGGAATTTAGTCCATTAAATCTACTTTTATTAGAATAATACAAAAAATACAAACATATTACATTAACGATCAAAACTATGAGAAAAAAATCAAACAATCAAATCTTTATTTTTACCAAAATCAGGATTTTTTGTCTTGAATTTTGTCACATATGGAAATTATTAGAAGTAAAAAACTATTAGACAAATGTTTAAAAACTGAAAAAAATTAAATTATCTATTTTTTATTAAATTAAAAAACATAAAAAAATAAAATAAAAAATCTTAACCTTTTATTTTTTAAACTTAAAAAATAAATACAATTATAATAATAAAAAATATTTAATTATTTCATTTATTTTATTTGTTTTTACTAATAAATATATTTTCCCCTTAAAACATGATTAAATTGACTAAAATCAAGAAAAAAGTAGAATTAGATAAAAAACATGATAAAAAATCATTAAATTTTTAATTTTTAATATTTGTAATTTTTAAGTGATTTTCTGTTTTATTTTATTTTCATTATTTTTAGTATTTTATTAATTTTTTTATATGGTTTTAGTATTTTTGTAGTTTTAGAAGTTTAAGTATTTTATTTTTATTATTTATGATCAAACATCATCAGTTTACTGTGATATAAAACTAAATTAAACGTAAATTATTACTATGGATGGAGAAAGAACTATTAATAACTATTCATTTATATATATAATAACTATTAATAACTATTCATTTATATATATAATAACTATTAATAACTATTCATTTATATATATAATAAACTATTAATAACTATTCATTTATATATATAATAACTATTAATAACTATTCATTTATATATATAATAACTATTAATAACTATTCATTTATATATATAATAACTATTAATAACTATTCATTTATATATATAATAACTATTAATAAGCATTAATTTATACATATATAATAACAATATATAACTATATATAATAACTATTAATAATAATTAATAACCATATATAATAGCTATTAATAACTGTATATAATAACCATATATATACACGTCCATATATAGAACTATACATAACTATATACAATAACATGAATAGACATTAATAACCATATATAATAACTATATATAATTATACATAACTATATATAATAGGCATTCATTACTATATATAATAAGTCTATATAATACTTTTATATAGTAATAATATATGTAATACTTATATAGTAGTAGTAATATGTGTAATACATATAGTAGTAATATAGTATATAATATATATATATATATAATATAGTATATATAGTAGTAATCTATGTAGTACTTATATATAGCAGTACTCTGTGTAGTACTTATATATAGCAGTACTCTGTGTAGTACTTATAGCAGTACTCTGTGTAGTACTTATATATAGCAGTACTCTGTGTAGTACTTATAGCAGTACTCTGTGTAGTACTTATATATAGCAGTACTCTGTGTAGTACTCATAGCAGTACTCTGTGTAGTACTTATATATAGCAGTACTCTGTGTAGTACTTATAGCAGTACTCTGTGTAGTACTTATATATAGCAGTACTCTGTGTAGTACTCATAGCAGTACTCTGTGTAGTACTTATATATAGCAGTACTCTGTGTAGTACTTATAGCAGTACTCTGTGTAGTACTCATAGCAGTACTCTGTGTAGTACTTATAGCAGTACTCTGTGTAGTACTTATATATAGCAGTACTCTGTGTAGTACTCATAGCAGTACTCTGTGTAGTACTTATATATAGCAGTACTCTGTGTAGTACTTATATATAGCAGTACTCTGTGTAGTACTACTAGTACCCGGACTTCTTCGTAGTACTCAGTGAATGTGAGGACTTGACGTGTCCCACGGCCACAAACAGACACCTGTCCTGTCTATAAAGACCTTTTGTGTCTTTCAGCCGCTCTCTGCTGCGTTCTAATTGGCTGGTGAGAGAGGAGGTGAGGGGGGGAGGAGGAGGAGGAGGAGGAGGAGGAGGAGGAGGAGGAGGAGGAGAGGGGGGGGGGTGATTGTGTTGCTGTCAAACTGCTCCACCATGAACTCCTCTCTGTCTTTTCTTTCTGCAGGCCGGACAGAGAGGAGAAGTGTGAAGAAGAAGAAGAAGGAGAAGAAGAAGGAGAAGAAGAAGAAGAAGAAGGGAGAAGGGTGAGGAGGAGGTGGGAGGAGGTGAGGGAGGAGGCGAGGGAGGAGGAGAGGGAGGAGGAGGGAGAGAGTGAAAGAGACACACTTCATTTGTCATCCAGCGGCCTGATTGGAGTGGCAAAGCCAATTCACATCTCGAGTGGAGTTCCCATCACCTCCTCCTCCTCCCCCCCCACCTCCCCCCACCTCCCCCCACCTCCCCCCACCTCCTCCTCCCCCCGTATCCTGCCAATCAAGGCCGGGCCTGTAAAGCTGCCTGTTTGAGAGCTTCATCATCATCATCGGAGCAGTAATGACTCTCTCAGGCTGTAATAGCTGCAGCTAATGGGGACGGGAGGGGGAGGGGCGTGTGTGTGTGTGTGTGTGTGTGTGTGTGTGTGTGTGTGTGTGTGTGTGTGTGTGTGTGTGTGTGTGTGTGTGTCGACTCTCGGGCCTGAAGCTTTTTTTTTTTGGTTTTTTTGGTGATTTTCAGGCTTCATGTTGAGTTTCTGCAGCAAAAAACCAGAAAAGTTTCATCATCACAAATAAATAAATAAATGACAGAAGAAACAGATTTAACCAGAATCACTGAGAGAAACTAAAATACCAAGAAATCCTGCTCCGAGTCACAGTTTTACACAATAAATCACCGTTTATCACCTTATTTACTGGACATATTTAAATTCTATTAAATTAAACCACAGATTAGAAGCAACACATTAAATTACTCAACATTTACACAAGTAGAAACTGACTTTTACTACAGTATTTTTATGTTTTTATCTTTTCTTCCTCTATATAATGTGTTTTACTTTGGAAGAAAAGATAAAAAAAATAAATAAAAAAATTCTTAAAAATGTAAAAGTTAAAAAAAATCTGTTAAAATAGTAAAAATGTATTAAATTAATTGAATTAAAATTACATTTTGAATTTATCACAAATGCACTGCAACACAATAAAATCACTATAAATCCTCATATATACATATATATTATATATAGTATATATATATAATATATTATATATATATGTGTATATATAGTATATATACAGTATATATACTACCCTATACATACACACACTATATATAGTATATATATATATATATATATATATATATATATATATATATATATATAACATATATATAGTATATACTATATATATGCACACACACTATATATATATATATATATATATATAAATGATCCGCCTCAAATAATATGTGCTTTTATTTTTTTAAAACATTTTACATGTGCTTTTATTTTTTAAAACATTTTTAAGAGCGTTAAACTCAGTGGTACCAAGTTGTTATGATTAAACTTTATCCCAGATAAAACACATATATATATAAATATATATAAATAATCCTCTGTGTGTATAATAAGATTTTACCTGCACATTAATCCTGTAGCTGTTTATATTCATCTTCTATTTATATATAATATTATTTCCTTCCTGTTGAATCAGCTCCGTTCTTCATTTATTAATCACTAGTTTCATTAAAGTTAAACATCTGTTGTTTCTTTGATTAAAGTCAAATATTCGACATTTGATCAGATTCTCTATAAAAAACACAGAACAATTAGAAAAACAGATGATTCCTGATGAAAATAAGACTTT